>CM028378.1:87241490-87270178 GCA_013146195.2 Codonopsis lanceolata | reverse complement strand
GTTATTTTCAGGTGTTGATCTCAACGCCGAGTGAATTCTTGTAGGGGGTTCGATGGATATCCTAGGGATGGCAATGGCCGTAGTAGAGGTAGGCCGGAGAGAGGTCCGAGCCTCTGAAGTATGTACGCCACTGCAATCTTGCTGGTCCTGATATGGCGCAGTTACAATCGTAGGTTGATGGCTTTTCTCGGCAGGGCAAGCCGTGGAGGTCAAGCCGAGGGAGCACCACCACCACCTCGACAGAGGAAGCTGTACCACCACCGAGACCGAGGAATGACACCACTCTTCTAGAGAGATTCCTTAAGCCGTGAAGCCTAGCAGCTTTGTGGTGAGCCGAAACCTGGGAGGCCGAAAGCGTGGATGGAAGAAATGATCAGGTATTATCCATGTTTGGGTGTACCGATGAAGAAAGAGTCATGCTAGCGACATTTAAGTTTAAGGGAGCCGCCGAACATTGGTGGACTGTGAAGGAAAGCCTGGGAGATTCAAAGAAGTTCCTATTACTGGGCTAATTTCAAAGGGAGTTTAAGAATGAGTATGTGCCTGATGTAGTTCGCAACAAAAGGGAGAAGGAATTCTATGATTCGAAAGGTGGTAGCATGATCAGAAGTGAGTATTCCGCAAGTTCACCGAGTTGAGCCGCTATTGCACGATCCGATTCCTACCGAAGCACTGAGGACACATAAGTTTGTTAAGGGGTTGAGAACTGAATTTAGGAAGCAAATTCTAGCACTTAAGCTCACCGACATCTGAGTGCAGCTGATAGAGCTTATGAGGTGAGCAGATATGAGGAGCACCGGCAAGAATAATTCTGCACGTAATGCACGCATCACTCGTAACACTAATCGTGAAATAATTCAGGTAACGTAAGGGATACCAAGGAAACCGTGATAGGAGAGGTGGAGGCCAAGGTAAGCCACGCCTCGGGCAAGCAACAATACTTCTTCATCTCGGGGCAACAAGGACAGCGTGAGTGGGGAGTATGACTTGCGTGCCTATTAAGTCGCTGGAGACACAGCTGATTGGTGTGGGCAAAGCTAGGAAAGTGTGTACACTTTGTGAGATGGTACTATTTTAGAAGGAGTGCCCGAACTGGGCAACTCAACCGGAAACGTGGCTTAGTCCGGAGCCAAGAGAGTGTGATGGAAACCCAAGGTGCAAAATGTGTTTGCGCTTGATCGCCGAGGTTCGTGGTTCTACCGGCCGTGATAGAGGTACTCTTTCTATATTTGATCATAAGGCCTCGAGTTCTCATAGATCCGTGGTCTTCTGATTATGTTGCTTCTCGCACTTGTTGAGAATCTATGTGTACGCCTCAACCTTTGCCATATTTGCTTGAAGTTGTCTACCCCGCTCGGGGAATATATGCTCGCATTCAAGTGTTTAAATCTTGTGATGTATTGGTGGGTGACCACACTTTGCATGCGACTTGGTAGTTCTACCTATACGTGATTTTGATGTGATTCTTGCATGGACGTTATGTGCTTATCATGCTATAGTTGACCGCCATAAGAAGCGGGTTACTTTTTATATGCCGGTGTGCCTGAATTTACATTTGTGGGTGATCATGCATCGAGTGATTTGCATTTTATTTCTCGCTCTAAGGGCTAGAAAATTATTGTCTCAAGGGTGTACGGTTATCTTGCATGCGTTGTTGATAAGAAGAAGTCTTCACCGAAATTAGAAGAGGTTCCTTAGTATGTGAGTTTCCCGATGTATTTTCTACCGACCATGCTATGCCACCCGATAGAGAGCTAGAATTTTGTATTGAGCTTATTCCTGGGACTTCACCGATTTCTAAGGCACCGTGATAGGATGGCGCCAGCGGAGTAGGAGTTGAAAATTCGCAAGAACTCCTAGAGATTGGCTTTATTAAACCGAGTGTGTCGCCTGGGGCGCACTCGGCCTTATTTGTGAGGAAGAAAGATGGGAGTTTGCGGTTATGCATAGATTATCGAATTGAATAAGGTGACCATTAAGAATAAATATCCACTACCCCACATTGATGATCTTTTTGACCAATTGCAAGGGTCTATTGTGTATTCTAAGCTTGATTTGAGATGGGGTTACTACCAATTGAAGGTTAGAGAGGAAGACATTCCAAAGACGGCTTTTCGCACTAGATATGGGCACTTTGAATTTGTAGTGATGCCGCTTGTTGACGAATGCACCAAGGTGTTTATGGACTTGATGAACCGTGTCTTTCATAGCTATCTTGATTGTTTCGTAGTAGTCTTTATTGATGATATCTTAGTGTATTCGAAATCTCTGAGGAGCATGAGAAACACTTGAGGATTGTCTTGTCTATTCTTCTGAGAAACAACTTTTATGCGAAGTTTAGTAAATGTGCTTTTTGGCTTGAGGAAGTATCTTTGGGCATATCGTTTCTAGCCGGATAGTGATCCTTCTAAGGTGAAGCGGTGATGAATTGGAAGAGACCTAGTTCAGTTACCGAGGTTCTGAGTTTCTGGTTTAGCGGGTTATTACCGAGATTTATTGAGGGCTGATTGTGACTCCTATGACTAGATTGACACAAAAGAATGTGCCATTTGTTTGGAGCGAGAAATGTGAAGCTAGTTTCCAAGAGCTTAAGAAGCGTTGACGCCGGCACCTATTTTGGCTTTTGCTTAGTGGAGGAGATAATTTTGTGATCTATAGCGATGCTTCTAAGGAAGGTTTGGGTTGTGTGCTGATGCAAAATGGAAGAGTTATCGCCTATGCCGAGGAAGTTGTCTATTCATGAGCGTAATTACCCGACACACGATTTGGAGTTGGTCATTATTATTCGCGTTGCATAAATGGAAACATTACTTATGCTAAGTTTGAGATTTTCACCGATCATAAAAGTTTGAAGTATTTATTTTCTCAAAAGGAGTTGAACATGAGGCAAAGAAGATGGATGGAAAATTAAAAGATCATGATTGCACTATTTTGTATCATCCTGGAAGGCAAATGTAGTAGCGGATGCCTTGAGTAGGAAAGTTCACATGTCTTGTATGATGGTTAGAGAATGGAAGATGTTGGAAGATTTGCGAGATTGGGGTCCTAGTGTTTATGATAGAGGTGTGATTTTCACAAATGTTCGTGCTACGCCGCTTTATTTGGGAAAATTAGAGAAGCAAGGAATGATCCTGAGTTGAAGAAAATTATTGATGGGTTGGTCGAAATGTATCGCCCGATTTTGTGATTAATAGTGAGGGTACTTTGACATTTCGAGGTAGAATTTGTGTTCCTTCTAATATGAATTGAAGAGGTTAGTTTTTGATGAGGCTCATAAACGAGGTATACCATTCACCCGGGAGCACAAAGATGTACTTAGATTTGAAAAGACAATTTTGGTGGAAAGGCATGAAGAGGGAAATTATGAGTATGTGTCAAAGTGTTTGACTTTGCCAACAAAGTTAAGGCCGAACATCGAGGCCCGCGGGATTTCTACAACCACTTGAGATTTCTCGAATGGAAATGGGAGTTTATTACTATGGATTTTGTGACAGGTTACCCAAGACGCGAGAGGATTTAATGCGCTTTGGGTTATAGTCGATTGACTAAGTCTCGCACACACTTTATTCGATCGCGATCACTTATTCATTGACTCGGTTAGCGACTTTGTACATTCGGAGATCGTGAGACTTCATGGCGTACTGTTAGTATTGTGTCCGATAGAGATCCGAGGTTTACATCTAGATTTTGGAGGTCTTTGCGGGAGGCTTTGGGGAGACAGGATTTGAAATTCAGTCTGAACTTTTCATCCACAAGCGGATGGTCGGTCATCCGAGCGATTGATTCAGATTTTGGAGGATATCTTTGCGAGAGCTTGTGCCTGGATTTCAAGGGAAAACTGGATTCTCACTTACCTTTAGCCGAGTTTGCGTATAATAACAGCCTATCTCCGGTCGAGTATTAAGATGGCGCCGTATGAAGCTTTGTATGGGCGTAAGTGTAGATCACCAATTTGTTGGGATGAAGTTGGAGAGGCGAAACTTTGGGGTTCCGAGTTAGTGCAACAGTCGGTTGAGAGCGTGAAGTTGATTAGAGATAGATGCGCACCGCTCAAAGTCGACAAAAGAGTTACGCGGATAATCGTAGACGGGATCTTGAGTTCCAAGTGGGAGACTACGTGTTCTTGAAGGTGTCACCAAGAAGAGTGCGAAGAGATTCGGCAAGAAAGGGAAGCTTACACCGAGGTACATTGGCCCATTCGAGATTCTTGAGAAGGTTGGGTCTTTCGCTTATCGAGTTGCGTTGCCACCTTCACTTTCGGAGACTCATAATGTCTTCCATGTTTCCATGTTGCGAAAGTATTTGAAAGATGAGTCCCATGTACTTGAGTATGAGGAGATAACATTTGAGCCGGATATGTCTTATGTTGAAAAGCCCGTGAAGATTTTGGACACCAAAGAGCAAGTGCTACGAACCAAAGAATTCCCTTAGTCAAAGTTCTTTGGAGAAACCACAACATTGAAGCGACTTGAAGCGACTTGGGAAACGGAGATGCGAGAAGCGCGAGAAGCATCCACATTTGTTTGATGAACTTGGTAAGAATTTAGGGACTAAATTCCTAAAGGAGGGAGAGTGTAACACCCGGATTCTTGCATGTGCATTGTGTGCTTGCCTTCATGTTTTCTTGTTGATTGTGAGCATGTTTACTTAGTTTATAAATGTTTAGAAACATTCATAAGTCATTCATGAAGCTCTTAACATGTTTAGAATCATGTATGCTTGCTTGTTGAATCGCCGGTTCGATTGCTTTGTTTTGGCCTTAGCGATTTTCCTCGTTGCTCGTATTGCTTCTATTTCGTCGTATAAGTGTTCGTTGAGTTCTTGGCTTTGTATTCAGGTCATAACCATGTTGAAACAAGCCTTTTCCATGACCAAGTTATCCTAGTTTGATTGGTGTTTGATTCGTTAACCATTCGTCGCATGATTCGAGCCTTGTTCTACCTTGTTCCGGATGTTGTTCGGGTGTGTTTCCGACTTGTTTTGAGTTGGGTTAGACCTTAGAATGGTTGCCCATAAGTTTGGGACCATTTAGGACATGTTTAGACCAAGTTCAAGGGCTTAAACGAGGCGGCATCGAATTTTGATCACTAGCCCGCCTCAAGAGCAGAATTGCAAAATGAATTCAGCCCTGCGGCATTCGAGCGCCCCTGGCCGACTCTTGTGAGGCGCCCGCCTCAACTCTTGAGCTGAGCTCCTCGGGATTTTTCCCCTGCTTTCTGTCAAGTGAGCGATTTTTACACCCAAACCCCTATCCAAACCTTTTCTAAACCTCACTTAAACCTCCCTAACCCTCCTCACTTATGTCCTAACATCTCTAACTAGTTATAAGGATGGATTAAGAGAGCTTTGATCATTTAAACCACAAAATCAGATTTTAAAGAGACCACAACATCATGACACTTGTCCCACTCAATTTCTAGACCAATATAAGCCACATTTTCAGATTTTGACTCTCATTTCTCACCTTCACTCTCTAAAAACGAATTTCATCTTCTCTCAAGCTCTCCCATGGCTTCTTGAAGCTATCCTCTTGGTCTTCCATGATCCATCTCATTTGCTCAAGCCACCTTCATTAAAAGTGAGAGCTTGAAGAGTAGATCATTTCAACAACCGAACAATTTTCTCATTTGCTTTCTTTGCTGAAGAACACAAGTAAGTTACTCTTCTCTTCTTCTTCTTTTTAGTTCTCATTGACCCTAAGGAAACAAAGCTTATGATGATTGAGGTCAATGAGGACACATATATGCTTCCTATGCTCTCTTCTTGTATTTTGAGAATATGAACTTGCTAGGAGCATGTATAGGATGATTTCTTGCCTATGAAAGTTTATAATACTCTTTCATCTTGTCTATTTAAGGTTTTGAACATGTTAGAAACATGTATTATATTTGTGATGGAAGTGTTGTTATATGAGAATGCCCTAATTTATGCCTTCATGATATGTTGTGAAGTTGTTATGTGTTCTATCCTCAATATTGGACTCTATGATGAACATGAATCTCATTACAATGCCTTGGTGAATTTATGACCTAGATGAACCTAGAAATGGCCTAGGTTGAGTTATGAAGCACATAGCTTCAATTACCCGGAATTTGGAATTTTTAGTAAAGACTCAACGGAGTCGACTCTAGGGAAGATTTGAACATGTTAAACCCTAATTTCAATCCCTGAAGTTTGGACACCGTTTGGTCGAGTTTACTCAATTTTAAGTTGAGTTTAATTATGTGCATTTGAACCCGTTGTGATTATTTGGTTATGAGCAATTAATTGCCTTGACATGATTTATTGTAGAGATTTATACCCTACTTGGTCGGTCGAGTTCGCTCTTGTCGAATTCGATCATTATTTGGTCTTAACGAGTAAACATCTACTTGTGCATTGCATTAAGTCCAGCTGGCACTATTTGGTTTGATTTTTATGTCAGGGTAGGACGATGTATAGCCTTCACGAATTGAGAGATTCGTGCTCGCTATGGATCGCCGTGCACGCACTGACCTCACACACCCTCCATTGTAGGCCGCAATGGGGAAGTAGCCCCTTGCCGTAACAATACGTGCGTCAGGCTGCTATTAGCCGGCGGAGTTCGGTATATCGATGCGAAGTCACGAGCATCGTAGTCACGATATTGGGTTAACAAACATTTTTGCAGGGGAGCTACGGCGTGCGGATATATCATATCCTACTTGTATGATTTACTTCCGCACTTACGTGAAAAATGTGCTAAGTGCTATATGAATAACATGAGCCATAATTGTGATCAATGCCATGATATAACATGAACATGCATTTTTAGTAACTTACTAAGTCTTTCGACTTACCCTATTTGTTTGTTTTGTTTTCCTTAGATCCGAGCCGAGGAGACGGTCCACGATAGACTCGCTATATCACGTTTGGTCGTTTGTGAGCTCAAGGTTGTTCCTTTGGGACTTTTGATAGTTAGTCTTTTATTTTGGCAAGGACGTTGGGAAGCAAGTCAAATAGACTTGACTTGGGGTTTTTGTTGTTGTAGTAAACTTAATGATTTGACATTCGTAATCTTTTGTATGCCGACTTATATGTCGAGCCTGTTTATATGTTAATGGTTCACTACAATTTCTTCCGCTAAAGCTCTTTTAAATATTATTGTTGTTGTTGTCTCCGGCATGTTGTGGCCGTTGAGGTTTTTATAAGCATGTGTTAAAATTGTAGGAGTAGTTGTTGGGTTCCTACTGAAATTTGTACGTCGCCGATGACTTGTTTATATTAAGTTGTTTTTCGGCCAAGTGTAGCCGAGTTGTTATTCTGTATGCGATGTTGCGCCACATGAATTTTATAATCCTACTTGCGCATGCTTGTGTTATTGACTATTTGGACGGCACGATTCGAGATCTCGCATTGGGGTCCGGGTCGGGCTGTCACAAAGCTTCTTATTGATTGTATCTCGAAGGGTCTTCGTCCCCCGTGGCAAAGCTGCTATTTAATTCGTAAAATTATTTCCTTGTCCCCTTCTTTAGAGATCGATTTCTGTCACGTTTATCGCGAGGCCAATGCTGTTGCTGATGCTTTCGCCAATATTAGAGGTGATCAAGGTTCTGATTCTGTTTACACAACAGCTTCTTCTCTTCCGGTTAGAATTCGCGGTCTCATCAACCTTGATAGTTATGAGACCCCTTATATTCGTATTACTTAATTTTCTCGGTTTATGTATTTTTCCTTTTCGAGGTTCAGGCTCCTTTGTCCTCCCGCTATAAGGGCTCGGTTGGTTGTCCCCCTCAAGTTTGTATTTATGTTTTCCCATATTAATAAAATCTAGCAGGGTAACGTCCCTGTTTCCGCAAAAAAAATAAAATCTCAACCATTTAGTTTTTATCCAATGAATAATTTTAATAGTAACCATTGATGATGGTTACTGAGATAAAGTAACCATTAAAAACTTCCCCATTACTCCATTGGTTTGTATGTATGTATATTTGTAACTAGATATGGTTCTAGACAATTTCAGTTCTTGTTTATGTGAATATTTAAAATAGCGATTGAAAAGGAGATTGAGTTTTTGGATTTCCACAAAAAATAAGAGTCCCGTTACCTGCCATCCCAATTACTCTGTAATACAGTAATTCTCTGGTCTATTTAAATAAGAGTCCTGTTACCTGCCATCCCAATTAGTTCCAAACAGTTCATAAACTAAATAGAAACATCTAACTACAAGAAAAACAACTAAGAGATGAAGAATATAAGAGAAGAGAGAAAAGTGTACTGGAGAGAAGCTTGACAATTTAAAAGATGAGCTAGAAAATGTAAGGAAAACTAGGAGTTAAAGATGGGTAGAGAGAGGCATAAGAGTGCAGATAGATGAAGAAGAAAGTTCATAAAATCATAAAGCAATAAGAAGTTGATGGAACCAATAGGTCAAAGTAGAAGGACGATTATTATTATTGGGCTCAATGGCCTTTCTTAATGAACCCCTTCTACGGCTACGTTTACGTTTTCAATGAAAATGTTCATTTTGGATTTCATATTTTCTAGTTTTACCACACATCTATATTAGCATTCTCATTTCGATTACACTAATAACTAGTTTGATTTGCTTTGGAATTCTTGATTTGTGGGTTGAGTTCATGTTTGAGGTAAAAATTTGAATTTTTGCTTGATATTCAAATGCCTACTTGGGTAAGGAGTGACTGGTAGGAGATTATTGCTTTTCATTAGATTAATTGATGCAATTTATGAAGTTACTGTTAGGTGGTCTTTTACCCGTATGATTCTTATTACGACCCTGTTTAGTTGTGAAAATTTTGATGGGTTTGTGTGCAATGCTGACTTCTAAGTCAATTGGACCTCTCTAATTTCATTAGAATTTAGACATGATTTAGGAGTGCTATACACTATTTTGAATAAACATTACCCAGTATTATAGGGGGGCTACTGAAAATGATTTAAGCTTTTATTTGACACTTTCTATGCTTCATCCTTAAATTCAGAAATTCAGTTTATCAATTACCCAGTTTACCTCAAGTCTAAATGTTTGACAAGGGTAATCATGATTGATACTTCTTTTTTTTTTTTTTTGATAAGTATGATTGATACTTCTATTCTATTTCCTAGGATGGAAAAGCTTTTCCTGAATCAAGTCCTGCTTGCTCCGGGCCATCTTGATCATTTAACATAGGGTGTAGGATATTTTCTTCTATCATGAACATTCAATAGTTCACTAAGGATACAGAAGTCGAGTTGTGGGACTTGGTTGTGCGTTTCTAGTATTCTGGGCATTCTGTTGAATTTCGAAGTGGGATAATATTTTGTAAGTCTTATTTATTGAGGTTCTTAGTGACTATGACCTGCTAAGGCTGTATATAATTAGGACGTCACTTCAGTCACTACTAATAGAACGATTCTTCTATCTTCTTGTTCATTCACCAGTAATAGAACGATTAGAATACCTTCTTTCTTAGAGGATTCGAAGGCTTGACCATGAAGATATGCCAGCCATGTTGTCCACCTATAATTAACTCGTTAAATCTGATTAATTGAACAAGATGTATATGCCTTATAGCAGAGTAGCTTTCTTTGTACCCTTCCCTTCTGTCAATGAATGGATACATGTTCAGACGGGTACACTATTAGAGCAGAGGTCGACAATCTCATATTTTCATCTTGAGCGCTTATGATTATAAAGTGGGGAAATGGTCTTGTAAGTTGTAACAGAAATCATGTCGAGCCCAGAGCAACGAAATGCAGGAGAAGTAACTTAAGAGAAAAAGCTTTAAAAAAAATACAGATTGGATTCTCATTATGAAATCAGCCTAAACCTACTTCAACATAATATAGAATAGGTATATTTAGGCACATCCAAGAACTGAACTAGGAATTTGCTGATAAACCTATAAAACAAGTGTTTGCAATCTGTCTGTATTTTGCTGTTGAGGCATCTTGCCATTTGATACCTCTTCCTTCGTGTTACCAGACAAGCCCTCAATTGCAAAAAAAAAAAAAAAAAACCGATCATCAAAGAAAAAAAAAGTGAAGGAAAGAATGTGTAATGTACTACTTTTACACTGCATAAGCCGACGTGTATGTACTGACACAGTAAATGGTAGAATGTATCGTATTACATCTTGCAATTAAATCTAGATGCCATTGCTTTGTTTTTATGCCAATATATTGTTGAATGTGTATATATACATTTCATTTAACTATCTACCTCTCATGTGTGTTAAAATGTCTCACTAGAAAAATAAACAAAAAAATGAGTACTTTCTGCTTTAAAAATGAGTACTTTTCTACTGATAGAAATTCTTTTAGTCGTAACATATGGAAAGCTATAGAGAGTGCCCCTGCTATGTGTAATTTTTTTGGTGCAAGTATTGGAGACTTGTGTTATCTCATTAGAGATAAGTGTTGCATTAATTTTAGCTGTTTATAAGTTGTGATGATTGATTGTCACGAGCAGGCTTGCAACCATCATTTTGTTGTTTTTATGTCATTACAGTGAAAGGTTCAAGAAAGGTTTCACACAGACACAAGAGTTTGAAGATAAGTTGACCGAAAGAGTTGAGAAAATGAGAGATGAAGTCACGACACAACTACAATCCACATGAGGCTAAATTTGAGCAAATAAAAAATGATTTCCCATTGCAATTCCAATAGATGCTCAATATGAGGACTTAGAGGCTCCGAGCATCGTTCACGAGCTCCTATGTAGTTTAAAGTATGATTACTCGACAATTCTATGTAGTTTAACAGTATGACAGTTTAATATGATAGTTTGTCAATTCATTTTGAATGTAATGTTTGAAGCTTTGTTGACTTTAATTGCTTGATTTAAGATATTTTAAGTGAAATGTTCAATCAGGCACAATTGAGAAATTTTTATAGACATAATGTTAGTAATATTTTATTTTCAGAAAATAATTTTTTGCAACAGATTTTTTTATTGCAAGTTTTTTTCTTTTCTTTTAAATTAGTTACAAACCAACAACGAACTTTCGCAACCGAAACATTAGGTTGCATACTTGAAACTGAAAAATTCAGTTGCTAGTTTAGTTTTATGTGTAACAAATTTGAAATAGAAAAACAGGTGCAAATTAGGCTGCATACTTGAAACTCAAAAATTCGGTTGCTAGTTTAGTTCTCTGTAACAAATTTGAAACAGAAAAACCAGTTGCAAATTAGGTTGCCTACTTGAAATAGAAAAATTCAGTTGCTAGTTTAGTTCTATGTGTAACAAATTTGAAACAGAAAAACCAGTTGCAAATTAGAAATATAAATAAATCAGTTGTTGTTTGCAACTGACGTAAAAGATGTCCTAGGAAACACATTGCAACCGAAACTACAACTACTTTTTTCCGTTGCAAGGTTTTTGCTACCACAAGAAAGTAGTTGCATAGTTTTGCGACGAGGCTTATTGCAATGGACTTTGTTACGGGCATTTTCTGTTGCAAACATCAATTTGAAACCGATTTTCCTAAATTGCAACCGAAAATTCAGTTTCAGTTGCTCTGTTTTCTTGTAGTGTAGATTTAAAATATTTTTTAAAATCCTTTTCAAGCTGTTCTTTCCTTCTTAGAAATTGTGTTGAGGCAGCAGAGATTTGAAAAGGAACTGCTTAAGAGCTGTAGATTCGGCTGCAGTCTATGAACGAAACAACAATAGTAGTTATAAGATGATGAGAAATAGTTTAGACAATACACAATGATTTAGAAGTGGTTCGTACTATGAAAAGTACTACATCCACTACCAAAGTGGTTAGCTTTGGATTTTGAAAGGTGCATTTTGTTTATCCACTAGGTGAGAAAGATAGATCTCTAATGGATCGTGTACAAAAATTGATTTTCAACCAAGTATTTAATGATGAGAGAAACAATTAATGAATAATTGTTTTTCTCAAGTGCTAAAGTAAAAGAACAATTAATAACAAACTAAAAGAAGTTGAAAGCAAATAATAAGTAGCAGATCTGCAGCTTCAAGAAGTTTTATGGAGTGTTAGTTCTTGTCCTTTTGATCTCTTGAATAATTGAGCGATGAAGATGAAGCTTGAGTATTGAATTTGCCAGAGATGATGTATTTTTTTGATCTTCAAAACTTGAATATATAACTGAGGAGATCTTCAGGACCGTTAGATAGAGATGGGAGAGATTTGAGTCCAACATTATAATGCATTAAATGCATTCGACACTTTGTGAAATGACTGCGTCTTCAGACATCAGCATTGCAGTGATGTAGAAACAGATATTTCCAAACAGAGTATGTTTGCAGCTTGTAGGCGTTACAACTTGAAAGTCTTCTTAGCTTAAAAAGGAAATGTCTTCAGTTTTCATGATTCATTGAACAGACTGGACATCTGTCTGTCCCATTTGTTTGAAGTCGGATAAGGACATAGTTCACTTCTTTTGAGAGGGAAAACTGGTGAGGATAAATTTAATATTATTTGACCAAATATTTCAAAATATTTAGTTCAAATAATAAGTGACCTGATTCCACGTATTTAGATGAGCTTCGCTTTGCGCTTGAGCAGACTTCAAAAGTCTGCTGGTGAACCGTGCTTTCAAGGCTGCTGTTGAAGCCCGCTGGTCCGCGCCTTGGAGAAACTAACAGTGAACTGTTCTAATACACCCTTGATTCTAAGACAATTGATGCACTAATCGGTACGCAAACCTATTAGTCATTGTGCAATAGAATCCAAAGATGACTTCAACCAAATCTAGAACCTGTGAGGGTCAACAATACTGACAATTTTGAGATTTTTGAATCAGGAAACAATAGTAGCTCAACCCAAAATAACCCTTCATCTTCCATTCCTCCAGTTGTTACCTTAGATATTCAAAATGAACATCAGCAGGTTGACAACTTTCAGCCAGCTGATAATTCAAATCATTTATCAGATACTGTCACAACTGACCAGTCAGCTGACACCCCTCCCCCCCTCTTTTTCACTTTTTCCAACTAAATCCCTTCCAGACCTTCCTAGAGAAATCAGAGAAGCTAAACACCATCCAGTTTCAAACATTATTGGTAATCCCTTTGCTGGTTTATGAACAAGAAGCAATTCTAGAAATGAAAATCATGATTCACATGCTTTTGTCTCCTCCATTGAACCCAAAAAGATAGATGAAGCTCTAGAGGATCCTCAATGGATTGAGGCAATACAAGAAGAATTAAATCAGTTTGAAAGATGACAAGTTTGGGAACTTGCTCCAAGACCTTCAGATCAACAAGTTATTGGAACAAAATGGGAGTTTAAGAACAAGTTGGATGAAGATGGAAATGTCACTAGGAACAAAGCAAGATTGGTAGCCCAAGGCTATAGACAAGAGGAGGGCATTGACTATGATCAAACATTTGCTCCTGTTGCCAGGTTGGAAGCTATTAGATTATTCCTTGCCTATGCAACTTTCAAGGATTTCAAGGTCTATCAAATGGATGTAAAAAGTGCATTTCTAAATGGTGATCTACAAGAACAAGTCTTTGTTGAACAACCTCCTGGATTTCTTGATATCAAAAAGAAGGACCATGTGTACAAGCTAAGAAAAGCTCTTTATGGTCTTAAAAATGTTCCAAGAGCATGGTATGAAACTCTATCAAAATTCCTTATGGAAAAATGGTTTCGAAGAGGTAAAATTGATACTACTCTCTTTTCTCTTAAGCACAAAGGTAATATTTTACTAGTTCAAATTTATGTTGATGATATTATTTTTAGCTATACTAATGATGTTTTGTGTAAAAGATTTGAGAATCTTATTAAAGGAAAATTTAAGATGAGCATGATGGGAGAACTCACTTACTTTCTAGGTTTACAAATTAAGCAAACTGAAGAAGGGATTTTTATCCATCAATCAAAATACACAAGAGAGCTGATCAAGAAATATAACTTACAAGAAGCAAATTCAGCAAGCACTCCAATGGGAGTTGAATGTCATTTGGTCACTGATGAAAAAAGTAAACCAGTTAATACAATTGAGTACAGAGGTGTAGTTGGATCTCTCCTTTATTTAACTATTAGTAGACCAGACATTATGTTTGCTGTGTGTATATGTGCCCGGTTTCAAGCTAATCCAAAAGAATCTCATATGATTGCTGCAAAAATAATTATCAGATACTTGATTGATACTGAAAAATTTGGTATTTGGTATCCAAGATACTTTTCTTTTAACTTAATTGGATATTCAAATGCTGACCTTGCAGCTTGTAGAGTTAACAGAAAAGGCACCAGTGGAACATGTCAGTTTCTTGGTAACAAACTGATATCTTGGGCATGCAAAAAGCAGACATCAGTCTCTACCTCAACTACAGAAGCTGAATACATTGTTGCTGGCAGTTGCTGTTCACAAATTCTTTGGATGAAACAACAACTATTCGACTATGAGATGCTAATGGGAACATGTCCTATTTATTGTGATAATACTTCTGCTATTTCTATTTCAAAAAATCATGTTATGCATTCTAAAACCAAGCATATAGACATAAGATATCATTTCTTAAAAGATCATGTTGAAAACGGTAATGTTCAGCTAGAATATGTTCCCACAGAATTTCAATTCGCTGACATATTTACAAAAGCTCTAAAATCTGATAGATTTGAATTTCTAAGAGGTGAATTGGGAATGCTCATAATGTCATAGAAAGATATTCTGTAGCACTAATCTTTGCAGGATAAATAGAGCAGTTGAAAAAGAAAATTAGTGTTGACTTTTGATTTGTCAGCCAAGTCTCATCTAGCTGATAAATATTGTCAACCATTAGCTGACAACCATTGACTCATGTATCTGTTTGGGAATAAGCTTCTGAATAAACCCTCAGCTGACATCCTTCAGTCATCAACTGACATCCATTAGCTGACATTATTCAGCCAACAGTTGACATCTCAACTGACAAAAGTAAAAAAGCTGACATTTTTTAGCTGACAATTCAGTGACTGATCTTATAGTCATTGTTCAGGTAGCCTCTAATCCCTAATCAAAGCTGATCGTATCTCAGCTAAATATTCATATTAAATTCAAATATTTATAAATTCCTTCATTTATTTCTCGCCTTTTATTTCTCCTTGGATGTAAGACCCCGATTCCCAGTTAGCTTGAATTGCGTGCAATAGTCGCATTTCTTCCCCTGTTGACTGCCTTACTGGTTTTTGAGAGAGTCTAGATATGTGTGGGAGAACATATTAAGACCAAAATACTTTTAAGAGATGACATTTAGTTGTAGACTTGCTAAAGTCACAAGTCGTAACTCGACGATAGTCGAAATGTGACGTGATTGAGAGTTTACTCGGGTTTTGTGTTCCTGACCTCGATTTGGTCCAAGACCTTTACATGATGATTTATTAACATTTTTATATGTGTTAGACTTCTATTTGTATCTATTCCTTAAGTCTCATGAAATTTTGACGCTTCGAGGATAACAATTCTTCTTATCGCGTAGTTTGAGATTGAGCCGGGTGATCGTCTCGTCTTTCGGGAGCTCATTTCTCCTATCTATTTTTAATCATCTGAGGAGCATTCAGGCCTATTTAATAGCCTTTTGAAGTGTTTATAATCATGGGTTGTTGCCCGTCGGTTTGTGGTTTCATTCGATGTTTCGTTAGCGCGTTGTTGTGCCTTGCTCCGGTTTCGCTCCAAGTTGTTTCGGGTGATGTTTATAGGAGTTTATACCTACTTTGAAAGTGGTTTGAGACTTGTTTAATTTAGCTAAGTGTTTGAGGACTTTAAGGGTTGAATTATAGGTCGTTTCGAAGCTTTAAGGGTCACGGTTGCATGCGGGAAGGGCCGTAACTGAGCAAAGACAAACAAAACTCACCAAGGGATGAAAGGGGACCAATGTGGTCGCATGGTGTATGACCATGCGAGCGCTTTTCCTTCGAAATCAGATTGTCCCTGTTTTGTTTTATGAAGTGAAATTCCTATCCTACCCATTCTAAACCCCCTCTAAACCCTTCCTAACCCACATACTAAGTCCTAATGATGTCCTAACATATTTGGGGAGTTGATTAAGGTTTGATTAACAATGGATTACATCTAATGATCACTAATTGTACCCATGGAAATCTCATTTGTGCCCCTTTAGTTGTGGAAGTATAAAGGCTTAATCCCCTAGCAAATTCAGCCATTCTCTTCATTCTTCCCCTTATTTCTTATACGTATAGAGTGAGATGGTGTGGGAGACATGGGCTCTTTGAAGCCCTAGCTTCTTCCTCCTCAAATCCATGAAGATCCGACCGTTGGATTGCCTACAAACTTTGGATTCGTGAAGCCCTCGTCAAATGGAACAACTTCACCGATTGGATTGTGATCCTTTGAAGTTTTCATCTAAGTCAAGTAAGCTACTAGACTCCTTCCTCTCTTGATTTTGTGCTGATTGACCCTAAGGAAAACAAAGAGGATTGATATTTGAGGTCAATGAGTACACAAGCATGTTGTGTGTGGTTTTATTTTTATTTTTGGATTTTTGATGGGTGAACTTGTTAGAAGCATAAATAGGATGCTTTCTATGTTTAATAAAGTATGTTGTTAAGCTTCATTTGTGATTTTGGACTTGAGATTGATGAGTATATAATCTCCTAGTAACCTAGGGTTTGATATGATGAATATGTAGTAAATGGGTTCTTGATTATATGAATGATTTTGGAGGATTTTATTGGATATTATGAATTGTTAGAATCATACATGGATATATGTTTGGGAGTTTGGAAGTATACTTGTTGAACCTCTAATTTTAGTTGTGAGCATGAAAGATGAATTTTCACAATGGATTACATGTTTGAATGTTTCGTTTGACTTTTAAGAATAAGAGTTTACTATCATGCATATGAGAGTATGTTACTATCTAATTTATGAATTTTGGTTATGAGCATGTATAATGAATTATTATTATGGATTACATGAATAAAATATAAGGTTTGACTTTATTGGGTTGAGTTGACTATTATGCATATAAGAGTATGTTGGTCAACTATAATTCGTGAATTGAAGGTTATGAACATGTTAGATGAATTTACATGTTGGTTATGAACATGCTAGATGAATTTACATCTTGCTTAGATAAATGGTTGTTTTGAATGAAAGCATGCTTGATTTAATGTTAACTTGAGACACATGCTTGAAATATGATGGTTGACTTTAAATGTTAAGTGTTGACCTATGAACTATGTTTTGGGGTTTTGTTGGGAAGGTATGGATTGTTGGGTTGCACAATGTTCCTAACCTTAAGAACTTAGCCATGAATAATAGCTAATGAATAATATGAGGGCTATGATGCAAATAGCTTCTATGCCTTCAAATTTGAAAATAGTAGAAATGACTTAACGAAGTCGATTATTGGACTAATATGAATATAGTGAATCACATATTAAAATCCTATGGAATTTGGGGTAGTTTTGATGGAGGTCAAGCCTCCAAGCGTTTTCAAGTGTATGAAGGACACTTGGGTATTAGAGACTAGATTTTATCGCTCTAAGATGTTTATGTGTTAGTTAGCATAGAAATGCATAACTATGTGATTTATAAGTAAATATCTACTTGATTGGATTAGTACGGTGTTATGTACTTTTCCCTTTATTTGAGCATGTGAGTATATATTACATGTGCTTGAGTTTGAGTCCAGCTGGTGGTTTTTGGTTTGAGTCTTTGGCGGGACGATGCATTATCTTCACGAATTGTGGGATTCGTGATCGCAATGGATCGCCGCGCCAGGTTCGCACATACCCCTCCATCGATGGCCAAGGTGGGGAAGTAGCTGGTCTTAGTTAGAGTAATACACATGACTTTGATAGCTATGGAACCCGAACGGGGATTGTTTCGGGGACGTCGATGCCACGAAAGGGTTATCGAGGACACGTTTGTTTCACGAGGAGTTACATCTTTGAAAGCGGAAAGGAAAATCATCTTCTCTCTCTTATGTGGTTTATTTTACGAGCACGTATGAATTGTTGTGCTACATGGTTAATGTTATGATTTACATGAGATGATGATTTCTTGATAAAATGTTATAAAAAAAATATAACATGCTAATGAAATGATGATTTTCATGATATGATGTTATACTAAGATATAACATGTTATGTATAATTAGAATGGAAACAGTAGTCTCCCATATATGAATTATTATATGAGTTGTGTTAGATGAAGATCTATGAGACTCATGATATGATTGGGTTATGTGGCTTGATGATAAGTTAAGATATGAAAATAAAATGCTGCACATTTTGGAATTTAGAATCATAATCTTATTTTTTTATTTTTTTTATTTTTAGAGAAGCAGGGGCGGTACCCTGCGGGATTTTATTAAATAAGAGAAAAACATACAAACTTGAGGGGGACAACCAGCCTTGCCCTTATATATGGGAGGACAAAGGAGCCTAACCTCGAAAAGGAAGAAATACAATTAAGTAATTCTAATATAGGGGGTTCTATTCTTGTCAAGGAGATATAAGCCTCGAACATGACTGGACATCTCAGACGAGGAGGAGAAGTGACTATCGCCTCCTTGATCACAACCAATATTAGCCAAAGCGTCTGCCACCGAATTTGCTTCTCGAAAGCAGTGAGAGAATGAGAGGTTTAATTGAATTTGAACCTTTTTGATCGCTTGAATAAGATAGCCACAGTGCCAAGGATAGCAAGCTTTACCCTAGATACAGTCAAATAAAATTTTTGAGTCTAACTCCACCATAGCATTCATGACCTCCTTCCTTTTAAGCCACTTGATTCCGCTGAAAAGAGCCAAGCATTCTGCCTTAAAACTGGATGAATTTCCATAGAATTCAGAAAAAGCAAAAACCAATTCCCTATTGTCGTCACGAATAATACCGCCACCAGCACTAAGCCCGGGATTACCGCGACAAGCTCCATCCGTGTTCAATTTTAAACGCCCTGCAGGAGGATTGACCCAATGCACCACCTGAACCAACTTAACCTTGTGTCTTTTGAGACAAGGGAGGGACTGCCAAACTTGGTGAGGAGGCAAACAATATCCCACGCTAGAAAGGATATCGAAGAGCAGCTTTTTGGTTCGAGAAAGTAGCAACTGAGGATGGGAGTGAGTGTTGTCAAAGAGAGCACGATTGCGGTTCGACCATAATTCCCAACAGATGATCGAAGGCATAAGAATGTGAAGGGCAAAAATGTTAGCGCTGAGCCACCACTTGAAATAGGCATCCTGAATGGTACGACCTGTCCAAGAAAAACCCGCAATCTGGGACATCGAGCTCCAAAGAAAACGGGCTGCCGGACTGACCAGAAAAACGTGAGAGTAAGACTCACATTGATGCACGTCACAGCAGTAACATTGAGAGGCCAACTGAATGCCTTTCTTCATTATACTCTCATCTAAAGGGAGCTTAAACTGCCATAGATGCCACATAAAAATACTTATCTTCCTTGGAAGATGTTTGTGCCAAATGAATTTCGAGGATAGAGTTGTAGGATAATGAATGCGCGAAAGATTCCAGGCCAAAGAGATAGAGAATGTACCACTCGAAGAAATGGACCAGCAGGCACGGTCATCCGAGTCCGTAATATGGATCTCATTAGATTGGATGAAATAGGAAATTTGAGAGCCTATAACGTTTCTGGCAGCAGAAGCAATCTGACCCGAAGCGTCAAACAAATCTTTAACGAAAAGGATATTACAGTCCGGGGGTTTAACCAAACAGCCCGAATGCAGCCAATTGTCATGCCAAATAGAACATAAGCCCCGCCCAACAATCCAGGTAATCTGACTTTCAGTGATCTCTCGAATAGAGCACATTCGCCTCCAAAGGTGGGAACCAACAGAAGGAGCTGAAATCGGGTGAGAGTTGTGGCAATATTTTCTAGACATGAACTGAGACCACAATCTTTTGGAGGAACGAAAACGCCACCATAATTGAATAGAGAAAGCTTAGACTACATCGGAGAGCCGACGAATGCCAATGCCACCTTCAGCCATTGGCTGACAACAATCAATCCAAGAGACCCAATGAGCTTTCGGCTTGGTCTTAATTGAGCCCCAGAAAAAATTAGCCAAGATTCTGTTTATAAGGGAGATCATCGAAGCAGGAGGATCAAGGATAGCAAAAGGGTAGAGAGTAATAGAGTGAAGCACGTGATTTATGAGAGTAACTCGACCTGCATGGTTGAGGAAATCCCCTTGCCAAGAATTGATCTTACCCTGAAGCTTCTCAATCAAGGGGTCGAACAAACATTTCTTTTTGCACCCTTCAAAAAGGGGACAACCAAGGTAGATGAGGGGAAGAGATTGAGAAGAGAAACCCAGATGCTGCCGGATGGAAACAAGATGGGATGGAAAGATAGAGCCATAGGTAAGAAAGCAGCTCTTTGCTTGATTTATAAGCTGGCCCGAACACTCTTCATACTGTGTAAGTAAATTGTGGTGCTGCTGAAGTGAAACTTTCTTACCATTACAAAAAATAAGAATGTCGTCTGCGAAGGCCAGATGAGACACTACGAGACATCTGCTGCTGGAAGAAAAGGCAAGATGAGGATGAGAAAAATGGAGTCTATTGAGCCCGCGGCTGAGGACTTCGGCAGCAATAATAAACAAACTTGGGGAAAGAGGGTCCCCTTGGCGAAGGCCTCTAGAGGCTTGGAAAAATCCAGCATGAAGGCCGTTAACAATGACAGAGAACCAGTTCTAGGAAATAATTCGCCACATCAAGTCAATAAGGTTTCGCTAAATCCAAATCTCCGCAACACTTTAATGAGGTAAAACCAAGAGACTCTATCAAATGCCTTCTCCATATCGAGTTTAATAAAAATATTTGCCCCGTTGACCTTCTTTTTGAGATGATACGTTAATTCATGAGCAAGTAAGAGGTTGTCTTGAATCAACCGGCCCTTAGTGAAGGCGCTTTGATTGTCGGAAATAATGCATGGAAGAATGTTCGCCAAACGAGACGCAAAGATTTTGGACACGATCTTGTTACAAAAATTGCAGAGACTGATTGGCCGGAGATCCTTAAAGGAAACAACATGTTGAGTTTTGGGGATTGTAACAATGGAAGTGCTCTTCCAAGCCTTAGGCATATCGAAGCCTGCAAAAAATTCAGCAATGGCCAAATATAGATAAGAGGAGACAATATCCCAACAGGCTGTGTAAAATTTACCCAAAAATCCATCCGGCCCCGCTGCACTGTCGCCATTAAGAGAAAAACCCGCCTCTTTAATTTCCTCTAGACTGGGAGTTTCTGTGAGAAGCCGATTTTGATCTAACGTGATGATAGGAGGAATGCAATCAAGAAGCTCATTGTCCCTAGTATCACAAGCCGAAAGCTGATTTTTATAAAACTCCATTGCTGCAAATTGAATGTCCTCCGCTGATGATATGGTAGAACCATGCATGTTCTTTATTTTATGAATGTGAAGATTATTACGGGTTTAAGACACCGACAAATGAAAAAGCTTAGAATTCCCATCCCCTTCTTTCAGCCACCGAAGATGCGACTTTTGACGCCAGAAATCTTCTTTTTGCTTAAGAACTCGCTTTAGATTAGCCTGGGCAAGGTGAAGAGCTTCCCGGTTGATGGCATCATTATTACTTTCATAGGCAATCTCTTTAGACAACACCTCGTCTTCAGCCCGCTTGACAGCTTGAAAAATATTTCCGAATACGTCTTTATTCCATGATTTAAGAGCTATTTTCACTGCCCTCAAGTTGCAAGAAAAGTGAACCATAGGACTGCCCCCCGAGTGACTATTCCAAGCTGCCTTAACCACATCCAAAAACTGAGGATGGGACGTCCATATGTTCAGGAACCGAAAAGGCCGCGGTTTAGACTCCAGCTGAACCGCAATAGAGACCAAAAGAGGCGAATGGTCTGAGCAGGTTCGGTTAAGGTGATCATTCGACATCAAAGCAAAAGAAGAATTCTAGTTGGCATTACAAACAATCCTGTCGATACGTTGAAAAATGGTAGCCAAGCCATCCCGATGATTGCTCCAAGTGAATTTACTCCCAGAGAAGCCGATATCAGACAAACCCGAGGCATTAAGCCATGCTTGAAATTCCGCGGCACCTTGTCTATCCCACCCAAGACCTCCAAGTTTTTCATGTGAGGCCAAGATGATATTAAAATCTCCCCCGACCATCCAAGGGATTTCAGAAAATTCACTGCTCAATTCAATAAGATCATTCCATAGATCTTGACGCTCCAATGCTGAGCACTTAGCATATACCGAAGTAATATGAGCTGCCTGAGACCACGAGAAGTGTTTAACTTGAAGGGTAATATGTTGTTCAGAATCCTGGATAGCCTGACAAGTAAATGCGGATTTAGCCAGAATCCAAATACTGTTAGCAACATTACAATAAAAGTGACGACATTTAAGCCGTCGAGCAATTAAAGAAATTTTCGACTTATCTATCTTTGGTTCGCAAATGGAGATAAATTGAAGCTGGTGCAATTTTATTAACTTTTTAAGGCGAGAGACCGTGGAGTCGTTACCCACGCCCGAAGATTCCAGAAGGGACAATTAATCTTCATTACAAACGTTGGAGCTGTTTCCCTTTTGAGACTTAGCATGCAAAGAAGACCTAGTATTTCTAGTCGATTGTCGCTGCTGCTTCCGAGAATTCTTCTTAGTTTTAGGAACCTCCAGGTTTAATGCTTCAGAAGGGATATCATCAGATTCTGAAACTTCCTCTTTGCAAGTCTGCAAAGCCGCAAATTTATTTGGAGATAAAGAGATAGGGTCATTATTCCGAGAATTTGCAAGGTTTTCTATCCCCACTGGAATCTGAGAATCATGAAGAGCCGAGTTCTTGTCATTGACTGTGGGAGCATTGTTGGTTTCCTTCTGCTTTAAATTATCATTGGCTGTTGGAGCATTGTTTTTATCCGTCGACTTTGGATTATTGTTTATGGCCGTGGCAACTAGATCAACCACTTCCTCAACTAGAATAACATTAACCGGTTCTGGAGAAGCATTTAAATTATTACCAGAATTAGAGGGGACTTCATCATTAACATGATCAGCCTTAGGGTTTCTTGAAACATCAAGATGTTTGTTTAAGTCCAAATTAGTATTGACGGGATCGGAAACTTTAGGAGCGCTGGCAGACGCATCATCATTGTTAAGAGCGACCTTTGAGGGATTTTCGTTGACTGGAGGAGAGTTTGAGAGAACCACCTTGGGCCGCCACTTCACATTAGGGTTGTCGTGGACTTGGGTAGGGTTACCTTGTGATTGCAATGGTGGCTGGTCGGCTGCCTTCTCCTTTCCCTTTGCCGATTGCTTAAGGTAAGATTTACACGAGTGGCCATCATGCCCTTGTCGGTGACAATAAGAGCAATACAAAGGAAGACATTCCGCTTCTATTGGCTGCCGAAACTGGTCGAAGGGCCGCACTCGATCCGCATCCGACCAGGGGATGGGTTGCGTGAGATTTACTTCAATGCGCTACACTTGGTCGAGAGAGATTGGCAGTAGGGGAGTCGATTATGAAGGGTTTACCTATCAAGTTAGCCAAAGAGAATAGGGCTTGTTTATTGAACAGGTAAATAGGGAGGTGAGGAAGCGCAAACCAGACAGGAACGATTGGGCTCTCGACATCAGGCCGAAAAGAAGGAGTTCACTTGAGCACGCTTATCGGAAAAGATCCCACGAACCATTGATCCTTGATCCATAACCGCTGAAAATCTGCTTCGTGGTGAGTGTGAATCAAGATATGCTTCTGATCCAGATGACCTATGGAAACTGCCGCTTTTAATCCAAAGGTAAGAAACTCCTTCCGCAAGGTATCCATGGATGGCCGGCCATGGGAGAACTTGCCAACAAGAGTGAGATGAAAAGGTTTGGAGAAGGTGTCAATAAGAGAGGGAGAAAGCTTAAGAGCTGGTTCACCTTTAAACGTTGAGGGAGGGATGATAGGAAAATCTGTTTGAGAAGGAGCCATGGAAGACAAGATTGCCGCAAATGATTTCTTGGCTGTGGGGGAAGGAGGTGGCGGGGGAGAGATCCCGTCGGGAGGGGCCACGGCCGGAGCCGCTTCCATGCCAAAACGGCACAAACCAGCTAACCCTAGGGAAAATCTTAGAGAGAAAATTCTAGAGAGAGAATTTTTGTATGCATGCTTACAAACTATAATCATAATCTATTTGATATGATTTAATTTATGATGAATTATGAAGAATTATGTTCTATGTGGCTATGGATGAAAAGTGGGTTTATGTTGAAAATTATACCATGACATGACATATTATAAGTATGACATGAGATGTACATGTTTTATTTGAGCATTATGCCATGCCATGACATTGCATCTTTAGTAGCTTACTAAGTCATTATGACTTACTCGTTTGCTTTGTTTTCCTTAGATTCGAGCCGAGCTAGTAATTCGAAGGAAACCGCCGAGCCTACGATAGAAGTGTAATTTTTGTGAAGGTTGCTACTTTAATTTATTTTTGTAGCTTTAGTTTTTGGTAAGGACGTTGGGAATAGTGAAGTTATGTAAACTTCATGATGGGTAGCAAACTTATTTGTGAATGTAATATTTATACTTATGTTGCTTAACACTTGTTCTTTTGGTAGCCGACTTGTGTTAGTCGTGCTTGGTGGATGTGATGATTATATCCTAGTTATGTTGTAATGATGGAAATTATCATGTTTATTCTCCGGCATGTTTTTAGCCGTTGAGTATGTTAGACTAGAGTCTTAGACTTAGTGTAATGTTGGGTTCCGGCTGTAACGTCGCCAATGACTTGGTTTATTTGTTGCTATATGATTATATTGCATGACAGGGAGTTTTGCTCTACGTGCCTAATGTTGCAACACGTGCGTCGAATTTTTGGACCGAGAGATTAATGATCTCTTTGGTTGTATTTAGTTTGAGCTTGTTAGCTCGGCCGCCACTGTAATATTATGTTTCGTTTCTGCATGTGTTTTAAGTTGTTGCCGTATTGCCGTTATGGCCTTACCCATTATTTGATATTTGCTTGTTGTTTTGTGTGTTCTGACGTCACGACCTTGGGGCCTCGTATTGGGATCCGTGTTGGGTCGTCACATTGGAACTCGTGAAGCTTCATTAAGAAGCCAAAACGACTTCCCCACTATCCCACCAACACTCGTGGTTGAAGTGACGTGGTTACACAAAAATGACTTTTATTATGATCATTGTCACTTGTCATAAATCACCTTTTTATCTCAAAACCAAAATTCTGTGTACTTTTTCACTACACGCCATATCTTCGCTTTTAAAACCCACTCACACACCTTTTATAAGCATCCATACTTATAAAATCCCTTTTATAAATACTCACCCTTTTGCAAACTACTCCTACACTTCACTCCTTTCTTCCAAAAACCATCCTTTTCTTCCGCAAAGTTTCTCTTCCTCAAACCCTAACTCTTAATATTCTGGTACTCATTCCTGGCTGAGAACAAAATTCTCAGACAAAGACTTGGTCTTAAGCCATCTCAGTCAGTAACTGAACTTGAAGCTGACAAGGAACCTATACCCGAAGCTGATAAGGAACCAGAAGCTGAAGTTGGTCCATCATCTGCTGCTGCCACTGCTTAAATTGACAAGCCTACTGAAGGACCCACATCAGCAACTGAATGAACTGAACTGAAATCTCTCTTAAACTCTCAAAACTTTTTAGAACTTCAGTTTTACTTATAGTAGACAATTAAACTCTTTCTAGTTTTAAATTCCCTGCAACTCTAATTATATCTTATCTTCTTGGCTTTCTAACATCTATTTTGCAGGAATATAAGTTCTAAAATTGCTCTCTTCTTTAAAGTGAATGGTTTTAAGCAAATATGAGGAGATTGTTGAATCTTGCCTTAATTAAATTTTCTTAAAATCATTCTACTTTTTATCAGCCAAAGAATCTATAAGTTATTATTGGTCAACTTGAGTTATACTCTTGTCAGTCACATAGAAGTAGCTGACCATAATTTTAAAGTGTCAACTTCCTTACCCTTTTTTTACTTGAACATTCCCTAGTACTGACACTTTCTTATTTTGTGTTTTGGTAGATATTGTGTACGTTATCTTTCTAACAAGATCCCTGTAATCTTGTGAGAAGATACGTCTGTATTGGTTACCACATTTCAAATTCAAATGTGTTCCTAACGGGCCGCTCTTCAAGATCTTCTATAAATACCCCCAGGAATCACTTGAAGTATACAACAGATCTGAAGCATTCATATTCTCAAAGAAATTCTCTCAGCCTCATCTCTTGAAAACTTAGCTAGATATTCTTCACTGATAATTTCTTTCTAGTTATTGTTTAGACAAACACTGAGTGACTTACTTCATATGCTTCAGAATTCAGTTAGTTTGTCTCACGAGTTTGATTGTTATTCAATCATACTCCATAAACACTGGTCTTTTGTTGTACATTGATATATTAGAGATCATCTAGATTTTTAATAAAATAAGTGCACTTCAAAAATCCAAGTTCGACCAACTTGGTAGTGGACGTAGTAGTTTTACTGTGAGCCACTGCAATCTCTCTGTCAGTTATTATCCAGCTCTTACAAACTGATCTAACACTTAAGAAGTCTTGATCTACTTAAGTGTTTGCAACTTATTTACATAATTTGTTTACTTATTTGTTTTGATAAAATTGTTCTTCAGTTCCTTCTTTATATTCAATGATCTATTTTCAAAAAGGAAATTAAGTGTGTCAGCCAGCTGACCAATTTCTTATATGTGTCAGCTTCTTTGAAAACATCAGCCAGCTGACCATATTAGCTGACTGACAAAGTTACATTTTCCACTGCAAACTTTTAATGTTTTTCAAGTGAACCCTCAAAGTTTATTTAAAGTTACAGTTTCTTTAATTTCAATGCACACATTTTGTCACGTAACCCCGATGTAAGGGTTAGACATTTTCCTTTTATATTGGTGGTGCAACCCTAATGTAGGGTTAGACCTCTTGATGGCTTTCAGGTCGTGCAACCCTGATGTAGTGTTAGATCTTTCTAAGTGCTTTTTGGTCATACGACCCTAATGTGCAGTTAGACCTTGGTATTTACTGTCGGGTTGCGCAGCCCCAATGTGGGGGCTAGACCTTTTTATTTGCTTTCTAGACTCGCGACTCTGATATAGGGGTTCATTCTTTGTTTTTCCCTTTGGTCACAGAACCTCGATGTAGGGTTTGACCTTTCTTTATACCTCTTGTTATTCCTGCAACGGGTATAAATTAACCTGTGATTTTAAGAATTGTCTGCACACATATCTCACATAGCTCTTTTATATCATGCCTTTACATTTCGTCTGTACATTTTTGTTTTACATTATGTCTTTACATTCTGTTTCAAATTATTGTCTTTACTATTTTATTTACATTTTAGTTTTCACAATCTTTTTTACATTCAACATCGCTTTTCCCATTCTGGGGGAAGCACATTTCAAAAATCCCGTTCCGAGACGCCCGACGTCACGTGAAGACGACGTGTTTCAAAAAATTGAAGCACATTGAATACACTTGGATCTCATTGTTGACTCTAACAACTGTCATTACAGAGTCACCACTTCTATTTAAGGTAAAATAGAGAAAAACCCAAAAATACCAGAAAGTGTGTAGGTCTGGGAGCTAAGTTATGAGTTGAGAAGGGGTTAGGCACCAAAACGCCCTATTGGTCTCATTTGGATTTATATATATATATATATATATATATATATATATATTAGCAAGGCGGGATATTATTTGGGCATAATAACGAATATATTATCATTTTAGCATTTTAGGTGTGTTAGTCGTTATCTAAGCATGTTGTTATCTACAATATTATTTACACATAATATGTACAAACATAATAATATCATCTACATTTATACTATATAAAGGAGATATATAAACTAATTATCACATTATTTAGGAATGATATAATTTATCTATTATTATTATTTTAAATACAGGACATAATAATAAAAGGGTACCTGCTTCTTGTAGCATGAAATTCTGATCCCAGTATATACGCCTAGACTTTAGCCCACTAGGAGCTCATAGTTTCTAATGTGCTATCCATGTCGTTTCCTTGAAAGAGAAAGTCTTTTTGTTGTTGTTGTATCATCTTTGCTGTTGTTGTATCATCATTGTTGTTGTTGTACCATCGTCATCATTGTTGTTGCATCATTATCATTTGTTGTTATCCGGGCAGCGTGATCACACCTTTTGACTTTTAGATCGGCTCATCGGGGATGAGGAATGAGGGGGCTCGCTTGCTCGGGCAAGGGAGGGGGCTGTCGCAGGGCAGGAGAGGAGGTTTGCCAGGAGCATAGAAGGCTCAGTTGGGCGAGGAGACTGGAAATCTCGCTTGCTTGAGCAAGGGAGGAGGAGAGGATGGCAGCCTTGAGGGAGAAAGAGGGAGCTGGGAGGCTCTGGGCTTCTTTTTTGGTGTCTAATGAGACAGGGGAGGCCTCTTTTTATAGGAGATTTCAAGGAGGCTGCACAGGGCATGGAAGGCTTGTACATCGAGCATTGTTTTTTATCCATGCAGTTGGGAGAAGGCAGCAACTAGAGATGCCATAAAAAATAATTTAGGGCATGGCACATGCAACTTTGGGCGCCGCGCCACAACTTGTATTCCTTTGCAAATTTTCCAATTTTCAGTTTGCTCCCCTTGTCAAGTCATTTTATCATTTGATCATTCGCCCCACGAAGGCTAACATAATCTAACATTCGTTAGTCCTTTCATATAACAAATATATTTTTGGACATTTTAGGAAATGGGCGTTACGAAATTGGGGTGTTTACAATTGTCCCATGT
>CM028378.1:87210156-87241390 GCA_013146195.2 Codonopsis lanceolata | reverse complement strand
GCGGATTCCTTTATATGATCGGGGACAGGAAGGCTTGGCCGAATTGTATGCTTCCATGGATAGGGCCTACCGTAATGATTCGCCAACCTTGAACGGATTTGCCTGGCCGTGGGAGGTATATGCCTTTTCCCTCGCTTTGTCGTTTTCTTTCATTTTTGTTTTTTTATGCATACTCTCTTTTCTATATATTTTTTATAATATTATTATTTTTTTTCTCGCACACACTTCCTTTGCTCTTTTTTTTATTGATAACACATATTTTTTTTTGTTTTGTAGGTCGGGCCTTCTCATTTTTAATTTCTCACGGTCCTCTTATTCACGGTTCACTGCACCCACCATACCTGTCCCAAGATGTTGATGATAACAGGTTTATCCGACCCGTAATCTGGTTGCAATAGTAATGAAAAGAGTGCATGAACGGATTGTTAGCTCGAGTCCCGGCATGCTGCACTTCCTTCCCTGGGAGGGCCATTATGCAGTTGCTTTGGCGCTTAGCCGCTGACGGATGCTGATGGTTTCCATTATGGTGGATTCCTTATACATGGGCGAGCAGAATCGCCAAAGATCGCCTATTTTAGTGTCTCCGCAGTGCCTCCTCGGCCTCCCTTCTAGGTGATAGAGTCTCGATCACCGCCTAATGTATCAATACTCGGCGAAATACCTCATGCCAAAGAATGATTTCCCAATTATGGCGTATGAGGATTTCACGAGGTCCGTGTTTGCATTCCCCTTTTCTCGCTTTGTCGTGCCCAGCGGCACTCGATGTTCTGAAAGCCAGGTCAGTTTACTTCATCTCTCGACGAGAACATGATGTTCACAGAGCCTGATGATATCTTCTCTACCTTCCAGTATCAGTGGGGTGGTAACACCGGTAGAGCAGGTTCTTCCTGATGTCGAGATTCGAGGAGCCGGGTCCCTGAGCAGCCTGCTCGGGTAGACACATTTACCTTTATTGTCCCTCTTTTTTATTTTTATTATCCACCTATATATATATATATATTTTTTCATCATTTATATATATATATATATATATATATATATATATATATATATATATATATATATTATATATATTTTTTTTTTTTGTATGCCTATCATATATATATATATATATATATATATATATATATATATTTTTTTTTTTTTTTTTTTTTGTGAAGACTAATACATTCCCTTTTTTTTTTAGGTGAATGTGTCGACCTATAAGAAGCTGCTGCGGGGCTTTTTTCAGTATCAACAAACTTTATCAGAAACTTGCTGATGAATTCTCTTGCAGGGGAGCACAGTCACGGCCCGTGACGTCGGGTGATGATGATGACGATGATGATGATGTCGGAGCCCGCGAGCAGGTCGGGGTACAGAGCTGGTGGTACAACGGGTCCCTGGGTCATGGGTGGTGGCCTTGATAGAAGTCAGTCGTCTAGAGGACATTAGCTCTTGATTCCTGCACTTATTAGTCTCTTTCTCTTTTTCTATATATTACTATTTTTTTTCTTTTCGTAAAAGCAACCCGGCATGATATAATGCAATTATATATAATGCATATGATTGTATATGATGCAATATATTACACATGCAAAACTAAATACACACAGAAAATAAAGTTATACCAAACACCTAAAAGGTAATGGCACGCTGTACTCTAAGAGAGGGAGTTTATGAGAATACACCTTTGGATCGGAGTAGGCTTTTCTGGTGATACAGGAACAGAGAGATGGCCGCTTCCCTTATTTTTGTTTCGGTGCCCTGTGGCTATTGAACCCGTGTTTATAGCCATCTTTCATAGCATTTCTTTCTTTCTCGCGATCGATATAGGAACAAGGGATCTGGTCGGCAGATAAACCAAGATACCAGTGCATTTTCAAAGATAGTGAGGGATACTTGGCGCCATATAGGGGCATGGCGCAGCGCCAAGGAAGCTTATTGGTGGCGCCATGGCTCCTCCTGTGCAGCCACTGTTCATTTACTATTCACGTATTGTGTAACCTGCTGCTTTCTCGCGGTATAAATTCAGACGGAGACCGGCCTGCTTTCTTATCAATTCATTCATCTCTTCTCTTTACAATTCACAAGCTCCTTTTCGCTTGCCGTTTTTTTGCCGTATAAAATCCCTTGCATCTCTTTTATAAATGGCCACACGTATTTCCACGGCTTTGGAAATTGAAGTTTACGAGAATGCTCTGGATTTCTGGATTCTTTCCCTGCGATCAGATGAGCGGGACTGGTTTGATCACATCTTTGGGTTCAGATGCCTATTGTCCTGGCGGAACGTCATTATAAATTGGGACATCTTGAGGGGAGCCGCCAGGTTTTGGTCTCCTCAGGACCATTTATTTAACTTCGGCATGAATGAGATGTGCCCCACTTTTGAAGAATTCTGCGCGATGCTGGGGGGGCACCTTCTCGTCAGATCGTAGTGCCTGCCTACAGAAGGCGTCCATATATGGCTATTTGAGAGCTTTTTCACTCTACCCGTCAGGCTACTCCAGGTTTCTTTAATGGAGAAACTTTTAATTTAATGGTCCTTCCTGGGGCTTTCACAGAATATAGGGAGGATGATGTAGACTACCTACGGCGTAGGCTGACGGCGCTCTTTCTCTGTTTGGTAGGGAGGTATTTGGTGGTGGGTCTACCCGGATTTGTCGATGAGCAGGGGTTGTTGACCTGGCATTACAGGCTCGAGATCGCCGGTGGAATATTGTTCCGGTGATTTTGGCGGAGACCTTTGCCGGCCTGACTGCTTTTGCCACTAGTGATGAACTATTCCCTACCGGTTGCCCCATTCTGGTCCATATGTGGCTAGAAGAGCACTTTCTCTGGGTTCAGGCTCCCGTGCCGTATGGAGCACCATATGACCCATCACTTTATGGCATGCGCGAGCATTTTCCTCGAACCAATTATTCTGAATTTGATTGGGTTGATCATTTTTACCGCTAGGGCTCGATGGACATAATCTGGGTCATTCGCCATTGGGAGATCCGGCGTTTTCTTCGACATTCCGATGAATATAGTCAAGTAGTCATGCTGGGTATTCATCGGACCTCTTTTTATCAACCGGACCGGATCTTGCGCCAATTCGGGAGAGAGCAAGTGATCCCGGACACCACTCGTCCTATATATATGGGAATGGAGAATACGGACGAGGGCTTGGGTCCCGGTATTCAGGGCATGTGGCATAGAGATTCTGAGAGGCTGGATGCAACCTATCCATTTGCTGACTACACGCTTCTGTCCCCTGGGTATTTGGCATAGGTCATGGTAGCTGCTGAGGGGCCGTCTCGCACTATTAGGCGCGGATTTAGACACTTGCTGGGTCGCCATGTAACTAATGGAGTAGATGCTCGCCTGATGGAGATAGGCGAGGACATTGATAGCTCAGGGTTAGTTGTTCCTCAGGCTCTGGAGGTAGAATTTAGGCGGGTACACGGCCTTGATACTCGAACGGCCCTTGGACCGAGTACTGCGGGTCCCAGTGATGCACCCCGCAGGTTGAGCAATGTTAGTCGGCAGCATAACCCATGGGAGCCAGAAGTAACTGCTCCTCCTCCCCAGACTGGTTGGGGCACGGCTCTGAGAGTTGGCGGTCATGAGCCTCCATGGCTGAGCATAGCGAGCAGGCAGGACAATCCGTGGGAACAAGAGATAGCTGCTCCTTCTCCCCCACCTGTATGGGGTACTGGTTTCAGAGATGATGGAGCTGGTCCTAGCAATACAGCTGCCAGGAGAACGGGGATGCTGACGATGAAGAGGGAGACACCTCTGGTGGCTCACATGCTGGTGATTCTAGGGCTTCTTCTGCACCTCGCAGAAAGAGTATATGGGCCCGGCTCGGTGGACGCCGTAGACATTGATAGGCCACTCTGAGGCTAAAGCTGCAAGAAAAGGAATTGTTTCTGGGACAACAAAGGGGGTATAGGCAGTATATATAGATATGTACAATGCAATCAATGTATAATATAGATGTCTTAGTAAATATTCCTAAGTTGCACCTTAGGATTTGTAATATTATATTTTAGTGTCTTAATGTGAGCTTCTTGTCGTGGTTTTCCTTTTCTGCCAGTTGAGCTTTCCGCATGCTGAAGGCCGGAGGTAGTATGCTGAGGGCTTAGATAGTGTCTTCCCTCTCCTTTTATCTCCTTATTTTTATATATTATATATTTTTTTATTTTTGCTCTAACTTTTGTCTAGGCTGCCCTTTCGGGTTTTCGACCTAGCGAGCCCTTATTTCTCCTTTTTTTGTTTTTTTATATATAATTTTTTATGCCATAACTTTTGCCTAGGCCGCCCTTTCGGGTTTTCAGCCTAGCGGGCTGGAGAGGGAAGCAACCACTGGGTAGAATAGCTCAAGCATAGTACCTTTTGAGTTTGTCGAGGTTGAAAGGTTGGACAAGATCTTCCCCATCTTGGTTTGTGAGAAGCACGGCACCTCCTGACTGGATCTCCTTAACGATGTATGGTCCCATCCAGGGAGACTTCCATTTTCCCCTAGTATCAACATAACTAGGGGGTTTTACTCGAAGTACGAGGTCTCCAACTTGGATATCGCGGCCTTTGTCTTTTTTATTGAAAGCTCGGGCGATGCGCCTTTGATATGCCCGGGTATGCTCTAAGGCTAACAGGCGTCGTTCTTCAATTAGGGCTAATTCTTCGTATCGCCCTTTGACCCAGTCAACTTCAGCTATATCAGATTCCATCATCACTCTTAATGATGGATTTCCACTTCTATTGGCAATACCACCTCCATGCCATATGCCAGAGAGTAAGGGGTAGCCCCAATGGGTGTGCGGACTGAAGTACGATAGCCCCATAGGGCTAGCGGCAATTTTTCTGGCCAGTCTCTTCCTGTATTAGCCATTTTTCTGATGATGTTTTCAAGTGTTTTATTAGCTGCTTCAACGGCACCATTGACTTGCGGCCGGTAGGGGGAGGATTTGTGTCTTTGGATCTTGAACTCGTCGAGTAGACGGTTCATGTCCCCTTCAAAATGTGAGCCGTTGTCAGAGATTATCTCGAAAGGTACCCCATAGCGATATATAATATTGGCTCGAATGAACTCGGACACCTTTCGGGCATTTAGGATTTTGTTGGAAGAGGCTTCTACCCACTTTGTAAAGTAATCGACGGCTACCAGGACGTATTCATGGCCATTGGATCCCTTCGGTTGAATTTGGCCTATGGCGTCGATTCCCCATGTTGAGAAGGGCCAGGGGGCTGTGGAGTTATATAAGACGTGTGGGGGCACATGCTGCAGATTGGCAAAGCGTTGACATTTGTCGCAATGTCGCACCCACCGGATACAGTCGGTTTCGAACGTACTCCAATAGTACCCTTGTCGGATGATTTTCTTGGATAACATATGGCCATTTATGTGGGGCCCGCAGGTACCACCGTGCAGTTGATCCATGATTTGCTTAGCTTTGGCTTGATTGACACATAATAAGTTGAGGCCTTGGTAGTGCCTTTTATACAGGCTGCCACCATTGAGTACAAATTGGGAGGCCCACCTTCGCAGGGAGACTCTTCCTCTTTTATCTAGGCCAGAGGATAGAGACCTTTCTGGAGCAGATTTAAGATGTCAGCGTACCAGGGCTCGTGATTTGTTTCAGGGGCTGCATTAATTTTGAAACATTATGCCGGAGTGACCTTCTTCCCGACTACAAATGGCTGAACATTAGTTTCTGCGGGAATCTGGACTAGGGATGCCTGAGTGGCCAGGGCATCAGCGAATTGATTCCTATCTCGTGGCAGATAATGGAACGAGATAGATACAAATCGGGCGGCAAGTGCTGTTAATTTGGCATGATAGAGCTGCAGCCGAGGATCCTGGGTCTTCCATCTTCCTTCGACTTGATATATGATTAGGGCAGAGTCTCCATAGACTTCGAGATCTTTAGCTCCCCTTTGGAGGGCTTCTTCTTGGCCAGCAATACAGGCTTCATATTCCGCCGTATTATTTGAACATTCGAACTCCAACCTTATAGCCAGCGGAGTATGAGAGTCAGCCGGATCGATTAACAAGATTCCTATGCCAAAGCTTCTTTTGTTCGCAGCTCCGTCAAAGAACATTTGCCAACTGGTGTCATGGTCAATGATTTCCAGGACACCTTCTTTTGGGAAACCAGGCTCAGTCGTATCTTCGGCCTTTAAAGGTAGATCGGCTAAGTGGTCTGCAATGACGCTCCCTTTGATAGACTTGAGTGTGACATAAGTTATGTCAAACTCGTTGAGAAGAAAGGACCACTTGGCTAGTCGATTGGACAGTGATGGCTTATCGAAGATGTATTTGATAGGGTCCATTCTGGATATGAGTTTGATGGACCTTCCTTGAAGATAGGTTTTGAGCCTTTGAGTGGCCCAGACTAGGCCGGTGTAGCTTTTTTCCAGCGCTGAATAGTTTAGCTCGCTTCCCTGTAGCTTCCTACTTATGAAGTATATGGCATTTCGATGTAGGAATCTTTTTTCTCTTGGGCGAGCATAGCCCATACTGACGTGTCTGTGACGGTTAAGTTAAGTATATGAGGAGAGGTTTATGTGTATGGGGTGGAGTTAGCACAGGGGGATTGGTAAGGTAGACTTTTATTTTTTTGAAGGCTAGCTGGCACTTTTCGTCCCAGACTTGGTCGGTATTCTGTTTTAGGAGTTTAAAGAGGGGCTCACATGTGGTTGTCAGTTGTCTGATGAAACGGCTGATGTACTGCAACCGACCTAGGAAGCCTTTGACTTCAGTGGGAGTTTTCGGCTGTGGCATTTCTAGGATGGCTCTGATCTTTGCTGGCTCGATCTCGATGCCTTGCTCGGTTACTAAGAATCCCAGGACTTCGCCTCTGGTAACCCCAAATGTGCATTTGGTGGGGTTAAGCTTCATCTGGTGCTTCCTTAATCTTTCAAAGATCTTTGATATGGGCACCGTTGGCGTCGCTGGTAAGCACGATCATGTCATCAACATAGACCTCAATTTCTTTGTGGATCATGTCGTGGAAGAGGGTGGTGGCAGCCCTCTGATAAGTGGCTCCGGCATTTTTCAGCCCAAATGGCATGACAGTATAACAATAAGTACCCCAGGGAATAGTGAATGAAGTCTTCTCCTGGTCTTCTGCTGCCATTTTGATTTGATTATAGCCCAACATGCCGTCAATGAAAGATCGGACTTTGTGAGTGGCGACGGCGTCTACCACAATATCAATATTGGGCAGAGGGAAGTCATCTTTGGGTGACACTTTGTTGAGGTCGCGGAAGTCTACACAGATTCAGACTTTCCCGTTGGGCTTGGGAACGGTCACTATATTGGATAGCCAGATCGGGTATTCAACTACCCAAATGAAATTGACGCGCAACTGCTTCATGATTTCTTCTTTGACTTGTAGTGACCATTCGGGCTTGATGCGACGGAGCTTCTGCTTGACTGGGCGAGCATCCGGATATATGGGAATCTGGTGTTCGACTATGGCTGGATATAGGCCGGGCATTTCTTCGTAGGACCAAGCAAATATGTCTACGAACTCTTTGAGGAGATCAATGAGTGCCTTTCTTTCTGGACCTTGGAGGTAGCTGCCGGTTCTGATTTATTTGATTTCATTGTCCAGCCCCAGATTGATAGTGGACAGGGCTTCAGTTGCTGCTGATGAATGGCTTTGTTCCTGGTACTCAACTGACTTTGCAAGCTCAAGTAGATAATTTTTATCTTTTGGGTCCATTTCATTAAATGACTCATTATCATAATTATTATTATTTAATGTGTCTTTTAATGTAGGTGCAACTAAGGAATAAGCAAAGACATTTAAATTATCATTAAAAGCATACTGTACAGGGTTTATTACATTGTTGAGGACCTGGGGTTTGAGATCCTCAACTTTAGGTAGCGGATCGGTAGACCAAGTATTTTCAATGGTGACAGTCTTATATGTAGTGCTACGGGGCTCCAGGGTAACCTGTTCCATTCTATCTGTGAGAAGGCTGACATCCTCAAAGATTTCCCAACCAGGGCATCTTTTCCCATTCTGGTCTAACCAAGGTTCAGGAAACATGAGATAGGCTTCAGTTTCTCCCTTTCTTACAAAGTAACCGTTTAGGGTTTTTCTATAAGGTTGGAGAGGGGGATATTCATAGGGACGCTTTTCTCTTTCTGCCTTTCTTTTCTCACGTTTCTGTTTCATGACTGCTGCTACTTCAGCTGAGGTAGCGTGTATCCTAGACCAAAAGGAGGGATACATTCCTTAAGTTCATCCTGGACTAAATCAACTAGTCCTTGTTGATTCCTGCCAAGACCTAGACTAGGCATATAATTCATTTTCCGAAACATGTTTAAAAGGACCATGTTTCCTAGGGAAGTGACTTTCTTTCTGATGATGTCAAAGCCACTGAGGAAAATACCAGTGTCTTCATGTTCTATCTCGAGGATTGGGATATCCTTGTTTTCCTTATTCTCCACGATCTTATCGGCCAGAATAATTACTATGTGGTCATCGTGGATGAATTTGACATGCTGGTGTAATGAAGAGGCTACCCCCTTTACCCCATGGATCCAAAGGCGTCCCAACAACAGGCTAAAGGTGGCTGGTATATCCAGGACTTGGAACTCAACTGGCATGTTTAAGGGCCCAATGTTTAACATTAAAGTGACCACCCCTAAGACACATCGACTGGTGTTGTCGTATGCCTTAACTGTCTGCGAGGAAGGAGTGAGTTATGATATCTTTATTCCTAGTTTGGCTAACGTGTTGGCGGGACATACATTCAGTGAAGACCCATTATCTATCAAAACTCGGGGAACCCGTTTCTCCAAAATTCCCACAATGATATGAAGAGCATCAATGTGGTTGGTTCCTTCCTTCGGCAGGTCTAGATCAGTGAACATTATTACGTTCCAAAAGTGAATGTTCCCGATCATCTGAGTAAGCTCATTTCGGGAGGTTTCAATTGGAACAACTACCTGACTTAAAGACTTAGCCAGTGTATCACGGTGGGTCTTAGAAGAACACAGTAAGCCCCAGATGGAAATGTTGGCTTGAGTTTTCTTCATCTGAGTCAATAAGGTATCTTCCACCATTTTAGCCTCAATATCTGTTACTTGATCTTTTCCATAGTGGTCACCTCTTTCCGGGTTTGGCTGGTAGGCTTGGCCAGATCGGGTAAGGTGGCTAACATCTCCACCAACCCAAGTGGCTTTTTCAATGTTACAGGTGTTTTGGCAACCAAGGATAGTGCCCCAAGAGAGCATATTACAGCTGGGCTCTGTGGGTCCCAATGAGCACAATAATAAGCTAGAAGGGGGGGGGGTTGAATAGCTTATTAGACACTTAAAAACTTTTCAGTAAATTCTTGAAAGTTACTTGCAATCTATAGAAAAGAATCAAGTAGCGGAAGACCTTCAAGGAAGTTGTTCCAGGTCTGCCGATAAGGACTACCTGTAGACCTTTTACAGTTTACTAAAGTTCTGCTGTAAATGGATAATATAAACAATGAAACTAAGCGGTTCAAGAAACAGACAAACAGTAAGAAATAACACAAGTATTTTGGGATGGTTCACACTATAATGAGTGCTACGTCCACCACCAAGGCAATCAACCTTGGATTTAAATTGTGCACTATGTTTTCCACTTAGATCAATTACAAAGAATATCCCTAATGGATCGTGTACAAAATATTGACTTGTGTTTGGGTCTAGGGAATTAAATATCTGTAAATACAGGATATTTAATTCGTGCTGAAGTATAGTTAATGGAAGTTAACAACAAGAAGATTAAAGCAATAAGTGTTGATGAGCAGCTTCTTGTTGTTGACGAGGACTTCTAGATCTGTTAAGGATCTATTGAATGCACTGAGCTGAAGGACTTGGAGTTATGAAGTTTCAGAGCAATTCTTTAAGTGTTCGATTGATTCTGTACAGTTGTCTTTGTTCCAGTCTTCAATGGCAGTATTTATAGCAGGTGCATTTCAAAAGAATCCGTTGGAGAGGACGAAGACTTCAACACTCTTATTCATAAATGCATTAAATGCATGGGGTCGATCAAGGAATTTCGTCTTCACAGATATCTAGAGCAGATAATCATTTCTGAGATCTTCAAAAAAAGGTGGGCGATTTGGTGTCAGATCTGAGAGTTGTAGCAGAAAGTAGGGGACAATTTGCTTTTCCTGCTTTCACTGTTCAGGACGAAAAGTCTTCCTTCTTTTCGGAAAGTTGCTTTCGGCGGCTTGACATGTCAGAGAATGTCTTGGATATAATTCAAATAATCATATTGGAATAAGTTTGAATTAATCCAATAAATCTTTACTGGATAGGACACGTCGTACAAGAGTAGGTGGACACGAGGTCTACCGATCTTAACCTTTGAGCAGGTCTTCCGGTGAAGCTGTGAAGAGGTCTTCCGCTAAACCTGAAAAAGTCCTATAAAAACTATACAAGGCAAAGTTCTATACACAGTTGCCACGCTAATCGATATGCAGCCCGATTAGCCACTGAAGTATAAAACTAATGTAATGTACTGATCAGATATAAATCTAACATAAGAATCAACAATCTCCTCCTATTTATATCTGGTCATCATTACTACAAATGAGGGTTTAAAAAGGACTATTTGAAAGATAATAACATGTTTGAGAAATTTTATATATTAAGTAACGGAAGACATGCCTCTATCAAACAGAATAACACCTCAAATGTAAGAGACTAATCTAAGTGCATACAAGAATAAGAGAGACAAAGAACAGCACACAGATTAGCAGCAGTTCAAATAAATTTAAACTGATTGTTTAAATTCTAAACATATATGAAATAAATTAACAAGAATTTAAACAATATAATTTTTGAAAAGGCAAGTAATCATCTGTATTTATAAACAAGATGTTTACATTCAACAGAGTTTTTCAAAAATAAGATAAATACAAAGGAAAGGGAAGAAAAGATACATAAACTACCAAGGTCTTTTCCCTTTGCCTTTGTCTGCAACCTCCTTTTCTCTTCGCTCTCGCTCTAGCTCTTGTATTCGTCGTTCGTATTCGTCATCTGCATCAGTCGGAGGTCTGGTGGAACGAGAACGATAGTCCAGTTCTTCACGAAGACGGTTGTTCTCTTCCATCAGCATTTTGTTGATGGACCTCATTTGCTTCTCCTCCGTGATGGCCAGATCACGATCACGGTTGGCATTCATGATGTCGTGAGTAGAGTTGCGAGCAAGGTTGTTGAGTTCAAGAACGAGAGGACGACCGTGGCCGAGATGAAGAGTGATGGCATGGAATAACTCGTAGAAAATGGAGGACACGATACGGACACCTTCGTCTCGTTGAGCTTCGACGTTGATCTTGACATTGGTGAAGTCGTGTCGCATCTGCCCAAATCGAGTCCATACATCCTCTTGAAATTTTCGAAGAGTAGCGGCAGTCCGGTCGTTGGCTTTGGATGCAGCAGTGGCTATTTCAGCGGTAGAGGTAGATATGCTTGTAAGCTCGCCTAGCCGCTGGTAGATGGCATCCAGCCGGGACAAAATTTCATCATTGGCTGGCTGATGGGAAGTAGTTGCTTGGCCAATATGAATGGTGTCGGCAGAGGTAGAGTCTGCAGGCCTTATGGTCTGCTGAAGTGGAGGAGTGATGGAGGCGGAAGAGGATGAGTCTTGGGTTGGTATGGTGTTGGTGGAGGAAGAGATGGTAATGGGTGGAGGGGGAGGTGGTGTTGGAGGGGAATCAATCTCAATATCAGTGTCTGAGTTGTCACTGATATGAGATGATTCGGGTAAGGGGTCGGTAGAAAACCAGAAGGCAGGGGCAGGGTAGAAGAGGGATTTAGGTTTTCTAAGGAGAGGTTGAGAAGCTTGAGAGGGTTGAGGAGGTTGATGAGTAGGAGTGAATAGATCTGCTACTGACGAAAGCTCGAAGAGGAACTTGGCAGCAGCAGAGTCTAATGGCTGTGGTGTGGTTGATGAAGTTGGTTGGGATTGGGGTGGTGAGGAAGGTGTGGATGGGTCAGGTGAGTAGTTGAAGGGTGAAGGAGGAGGAGGAGTTGGGGTTCTGGTTGGCTCCTCCTGATTTTGAGGCTCCTCCTGAGGGATAGACTCCTCCGGAGGTGGTGAATTCCTCTGAGTAGATGACTCAGGAGGAATAGATGAAGGGTTGACAGGTATAGATGAAGGGTTGACAGGTAAGGTTTGGGCGTCGGTAGTTGGTTGGGTGTCGGTAGAAGGTATAGATGAAGGGTTGACAGTTGAGGGTTGGGCGTCGGTAGAGGTAGTTGGGTGGCTGGCGGTAGAGGGTTTGGGACCGGTAGCTCTCCTTTTCTTCCTCAGCGGCTGAATAGGAGACTCAGCTGCTTCATCGGTAGAGGTTGGAGGGACTACCGGTGGCTGGTCTTCAAAGGTTTTACGAAGTCTCCTTCGTTTTGGTTTGGGAGTGGGTGCGGGAGATGGTGAGGGTGGTTGGCTGGTTTGGGTAGGTGGTGGCTTGGGTAGATGGAGGAGAAGAATGGCCGGATTGGCCTTGTGCCTTCTTCGGCCTTCCTTCATCCTGCTCCTTATCCACTTGGCCTGCTCCTCTTCAGTTGGAGTTGCCTCTTCCGGCCTTGTCTTCTTTGCTTTGCCCTTGGCCGCCATTTTGGTCCGTAGCAGTTGCTCTGCCTCATCAGCCAAGTCTTTGGCCTTTTGATGGAGGGACCCAGCCATTTGATCACCATATTTTTCAGAAACCTTTTTGAATGGTCTGCTGGCAGCTTCATGGGCTTCCATGTTGAAGCGGGTGACCAAGATGGGCATGGGCTCGGCCACCTTTTCAAGGGTAACTGGCGGTAGACCCTTCTGCATCCGTCGCTTGTTCTCGTATTCAGTATACTTACTGAAAAACGAGGCTGTGAGCTGCTTCTCCTTGGCCACTGTATACAACTCATCTTCTTTCAAAGAAGAGTTGATATTTGCATCATCCCTTAAAAGGGCATTGATCAGCCTGACGAAGGGGCGTTTGCAAGTGGGGTTGTTCTTTGCTTTCTCCACCCACTGCTTTAGCTCGTCAAAGATGATGACCCCCCAGTTGAGACGCAGTTGAAGGAATACGGCACTGGTCAATTTGATTTGCTGGGCCGTAAACATGTCATGAGCTCCACTTTTGAATAGGAGCCCCTTGTCTATAAGATGGTGTGCGAGACGCCAAGGCGTCAAGAGGCAGATTTTCCCTTGAGGCTCCATTAGGGTGTCTACTCCCCTCATGGCTTCCCAGGCATACATAGCCTCAGCCATAGTTACTGCAAGAGCTCCTCCGTAATGTACGCCTATGATAGTGGCGATAGACTTAGCGGAAATGGAGATAGGACGGCCCCTAATCCATCCTCGAAGAACACTCGGGCTCATGAGTTCCATCCTCTGATAGAATTCTTCTGCTAGAAGATTGCTATAATTTACGTCGTTGAGGCAGAAGAGGGGTAGAATCCCAGAGGCGTCCATGTCTTTGCAAGCTTTGACGCCGGCAGCTATGGAGTTGATTGACAGAAGGTCAATGCACATTCCAGGAATGTATAGCTTAGGGTCCAGAGGAATTATAATGTCATGAGCGGCGGGAAAGGTGGGGAATCCCGGAAGGTTGATGTCCAAACTGGGAGGAATCTCAGTTTCCGGATTCAAACTCTTTCCGCTGTTGCGCTTTGATTTTGAAGTTCTTGCCTGAAAGAAAAACAAAATAAAAATTAGGGCTTTTCATCTAGACAACTTAAACAAGCAGGAATTTCAAAGTTTTCTAAAATAATTGAAATTTTCGAATCGAAAACTTGAAACCCTAGAATGTTTAGAGAAACCACACTCGAGAAAAGTATAACAGAAGTTTTCTTAAGAATAAACGATGAATATACAAAAACGACTGTTAGAATTCAAGTTTGTAAGAACAACAATGGCGAATCACTGTATAAACTCGAAAAATGACCGTTTGAATTCCAAAACAATTTTAGATAAGGAAAATGAAATGCAGAACAATACATAGAAGTTTCGAGTAGAGTAGAGAGGAGCGTACCATTGTTGATGATGAGAAGAAGAAACAAGAAGAACTTGAATTTGCAGAAAGTAGTTACAGAGAGAGAGAGAGAGTATGAGTAGAGAGAGAAATGTTTTGTCAAAGGGATTCGTAAAGTTTGGCAAATGACGGTTCAAGGACTATTTAAAGGCGAGAAAATATCAGTTTTGAAAAAGCGGGAACTTAAGATATTTTCTTAAGTACCAAAATTTTATCCTTGACCCACTTTATTGCTTTAGAAACCTCTTTAGCAAAAAAAAATAGACTAAGTAAGAGTACTAACCTTTAAGTCTTCCGGTAAAGGAGAACTTACGTCTTCCGATTAGTCTAAAACTGAGTCTACCGGTATGAAAGAAACATTAACAAAATATTAAACTTAAGCAGTAGGATCAATCATACCAAGATTTCTCCTTAAATAAGCAAACCTGGTGGCATCCAGTGGTTTTGTGAGAATGTCTGCCAATTGATGCTCAGTTGGAACGTATTCCAAACTGATGTTACCTTTTTCCACATGATCTTTGAGGAAATGATAACGAATATCAATGTGCTTTGTCTTGGAATGCATCACTGGATTTTTGGAGACTGAGATGGCTGATGTGTTGTCACACATGATTGGGCAGTTTTCAGTCTTGATGTTGTAGTCCACTAGTTGTTGCTTCATCCATAGCAGTTGAGAGCAACAATGCAGCAATGTATTACGCTTCGTGGTTGAATTTGCAACTGATCCTTGTTTCTTGCAAGACCATGAGACAAGTCTGTTTCCAAGAAATTGACAAGTCCCACTGGTGCTTCTTCTGCTCACTTTGCAGGCTGCATAATCTGCATCTGAGTATCCAACTAGATTGAAGTTGTTGGATTTGGAATACCAGATGCCAAGATTTGTTGTTTTTGATACATATCTGATGATACGTTTGGCAGCAAGCAAATGTGACTCCTTTGGATCTGCCTGAAATCTAGCACAAACACAAACATCAAACATAATGTCAGGTCTACTAGCAGTAAGGTAAAGAAGTGAACCTATGATTCCTCGGTACTTGGTCATGTTCTCTTGCTTTCCCTTTTCATCTTTGTCAAGATGGCAGTCGGTAGACATTGGAGTTTCAAATCCTTTGGCTGAATCAAGACCGAACTTCTTGATTAGTTCCTTTGCATATTTGGTTTGGCTGATGAAGATTCCGTCTGAAGTCTGTTGTATCTGCAGTCCTAGAAAATAGGTAAGTTCACCCATCATGCTCATCTCGAACTTGCTCTGCATCAGCTTCTCGAATCTTTTACATAGGCTTTGATTAGTTGATCCAAAGATGATGTCGTCCACATAGATTTGTACCAGAAGAGAATGGCCTTTGTGCTTGAGGATGAATAAAGTAGTGTCGATTCTTCCTCTCACGAATCCTTGTTCAATTAAGAACTTGGATAGGGTTTCATACCAAGCTCTAGGAGCTTGCTTCAGGCCGTAGAGAGCTTTCTTGAGTCGGTAGACGTGATCCAGCTTGTCTGAAATGACAAATCCTGGAGGCTGTTCCACGTATACAGTTTCTTGAAGATCGCCATTCAGAAAGGCACTCTTTACATCCATCTGATACACTTTGAAGTCCATGAACGAGGCATAAGCTAGAAAAAGTCTGATTGCTTCTAGTCTAGCAACAGGAGCAAAAGTTTCATCAAAGTCAATTCCTTCTTCCTGTCGGTAGCCTTGTGCAACCAATCTAGCTTTGTTTCTGGTGACATTTCCATCTTCATCTCTTTTGTTTCTGAAAACCCACTTGGTGCCGATGACTGGATGATCAGTCGGTCTTTGAACTAAGCTCCACACTTTACATCTTTCAAACTGGTTCAGCTCTTCTTGCATAGCTTCAATCCAGTTATGATCTTCGATAGCTTCATCAATCTTCTTTGGTTCGAGTTCCGATACAAATGCATAAGCAAACATAGTTTCCCCTCGAACTTTATTTCTCGTACGAACTCCTGTGTTGAGATCACCAATGATTTGAGAAATGGGGTGATCTCTTGCTTCAATAATCGTTGGAGGAAGATCACTTCTGGTGGGTTCTTCCCTTAAGAATTCCGGAGTTGGTTGAGAAGGAGATTCACCAAAATCTAGTTCAGAAGAGATAGGATCTTCAAAACCTTCAATTTCTGGTGAACAAGAAGGATGAGTGATCTGTAAAGGTGCTTGGGGTAAAACAGAAGAGATGGGATCAGGGTCAACAGAAGAGTTGTTATCGGTATCGGCAGAGGTCTCGTCTACCGGTGAAGGGTTAGCGGTACTTGAGGGTTCTGCAGTTGCCGTTTTCTGATGAGGAGTGGAAGTAGATGATGTATTTGTACCTGACTCATCATTATCAGAATCATTAGCAACGTTCGGAGCCTTTCTAGGCTCTAACAAGTCATATTCATCAAAAGAAACATGCACAGATTCTAAGATTTTTAAATTAGATTTACTGAAAATGCGAAATGCTTTTGAATGTTTGGAATACCCCAGAAAAATTCCTTCGTCTGATTTTGCATCAAATTTTCCTCTATATTCTTTTCCATTATAAAGAATAAAACATTTACAGCCGAAGATTTTAAGAAATCCTATGTTTGGGGATCTTCCTCTCCATATTTCATATGGAGTTTTATTATGAAACTTGTTTACCAGGGATCTATTCTGGGTAAAACATGCAGTGTTGACTGCCTCTGCCCAAAAATACTTCGGAAGTTTAGCTTCTGCCAGCATTGTTCTAGCCGCTTCAATCAGTGTTCTGTTCTTCCGTTCAGCTACACCATTTTGTTGAGGAGTACCGGCGGCAGAGAAGTTGTGGCCGATCCCATGGTCATCGCAGTATTTTTCTACACCATTGTTCTTGAATTCAGTGCCATTGTCTGATCTTATGTCACAAATGTCTTCAAGCTTTTGAGTTTGAAGTCTTCTAAAAAGTGCGGTGACTAGATCATACGTTTCATCTTTAGATGTCATAGTTTCAATCCAAGTGAATCTAGAGTAGTCATCAACTACTACAAGTGTATACTTGTCTCCGAAATACTGGCTGTTGTAATAGGTCCAAAGAGATCCATATGCAGAAGTTGAAGAGGTCTGTTTGTTGACAAAACAGACTTTCTTTTGAAGGAAGACTTGGAAAGTTTTCCTAGTTGGCAAGCTTTACAACTTCTTTCATGGTCGGCAGACACCGTAGGTAGACCTTTGACAAGCCCATTTTTGGAGAGCTTGGAGAGGTGCTTGAAGTTGAGGTGACTGAGACGCTTGTGCCATAGCCAGCTGTTGTCACGAACATTGTTGGCCACTAGACACAGGTTTGAGAATCTCCCTAGAAGATTTAAGTCCACGACATAGACGTTTCCTTGTCTATTGCCGGCCAAGATTGTAGAGCAGATTCACTGCTTTGATGAGGCACTGGTTGGAATTGAATTGGCATAGAAGTCCTTTGTCGCACTGGGATATGCTCAGAAGATTGTGCTTTAAACCACTTACTAGAGAAACTTTGTTGATGGAGAGACTTCCTCTAGTAATTGAGCCATATCCAATTGTCTTTCCTCTTGCATTATCTCCGAAAATAACAGTGGGTCCTTTTGCTTCAGCTATATCTGTAAGAAGACTTGTTCCTCATGTGTCTTGAATGCGACCACCGCCTAGGTACCGATGTCTTTGTTTTCGATTCTATAGCCATGAAGCATTCTGAAAAGAATTTAAAGTAAACAAGGTACCCTTTATTTTCTTTTGGGTCCTAAGGATTAGCAACCTTTTGCAACCCATACCTGCTTGACCTTGAGAGAACTAGGTCTCTCAGATCTTGGGGTGAACCTTAGCAGGCATTCGGAGCCGATGGCCTAAGCAATGGCAAGAATGACATAAATGGAAAGTCCACAGAAGAACTTAGAGTCTTCAACCGAAGAGTGCTTATGATTATTCCTTTTCTTGACATCCATTTTTGGTTCAGCTTGCTTGTTGATGGTAGGCTTAATTGGTTTCTTTCGAATCTTCCTAGGTAGGTTACCAACAGACTTAGCTTTAGCTTTTCTGTTGATTACCTTTTCAGGAGGATTAGGTAGAATACCTTTAAGTTTACCTTCAACAGTAAAGGAGCCTTGCTGTTTCATAGACAAACTTGATAGTTACCTAGAGGTTTAGTAGGTCTACCGTCGGCCAGACTTTGCCTTGGCATAGCTTGGCAAACTTCACTTTCTACCGTTACCTTATCGTTTCTCATTTGATTCACTATTTTGCCTTTTCCTTTCTCGAACTTTGGGGTAAACGTAAGGAACACTTGAATAACCAAGGCCTTGTTTCCCTATATTTCCAAATGTCTGTTTAGAGAAAGATATATCATTTGCAGTCTCGGAGGATTCTCCTTTCTCTATGACTGAAGAGATTGTCGGAAGAGACACATCTGAATATCCTATGCCTGTTTTATCATTGCTAGATTTTTGGCTTGTAAGGATTTCTTCAAATGCATCCTTGGAGCTATTCCAGGAGTCAATTGTCTTTTGCAAGGCAATTTTCTCTAGGTCAAGTCCTTTGATGTGCTCACAATCAATTTTGTCATGAAGAAATTTGTTTTCTTCCTTCGCTTGATACTCTTTGTTGACCTATTGAGAGTTTGAATCTCACCGCCATCAAAGATTTCTCACCGTAAGTTTCTCACGCTTCTTGGCTAGTTTAACATAGGCTACTCTAAAGGAATTAAATTCTTCAAGCATATCCCGATTATCCTTGAGAAGTTCTTCCTCATCAAGCTATCACTGTTGGTTTCATTTTTGTCCAAAGGACTTGGTGAAACTACAACTTCATTTTCAGAGTCATAGGTAGGTCCTGAATCATGAGCTATTAAGCATATATTAGCTTGCTCACAATCCTCTTCCTCCTCTTCTGAATCAGTCTCAAACCATGTAGCAACCTGTTTGTCTTCTATGTCTTCAGCCAACATACCCTTTTGCTTTTGAAATTTTCTAAAAGAGGGTTTTCGGTATGCTTCAAATTTTGGCTTAGGACATTTTGAGGCAAAATGACCAGGTTTCCTACAGTTATAACACACAAGCTCTTCCTTAGATGAGCTTTCACCATTTTTCCTGAAAGGTTGCTGGTGAGTGTTCTTCCTTCCATATTTTGCAAATTTTTGAAAACGTTTAACAAACATAGCAAATTGTTCATCGATAAAAAATCATTTTCACAGAAGAAGTAGAGGTTTGTTTTCAACAATGATTTCTTCTTGGACCATGGTGGCAAAGACACGCTTCAACTGCTTGTCTTGCTCTAGAGCTTGATTAACTTCAAGTTCATAAACCTTTAAACTTGCGTAGAGACTACGAAGAGTCATCTCGTTTAAGTTCTTAGATTCCTTCATAGCCGTGGTCTTAACATGCCATAAGCTACCTAGAGAGCCTAGAAACCTCATGTTCATTTCCTTTTTGTCATAAGTTTTACCAAGAGAAAAGCAACTATTTATTACCTCACTGAATCGATCGTATGCTTGTCTCAAGGTTTCCTTAGGATCCTTTTTGAAAGAATCAAACTGCTGGATGTATGTATATTTTCTGTTGTCTCTTGTGTCTTGGTCTCTTTCCAAGTATTCTACAAGAGCTTCCCACATCTCTTTCGCAGCTTGTACATCGAATCACTTGGGTAGGTGCTTGTGTCTAGAGAGTCGGTGATTATATTGATTGCTTTGTCAAGTTCTACCAGCTTTCTATCGTCCTCTGTCCATTCCGATTCTTCTTTAGGAACTTCTGCAGGGTTCCCAGCGATGGAGGCTAGAAGATTTGCCTTCATTGGTATATGTTGACCTGCAGTGACACATTTCCATAACCTGTTGTCAATAGAGTTCATGAATCTCATTACTTTATCCTTCCATACATCAAAATGTCCTTCGTCCAATATTGGGACGTGGTTAGCATTAGATGTAGGCAGCATATAGTGTGTTTGGGCCATTATATCGTATCTCTCAAGAGTTTAGTCTTGGAAAAACTTGTTTTCGAAGAGTAAGGCTCTGATACCAATTGTGGGTCCCAATGAGCACAATAATAAGCTAGAAAGGGGGGGGGGGTTGAATAGCTTATTAGACACTTAAAAACTTTTGAGTAAATTCTTGAAAGTTACTTGCAATCTATAGAAAAGAATCAAGTAGCGGAAGACCTTCAAGGAAGTTGTTCCAGGTCTGCCGATAAGGACTACCGGTAGACCTTTTACAGTTTACTAAAGTTCTGCTGTAAATGGATAATATAAACAATGAAACTAAGCGGTTCAAGAAACAGACAAACAGTAAGAAATAACACAAGTATTTTGGGATGGTTCACACTATAATGAGTGCTACGTCCACCACCAAGGCAGTCAACCTTGGATTTAAATTGTGCACTATGTTTTCCACTTAGATCAATTACAAAGAATATCCCTAATGGATCGTGTACAAAATATTGACTTGTGTTTGGGTCTAGGGAATTAAATATCTGTAAATACAAGATATTTAATTCGTGCTGAAGTATAGTTAATGGAAGTTAACAACAAGAAGATTAAAGCAATAAGTGTTGATGAGCAGCTTCTTGTTGTTGACGAGGACTTCTAGATCTGTTAAGGATCTATTGAATGCACTGAGCTGAAGGTTTTCATCAATCTCAATCATATTGATTTGAGGTAGAGGGTTATTGACTACATTTGGTCTGGGTGGAGGCTTTTCAATAACCTTATCATCTATAAGGTCCTGGATAGCATTCTTGAGGGTATAACATTTATCGGTGAGGTGACCACTGGAGCGATGGTATTCACAAGATCGGGCATGGTTCCCGATCCGCCCCGGCGTGGGTTAGGCGGCTTATAATTCTCCAACGGCTTCAGCACTCCCTGTGCCATTAGCCCCTGCAATATCATAGACTGGGGAGCTTGCAGTTCATCATAATGCCGGCTTACCCGGTTCTGATTTATGAAGTTTTTGGCCGGGCCATCATTTGCTCCCACTGTATTGACAGACCTGTCTGACCCATAATACCATGGAACATAGCTATAATTTTGGGTAGAAAATGGGGCTGAGGCATTCCCTACTATATTGACAGCTGGTGCTGGTGCGGCTGTCTTTCCTTTGGAGTAACAGAAAGAACTAGGAGGCGTATTGATCTTTAGTTGTCCAGTCCGTATATCATCATCAATACGGGCTCCTATGTCCACTATTTCTTTGAAATTGTTGTAGGGGAGGTACTGCATATGTTCCAGGTAAATGGGCTGAAGGTTTTTAATGAACATTCTGCATGACTCGGCCGGATCAGGTCTGTCAAAGGTCTGTGCCAACTTCCTTTTCCACCTGACTGCGAACTCAGCACAGGTTTCCTTCTCCCGTTGAGTGCACGACTCAAGGTCCCTTCTATTTTCAGGACTGGTGTTGTCTTTGTATCTTTCAAGGAACGTTTTAGCTATCTGGTCCCACGTGTTCATAGTGTTGCTATCAGACAACATTAACAATTGCTTGGCAGCCCCTATTAGGGTGAGGTGGAAATTGGAAGCCATAGCCTCAAAGCTAGCTCCCCTTGACTGCATGCAGTGGAATAAGATTTCAAATGGGATATAGGGCATCTAGTCCCATCAAACTTTTCTATGTCGGGCATTTTGAACTTTGAGGGTAATATTGTTGAAGGCTGCAAGGTTAGTGCCCGCGTAGAAAATTCCCCTTTATTGAGAAGTTTAAGTATCATGGCCTTCATATTTTCCATGTCGGCCTCCATTTTGGTGGCTTGGGGAGTTGGCTTTCGGTATATACTGGCTGGATTAGGGAAAGCTGGGTTATTTTCTGGCTGAGGGGTCTGGTGAGGATTCTGGGTAGTATATGGATTCTGGATTGGATATGGATATTGGGTATTATAAGGATTTTGGGCTGGATATGGGTATTGGGTTTGATAAAGGTCCTGGGTTGGTGGATTTTGGGAAGTATATGGATTCTGGGTTGGTGGGTTTTGGGTAGTATATGGATTCTGGGTTGGTGGGTTATTGATGGTTTCGGCCGGGCGACCAGGATCATTGAAAGGTAAGTATGTGGTAACTTGGCATGGTGGGTTATAGCTTTTTGGGTCCATATGTGGGCTATTTTGGAGTGGGTTAATCATGGGAAAAGGGAGGTCATTTGGGTTCTGGGTGTTTGGGCGATGATATGGTGGATAGGACGGGTAAGGGTTGATATTTGGATAGTAGGGACTTGGTGGAGGATTGGGATTTGGGGTAGTAGGAATATTTGGTGGGTTAGTGTTTGGATGAGGAGCTGGGTTTGGAGGCACATTAGATGTTGATGTTTCCTTGGGGGACTGTAGGGGAAGAGTTCACCTCACCACTGGATTTTAAGCTTTGCACTAGACTAGCCATTTGGCTCATCGCTGCACCCAACTTTTGGTCTAACCATTCTGCATTCTTTGGAGTTGGAACCACAGAGCCCCCGAATGCACCCATAGCCGATTGTTCACTTTCTGGCCATCTTGCTCGGATCTGTACGGCGATTCGCCCTTGTCGATCCGATACCCTCTGATCTGATTTCGGCACTACTTTCCCGTATCAACCGGCCAGTACTATCTTTGCCTTTCCAAATTCGGGCCAGGTTTCTGAGGAAAATGGGTTTGGAGGCATCAGAAGGCTGGCTGGAGGCTTTTTGGGCTTGGAGTACTGTGGCGACCTGACCCGGATCCCAATACGAGACCCCGAGGTTGTGCCGTCAAAAACACACAAGATAACAAATAATGAGTAAGGACATAACGGCGATACGCCAATAACTTTAACGCATGCGGAAGCGAATAACATAATTAAACGGTGGCGCCCGAGCTAACAAGTACTAATTAAATTAATGAATCTCTCGTTCCAAAAATTAAAATCACGTGACACAACATTGGGCACGTAAAACAAAACCACCTGTCATGCAATATCATTAAATAGCAATTTATATACCAAGTCATCGGTGACGTTACAGCCGAACCCAACATTAAACTAAGTCTACAACTCTAGTCTAGCATGCTTAACGACTAAAAACATGCCGGAGTAAAACATAGCCAACGATATAAATAATTTGATATAGATAGAACAATATTACTATTAACATGACACGACTAACATCTGTCGGCTCACAAAGACTAAATAACATAAACAAGTACTAATTAAATAATCACAAGGCTTACTACCCATAGTGAAGTTTATATAACTTCACTTCCCAATCGACCTTTCCAAAACAAGGACTACAAATATATAAACTAATAGCAACCTTCTCACAGAACCACACGTTCTATCGTGGCCTCGGCGGATTCCTTCAAATCACTATTTCGGCTTGAATCTAAGGAAAGCAAGGTAAACAGAGTAAGTCATAAAGACTTAGTAAGCTACTAAAGATGCAATGTCATGGCATGGCATTATGCTCAAATAAAACATATACATCTCATATCATGCTCATGATATAACATTTCATGGAATAACCCACAACACAAACCAAAACCTAACCATAGTCTCATAGAACATCATTTGGATAATTCTTCATAAGTAATTCATCTCAATAGAATATGATTCTCAATTTCAATATATTTAACATGTTATCTTCATATTGCACTGTTCATCAAAACATCATCCACATAACTCAATTATTCCATGGGCCTCACACTTCATCCTTTAACATAATTCATATAAGAACTTATATATGAAAGACAACGGTTTCCATTCTAATCATGATTAGCATGTTATATCTCTAGTATAACACTATATTAAAAGTCATCATTTCATTAGCATGTTACATTTCTTATCATAACATTTCATCAAGTAATCATCATCTCATGTATATCATATCATAACCACGTAGCACAACAATTCATACAAGTGCTCGTAAAATAAACCACATAAGAGAGAAGATGATTTTCCTTTCCATTTCCAGCATGCTACTCCTGCGGAAACAAATGTGTCTGATCGATGTTTTATTTTATCTATTTCCTTGCAAGTGGACAAGACTATTATAGAATAGACTCGGAAGCAAGGGTCGAACCCACAGAGACAAGTGATCACGAACAGTGCGATTATAGATAGCAAATTATTAACCTAAAAGGGGGTTTTTATGTTTAATTCTACTATAATCTACTAGTTATAGATGTTTAACTAATTAGACAGTAATAACAGATATGAAGATCTTATGGTGAGTGGAAATCTAGGATTCTGGGTTTCACTTATATCTCCTTTATGTTCAATTCATAATAATGTCATTCAATGTCTTGGGTTCGTTCACTAAAAATAGATATAGTCTGTTGAACAATTGGTTCAGCCTCCATCCCCGCAAAATTCACCCATTCTATATCCTAAGCACAGGAACTGTCAATCTAGCTGTCACCTAGATTTATGATCTATCTGTCACCTAGATCATGTAAGAACCTGGTCCTAACTTATCACTCTCGTGCATCGATAGGTCCAATTTATTGTGTTGGTGAGCCAGTGTACGACATATGCACTTGGTCATGCAGTTATCCGCACCTCTAAGCCTTTATTATTTGCGATTACATTCATTTGTTCAAAGCAAAATAATATAGGGATTGATAAACAACACAATCAACAAGCATTGAATAGACATATATATATGAATCAAAACATAAATTCGATACAAGTTACCTCCCACCTCCTAGATTATGGATGATTTAGTTCATCATAGACGATGAACAGCACATGAAGATGATGGGAGACATGATTTGATCTTCAATACTTGAAATTACAAAACCTAACTATGTTATACAATCTAAAACTACCTAAAATCTATGTAAAGAGAGCTTCCAGCCGTCCTCCTTATGCTTAGGCTCGGCATCTGACTTCTATATATACTCGGGAGTTGTGATTGGATCGAATGACTGTGTGAAAATCCGAATAAGTCGCATTCTGCCTACCTTGCGGTCGCAAGGTGTTGGATACCTTGCGTCCGCAAGGTCTCCGAGTGGTGGCTTTTGATTTCTTTGATTGCGGCTTCGAGGACCGTCTTGCCTACCTTGCGGTCGCAAGGTCCGAGGCACCTTGCGTCCGCAAGGTGTCCAATTCAATCTTTATTTTTCTTCAATTTTTCTCTTTTGCCTTTCTTGTAATTTGCACTTAAAACCCTGGAGTTTCGCGTATTTTCACAATAATCCTGAAACTTACAAAACTCACCGAAAACATATATTAGTACTCAAAAGACTCGTGAAATAGCATAATTTAAGTCATAGAAGTATATAAAATCGACGTATAAAATACATCGATCAAATACCCCCAAACTTGAACTTTGCTCGTCCACGAGTAAACAAATAAACTTATAAATACAAAAGCATATAAATAACAAAAATTAAAATCTTTTTGTGAGGGTGACACTATTTACACTCCTCTATAAACCCACAAACTCAAGGAGACTCTTTCGAGTGACTCGACTATGCGAATAAATACAAAAACAAATAAATACAAAAGCGAATAAAATTACACATAAAAATAAGACATAAAATCTTTTTGGCTTCATCTCAAGTTATAAGTGTATGGCATGCATGTAATCTCAGTTTGGTGCTCACCACATATATGCAGGCTTAGTCATATAAAACCAACTAGTCTTTTCTTAAGACTGCTACTACTTTTAATTTCTCCGTGTGTGTGTGATCACCAGTCTTAAAGAATATCTTAACTAAAACAGTTTTATTAAGCTAAACACCACATTCATATGAAAATCAAAGTTTAGTAGAAAATCATGCATTTAAGAATTATGAAATCTACCATCCAAACCCGGTCAGTTACAGACAGAAAGGTCCCAAGGATTTAAAAGACTTATACATCCATCCCATGCACTTCTATGTATGACATACAATGCTCTCCTATCCCAATGACTTGTAATAGCTAAGATTATGCTAACACAGTGAGCTTTAGGGTGAATAATAATGATTATGAAGTGTGTGATCAATTTCATGTTACTCACTTGACAGTAAAAACAACATAAGCATTGGCAAGAAGATCATTAGGACTTTATAAGCTTGTAATGTAAGGCCAAGGTGTTGGGGGATTTGATGGAAAGGATTGGAATTCAAAGTGAGAGAGTAAGACTACCCTTTATCCCTCATACTTCCAAGCAAAGGAAGTTTTCCCTATTTAGGCTAGGACTGCAAAGACCACAAGTGGAGGGGTGCTTTCTGTAACTTTTAAGTTTTCTTCTTTCTCCCCCAAACTTGTTTTGGGCAATAAATCTTCTAAAAATATCACATCATTCTAATCAGTAGAATTTTTCTAACATATTTTTCTCTTGAAAGCTATGCTTCCATTTGAATCTTTGTTTACACTCTTCTTCTTCCGTTTCATTTTTCGTCGACACATTTTTTTTTTTCGACGGAAGAAGAAGTCTTCAAAAAATAGCCTAACGAAAAGAAGTGGTCCTCCTAGAATCAATTTCCCACCCACATCCTACTCTCTCAAAGGGTAGGCTAAAAGTGTATAGGCTTTTAGGGTTAAGTTAATGTGGGTAATAGAAGCGATGGCGAATGGGGGTTTAAATAGTGTGCTTAGCACACTCCATTCTTTTCATTAGGCTCAAAGGGGACACTAGGGATATATTTTAGTATAGGTCAGGGAATATTTAGGCTCTAACGATCCAAAGATGGCCTAAGTCATTTCTTAATGCCAAATGCTCACATAGTATTTAAAGCAAGTAAGACAACACAAAATATCATATCAACTATGGGAATTGGGGTTGAATGTTTAGCATCACTGGATTTCACATAAGCATTCGCTAAGACAGATGGTAGGGACAATTGAGACTAACATGCAGACACGGTTCGAAAGTGTGCTTGAGATATATAAATGAGAAAAATCCAAGGGATCTAACTATCATGCAATTGACCCTAAGTTACAATTTAATGCAACAATTATGTTCGAATGGCTATGCATCATATTCTTGTGCATATCTTGTTGAAGTGAAATAGGTGTTATAAACTTTATAAAACTATTCTAATTAATCCATAATTATGACTGGTGTGTGTGCATGAAGAATTTGGAGAAAAGTAAAAGTTTCGCAAAATTAAGCAAATTCCAGAGGGATCTACAGACTAACTATGTGATTCATTGCACTAATCTCCTCATGGACTACGACTAGCATTACCACACCTAAACTCGAGGATGAATATTTTGAATTAAATTTTTTTTAATATATTTTTTTTAAGAAAATGGGAGATGATGACGATGACACAATTGTTAGGACCCTAAAGGTCCTTCCTATTATAGTATTCTGGTCATGCCAACAACTCCGAAAATCAGAAAAAATAAAAACAGGAAAAATAGGGTGAAGAGTTAAATGGTCATCATATAAAAAAAATTCTCTTTCACCCTAACGACATAGCCCAACTCCATTCCTCGTTAGGCTAGGACCTGCTAAGACTTCAAATTTTAAATCCCCCCCCCAAACTTAAGTTCTATTTTGTCCTCAAAATAGAGGAACATATGAGAGGATTGATGGGGTAGGACAAATATAAAAGGGCGTGGCGGGTCCACCTAACGAACGAGGAACTTGGGCCTCGACTCAAGGTGAGTCGGGCGGAGATAACGAATGAGGGGAAACTTCGGGGATCGTGCTGGTGGCAGCCCATAATAATTTGAGACATTATGTCCCACGGTGTTAACTTCAGTAGAAAAATTTCGGTGGTCGACGCATTTGTGCCAGCTTCGACTCACCATATCGGTTTGGAGGGCACTTCCTCCAACTGTTGGAATCCCAAGGCGGGTCCTCTTCCTCTTCGGTTTCCTCCTCTTGAGGAACCCTCACTCTCGAGCTGGCTGGTGATGTTCAAACAAAATGGCCCTAGTAATGGCCAGGACCGGCCTTGACCTCTCGGCGTGTTTGGGCATTCTCACGTTTGCCCCCTACACAAGTCGGTAATCAAATGCGGGAACGCAAACCCCGCATTCGTCCTACCTCTAATAAGGGTCTTGATTTGGCCGTTGATCAAACGGCCAACATCAATAGACCCACCAGTCATAATGGTGTAGGTCAAGACAGCCCTCTCCCAATTCACCGTGTTTTGGTGACTTGAGGGCATGAGACGTCCGCAAACAAATTTATACACGGGCTTGGCCGTGTCTTGGAGGAAGGACTCTCTCATGGTGCGTGGTCCATAAGGTGGGTTACGGTTATAGGACCACTCCACACCAGGGAGAGCAATGGTAGCATTGACTACCTCGACAGGGATACGGGGGTTGAGGTGTGTGCTATAGTCATCGGCACCAACCGCAAAGTTGGAGGTGCCGAAATAGGTGTTAATGCTTTGGGTCGAAAAATCAACTACTGTGCCCCTAACATAAATAGTGTCTTGCACACCCCCATCCATGCTAATGTCACCATTAGCATAGAATTCTCGGACAATAGGGACTACGGCGTCCCTAGGCGGAGAATCTAACAAAAGCCCCCACCTACGAGCTATCAGATTGGGACGTATACCAAAGTCTTCAGCCTTGAATCCCCTTTCGGGCACCAAGGACTTGGAGAGTTTGTTGGTGTACCTCTCAGATGCCTCGTAGGAAACAAATCGGGTTATGTCAAAATTTTGCTCTTCCTCCTGAGCAGGGCCGGAGGATGAAGCACCGGAATTTCTACGCCTACGGAACATTTTGTTTGATAAAAAATTAAAACTAAAAAGTTTAACAATTAAAATTGTGTTTTAAAATAAAAAAATAAAAATTTATTCTAAAGCATGCAAAAATTATATCTACGTTAAAGCTATCTAGCACCCTAGCATGCAAATAATTTACGTATAAATTTAAATAGGGTGTTAGAGTTACTTGTTTGCAGCCTTAATCGAGTGAATGCAGCCGGAGTGGAGCTTGATCTTTTGACGGCAACAATGGAGGATCTTCCTTCTCTTTCTTCAAAATCTTCAATTTGTGGGGTGCAATGGTGGATGAGTGGATGAAGGAGATGAAGAGTTTGAGGGAGGAGGGAGATGATCTTTGAGATTAATGCCGGTATTTGAAGAGATCTTGCCGGAATTTTTGAAGGGATTTGGACTGCTGCTGCACTACTGCTTGAAGGAGGGAAGGAGTTGTGTGATTTCTGCAAATGGAAACCCGGCAGCCTTAAATAAGGGGACCTTGCGGTCGCAAGGTCTACCACACCTTGCGTCCACAAGGTCGGCAGTCAAACCGTTTCTGATTCTGCTGATTCCCCATGACTGATTGTACGTTGCACGAGATATGCATTTACTGGGGACCTTGCGGTCGCAAGGTCCTCCACCTGCGTCGCAAGGTGGGCGTGACTTCCCTTCTTGTTTTCTTTTCGACTTTTCAACGGTTTGCGGTTTAGCCCTTAGTTAACTTTCCGTTATGTCTTGGATATTTCTGTATGCAAAATCTAAACAAAAATTCTAAACTAAAATTATTAGTAACATATAAATACAACACTAAGATGTTTTCTCTCCCCAAACTTGAATTTTGGCATATTTAATTAAAAATTAGATGTCCAAAAATAAAATTTAACGGAGAAAAGCATATTTAAACTAACTAAATAACAAAATAACTTCAACATAGTGGGTTGCCTCCCACTTAGCGCCTTTGTTTGCGTCTTTGGCTCGACCAAGCGCAAGCCTAATCTCTTGGTGGTTCATTGTCGGCCAAATGGATTAACTCAATTGTTCGTTCAGCGACATTGGCTCAAAATATGGCTTGAGTCGGTGTCCATTCACTTTAAACACTTCATTATTTTTGGGGTTTTGTATATCAACTGACCCCATGAGGATAAATTCGTACTATTCTAAAAAGGACCGGACCATTTAGATTTTAACTTTCACAGGAATAGCCTTAACCTAGAGTTAAACAATAATACTTTCATACTGGATGAAGCATTTTGTTGGCTAATCCCATGTCATGATACTTTTGGTCTTTTCTTTATACGTCTTCGCATTCTCATGAATTAAGTCTATGTTCTTCTAACTCATTTAAGCTGAAGCAATCTTTCTTCTCGGCCAATGTTAAATCTAAATTTAATTCTTTAACTTGCCCAATAGGCTTTGTGCTCAATTTCAAGCGGTAAATGGCAAGCTTTGCCATATACCATTCTATATGGACTCATTCCTATGGGTGTCTTAAAAGCGATTCGGTATGCCCATAAAGCATCCTTGAGTTTAGATTCCCAATCTTTACGATTAGGCCTAACAGTCTTTTCTAATACTGCTTTTATCTGCCTATTGCTTACTTCTACTTGTCCGGATGTTTGTGGATGATACGGTGTAGCTAACTTGTGAGTTACACCATGCTTTCTAAGAACATTATTTAACAACTTATTGGTAAAATGAGTTCCATGGTCACTTATTATGGCCTTAGGGACTCCATATCTAGCAAATAAATCTTCTACAAACTTGACTACTGTTTTCCATCATTAGTCTTTGTTGCTCTGCTTCTATCCATTTAGAAACATAATCAATGCTACTAGAATATACTTTCGCAATTATTGGACATAGGGAAGGGACCCATAAAATCAATACCCCAAACATCAAAATTTCAACTACTAAATTAACATGTAAGGGCATCTCGCTTCTTCCTATACCACCTGTTCTTTGGCATTTGTCACATGTTCTCAGAAACAGCTCACAATCTCTAAAAACAAGAGGGCCAATACAAACCCCGATTGCAAAATTTTCGAGCTTTTATTACCACTAAATGACCACCACAAGAATATCCATGGCAAAATTCCATGATACCTTGTTGGTCTTTTTCTGAATGCATCTTCTTATTAAAGAATCGAACAAATTTTGTATAAATGAGGAGCTTCCTAAAAAGTAATTTTTAGTATCCGCCAAAATTTCTTCTTTCGTAATGATCAAAATCCTGATTAATGATATCGCATAATAGTTGACAAAATCAAGATACCAAGGGTCGATCTTTAATGGCTAGGAGTTGTTCATCAGAAAATTGTCATTTATGGGGACAGATCAAGAAATTGACGCTCAAGCAAGGGTGAAAATTTAACCTAGACAAGTGGTCGGCCACAACATTCTCGGTTCCTTTTTATCCTTGATAGTTATGTCAAATTCTTGTAACAATAACATCCATCTAATTAATCTTGGTTTAGCATCCTTCTTACTTAACAGATATTTTCAATGCAGAATGATCAGAAAAATTATCACCTTTGATCCTAGCAAATATGATCTAAATTTTTCTAAAGCATATACTCTGCTAAAAATTCCTTTTCAGAGTGGTATAATTCAATTGAGCATCATTTAGAGTTCAGCTAGCATAATGGATCACATGAGGCTTTCTATCTACCCTTTGTCCTAACACGGCTCC
>CM028378.1:87177591-87210056 GCA_013146195.2 Codonopsis lanceolata | reverse complement strand
AGTTGGCTCCTCCCGATTTGAGGCTCCTCCCGAGGGATAGACCCTCCTGGTGACCTCCCGAGTAGATGACCTTTATGAATAGATGAAGGCTGATGTATAGATGAAGGGTTGACAGTAAGGTTTGCTCTAGTCGTCAAGTGCTCAGAGGGAAGGTATAGATGAAGGCTGGCGCTTTGAGGCCTGGGCGTCGGCAGAGGTAGTAGTCGGGTGGTCATTGGGACCTGCAGCTCTCCTTTTCTTCCTCCGGCCGGTCAGAGACCTACCGCTTCATCTACAGAGTTGGAGGGACTACCTAAGTGGGTCGGTTCAAAGGTTTTACGAAGTCTCCTTCGCTTTGGCTCGGAGTGGGTGCGGAGAGGGTGGGAGGGTGGTTGGTCGGGTTTGGTGGTCGAGAGGATGGCTTGGCTTGGGTAGATGGAGGAGAAGAATGGCCGGATTGGCCTGTGCCTTCTTCTTTTCGCCTTCCTTCATCTGCCTCCTTATCCACTTGGCTCAAGCCCTCTTCGCTTGGAGTTGCTCTTCCCGGCCTTTCTTTGCTTGCCTTCGGCCATCTTGGTCCAGTGCTAAGCTTTCATCGCCCTGCCTGCCTGATGGAGACCCACTTGATCACCATATTTTTCTAAACCTTTTGAATGGTTTGATGGCAGCCTTCACGGGCTTCCATGTTGAAGTGGTGACCAAGACGGGTATGGGCTCGCCACCCTTTTCAAGAGTCACGGCAGATCTTCGCATCCTGTCGCTTTTGCTCGTATTCGCATACTTACCGAAAAACGAGGTCGTGAGTCGCCCTCCATCAGATACAACTCATCTTCTTCAAAGAAGAGTTGATATTTGCATCATCCCTTAAAAGCATCGATCGCACCGACGAAGGGCGTTTCAAGTGGGGTTGTTCTTTGCTTTCTCCACCCACCTTAGCTCGCCAAAGATGATGACCCCCCGCTTGAGACGTTAGTTGAAGGAATATACAAGACCGTCAATTTGATTTGTCGGGTCGAAACATGTCATGAGCTCCACTTTTGAATAGAGCCCTTGCCTATAAGATGGCCGGTGCAAGAGACGCCAAGAGGGAACAGATTTGAGCATTTTCCCTCGAGGCTCCATTAGGTGTCTACTCCCCTCATGGCTTCCCTGCATAGCCTCTCACCATATAGTTACCGCAAGAGCTCCTCCGTAATGTACGCCTATGAGAGTGGCGATAGACTTAGCGAAATGGAGATAGGATTCCCCTAATCCATCCTCGAAGAACACTTGCTCATGAGTTCCATCCTTCCGATAGAATTCTTCCGCTAGAAGATTGCTATAATTTACGCCGTTGAGGCGTAAGAGGGGTAGAATCCCGAGGCGCCCATGTCTTTGCAAGCTTGACGCAGCCTACGGAGTTGATTGACGTAAGGTCAATGCACATTCCAGAATGTATAGCTTAGTGGTCCGAGGAATTATAATGTCACGAGCTGAAAGGTGGGGAATCCTCTAAGGTTGATGTCCAAACCGAGGAATCTCAGCTTCCTGATTCAAACTCTTTCCGCTGCTAAGCGCTGATTTTGAAGTTCTTGCCTCGAAAGAAAACAAAATAAAAATTAGGCTTTTCATCTAGACAACTTAAACAAGGTGAATTTCAAAGTTTTCTAAAATAATTGAAATTTTCGAATCAAAAACTTGAAACCCTAGAATGTTTAGAGAAACCACACTGAGAAAAAGTATAACGTAAGTTTTCTTAAGAATAAACGATGAATATACAAAAACGATCGTTAGAATTCAAGTTTGTAAGAACAACAATGGCGAATCATCGTATAAACTCAAAAATGACGCTTGAATTCCAAAACAATTTTAGATAATGAAAGTGAAATGCGCACGACATAGTAAGTTTCGAAAGTAGAGTAGAGGAGCGTACTATCAGTTGATGATGAGAAGAAGAAAAACAAGAAGAACTTGAATTTGCGTAAAGTAGTTACATGCAGAGAGAGAGAGTAGAGAGAGAAATGTTTTGTCAAAGGGATCGTAAAGTTTGGCAAATGACGGTTCAAGGACTATTTAAAGGCGAGAAAATATCGCTTTGAAAGAGCGAACTTAAGATATTTCTCTAAGTACAAAATTTTATCCTTGACCCACTTTATTGCTTTAGAAACCTCTTTAGCAAAAAAAAATAGACTAAGTAAGAGTACTAACCTTTAAGTCTTCCTAGAAGGAGAACTTACGCCTTCCGATTAGTCTAAAACCGAGTCTACCTAAGATGAAAGAAACATTAACAAAATATTAAACTTAAGCAAGAGGATCAATCATACCAAGATTTCTCCTTAAATAAGCAAACCCGGTGGCATCCAAAGGGTTTTGTGAGAATGTCGCTAATTGATGCTCGGAACGTATTCCAAACTGATGTTACCTTTTTCCACATGATCTTTGAGGAAATGATAACGAATATCAATGTGCTTTTGTCTTGGAATGCATCATCGGATTTTCGAGACTCGAGATGGTCATGTCACACATGATTGGGCGGATTTTAGGTCTTGATGTTGTAGTCCACTAGTTGTTGCTTCATCCATAGCGGTTGAGAGCAATGCTTGCACAATGAATGTATTCCTTACGTGGTTGAATTTGCACCGATCCTTGTTTCTTGCAAGACCATGAGACAAGTCAAGAAATGTTTCCAAGATAATTAAGTCTGCACTCCACGCTCACTTTGCAAAATATCTGCATCAGTATCAACTAGATTGAAGTTGTTGGATTTGGAATACCAGATGCCAAGATTTGTTGTTTTTGATACATATCTGATGATACGTTTGGCAGCAAGCAAATGTGACTCCTTTGGATCTGCCTGAAATCTAGCACAAACACAAACAGCAAACATAATGTCAGGTCTACTAGCAGTAAGGTAAAGAAGTGAACCTATGATTCCTCGGTACTTGGTCATGTTCTCTTGCTTTCCCTTTTCATCTTTGTCAGGATGGTAGTCACATTGGAGTTTCAAATCCTTTGGTTGAATCAAGACCAACTTTTTGGTTTGTTCCTTTTCCAATTTGGTTTGGCTGATGAAGATTCCGTCTGAAGTCTGTTGTATCTGCAGTCCTAGAAAATAGGTAAGTTCACCCATCATGCTCATCTCGAACTTGCTCTGCATCAGCTTCTCGAATCTTTTACATAGGCTTTGGTTAGTTGATCCAAAGATGATGTCGTCCACATAGATTTGTACCAGAAGAGAATGGCCTTTGTGTTTGAGGATGAATAAAGTAGTGTCGATTCTTCCTCTCACGAATCCTTGTTCAATTAAGAACTTGGATAGGGTTTCATACCAAGCTCTAGGAGCTTGCTTCGGCAAGTAGAGAGAGCTTTCTTGAGTCGGTAGAGCGTGATCCATTTTGTCGAAATGACAAATCCTAGAGGCGCTCCACGTATCTGAGTTTCTTGAAGATCGCCATTCAGAAAGGCACTCTTTACATCCATCTGATACACTTTGAAGTCCATGAACGAGGCATAAGCTAGAAAAAGTCTGATTGCTTCTAGTCTAGCAACAGGAGCAAAAGTTTCATCAAAGTCAATTCCTTCTTCCTGTCGGTAGCCTTGTGCAACCAATCTAGCTTTGTTTCTGGTGACATTTCCATCTTCATCTCTTTTGTTTCTGAAAACCCACTTGGTGCCAATGACTGGATGATTAGTCGGTCTTTGAACTAAGCTCCACACTTTACATCTTTCAAACTGGTTCAGCTCTTCTTGCATAGCTTCAATCCAGTTATGATCTTCGATAGCTTCATCAATCTTCTTTGGTTCGAGTTCCGATACAAATGCATAAGCAAACATAGTTTCTTCTCGAACTTTATTTCTCGTACGAACTCCTGTGTTGAGATCACCAATGATTTGAGAAATGGGGTGATCTTTTGGTTCAATAATCGTTGGAGGAAGATCACTTCAGGTGGGTTCTTCCCTTAAGAAGTCCGGAGTAGGTTGAGAAGGAGATTCACCAAAATCTAGTTCAGAAGAGATAGGATCTTGAAAACCTTCAATTTCTGGTGAACAAGATAGATGAGTGATCTGTAAAGGTGCTTGGGGTAAAACAGAAGAGATGGGATCAGGGTCAACGGAAGAGTTGTTATCGGTATCGGCAGAGTTATCGTCTACCGGTGAAGGGTTAGCGGTACTTGAGGGTTCTGCAGTTGCCGTTTTCTGATGAGGAGTGGAAGTAGATGCTGTATTTGTACCTGACACATCATTATCAGAATCATTAGGAACGTTCGGAGCCTTTCTAGGCTCTAACAAGTCATATTCATCAAAAGAAACATGCACAGATTCTAAGATTTTTAAATTAGATTTACTAAAATGCGAATGCTTTTGAATGTTTGAATACCCCGAAAAGTCCTTCGTCCGATTTTGCATCAAATTTTCCTCTATATTATTTTCCATTATAAAGAATAAAACATTTACGTAAGATTTTAAGAAATCCTATGTTTGGGATCTTCCTCTCCATATTTCATATGGAGTTTTATTATGAAACTTGTTTACGTGGATCTATTCTGGTAAAACATGCAAGGTTGACTGCCTCTGCCCAAAAAATACTTCGAAGAAGTTTAGCTTACGCCATTGTTCTAGCCGCTTCAATCGTGTTCTGTTTCTTCCGTTCAGCTACACCATTTTGTTGAGGAGTACCGGCGGCAGAGAAGTTGTGGCCGATCCCATGGTCATCGCAGTACTTTTCTACACCATTGTTCTTGAATTCAGTGTCATTGTCTGATCTTATGTCACAAATGTCTTCAAGCTTTTGAGTTTGAAGTCTTCTAAAAAGTGCGGTGACTAGATCATACGTTTCATCTTTAGATGTCATAGTTTCAATCCAAGTGAATCTAGAGTAGTCATCAACTACTACAAGTGTGTACTTGTCTCCCGAAATACTGGCTGTTGTAATAGGTCCAAAGAGATCCATATGCAGAAGTTGAAGAGGTCTGAAGAGGATTTGTTGACAAAAGACAGACTTTCTTTTGAAGGAAGACTTGGAAAGTTTTCCTAGTTGGCAAGCTTTACAACTTCTTTCATGGTCGGCAGACACCGTAGGTAGACCTTTGACAAGCCCATTTTTGGAGAGCTTGGAGAGGTGCTTGAAGTTGAGGTGACTGAGACGCTTGTGCCATAGCCAGCTGTTGTCACGAACATTGTTGGCCACTAGACACAGGTTTGAGAATCTCCCTAGAAGATTTAAGTCCACGACATAGACGTTTCCTTGTCTATTGCCGGTCAGTATTGTAGAGCAGGATTCACTGTCTTTGATGAGGCACTGGTTGGAATTGAATTGGCATAGAAGTCCTTTGTCGCAGAACTGGGATATGCTCGTAAGATTGTGCTTTAAACCACTTACTAGAGAAACTTTGTTGATGGAGAGACTTCCTCTAGTAATTGAGCCATATCCAATTGTTTTCCTCTTGCATTATCTCCGAAAATAACAGTGGTCCTTTGCTTCATATATTTGTAAGAAGAAGACTTCTGCCCCATGTGTCTTGAACAGCCACTGTCTAGGTACCGTATGTCTTTGTTTTCTCGATTCTATAGCCATGAAGCATTCTTGAAAAGAATTTAAAGTAAACAAGGTACCCTTTATTTTCTTTTGGGTCCTAAGGATTAGCAACCTTTTGCAACCCATACCTGCTTGACCTTGAGAGAACTAGGTCTCTCAGATCTTGGGGTGAACCTTAGCAGGCATTCTGGAGCCAGATGGCCTAAGCAATGGCAAGAATGACATAAATGGAAAGTCCACAGAGAACTGTTAGAGTCTTCAACTGAAGAGTGCTTATGATTATTCCTTTTCTTGACATCCATTTTTGGTACAGCTTGCTTGTTGATGGTAGGCTTAATTGGTTTCTTTCGAATCTTCCTAGGTAGGTTACCAACAGACTTAGCTTTAGCTTTTCTGTTGATTACCTTTTCAGGAGGATTAGGTAGAATACCTTTAAGTTTACCTTCAACAGGTAAAGGAGCCTTGCATGTTTCATAGACAAACTTGATAGTTACCGGTAGAGGTTTAGTAGGTCTACCGTCAGCAGACTTTGCCTTGGCATAGCTGTTGCCGGCAGACTTCACTTTCTCTACCGTTACCTTATCAGGTTTCTCATTTGATTCAGTCATTTTGCCTTTTCCTTTCTGAACTTTGGGGTAAACGTAAGGAACACTTGAATAACCAAGGCCTTGTTTCCCTATATTTCCAAATGTCTGTTTAGAGAAAGATATATCATTTGCAGTCTCGGAGGATTCTCCTTTCTCTATGACTGAAGAGATTGTCGGAAGAGACACATCTGAATATCCTATGCATGTTTTATCATTGCTAGATTTTTGGCTTGTAAGGATTTCTTCAAATGCATCCTTGGAGCTATTCCAGGAGTCAATTGTCTTTTGCAAGGCAATTTTCTCTAGGTCAAGTCCTTTGATGTTCTCAGATAATAATTTTGTCATGAAGAAATTTGTTTTCTTCCTTCAGCTTGATACTCTCTTGATGCCTATTGAGAGTTTGAATCTCACTGCCATCAAAGATTTCTCACTGTAAGTTTCACAGCTTCTTGGCTAGTTTAACATAGGCTACTCTAAAGGAATTAAATTCTTCAAGCATATCCTGATTATCCTTGAGAAGTTCTTCCTTACTGAAGCTATCACTGTTGGTTTCATTTTTGTCCAAAGGACTTGGTGAAACTACAACTTCATTTTCAGAGTCATAGGTAGGTCCTGAATCATGAGCTATTAAGCATATATTAGCTTGCTCACAATCCTCTTATCGGGCCTGTTGGAAACGATGATCAAGATCACCTTACTTCATCTATTAAAGGGAAAAACCCTTGTCTCCCTGCCGAGGTTAATGCTCAACAATCTGATCCTCAGTATTGCCCCTATTAATCATGACAGTGGCACTACTTTAACTGAAAAGGAAGCCTCTAATTTGGAAAAAAATTCATTGCCTACTCAAGTTGTTTCTTCAGATTCCCAAGAAGCCCCAAGAGTTCGGGATTGTGCTCAACCTTCTCAGTCTGATGATCCTATTACTTCTGAAAGGCAAGATTGTATCTCCCCTAACAGGTTTGCAGTTCTGAACATTTTGGACAATGAAGAAGATGATGATACTATCCTTCTGCAAGCTCTCAACTTAGAACAACGCAATCCTCCTACTACTTCAAAAGCCAAGCCACCTATTCCCCCTTCAAACCGTCAAACGCGATCTCGGGCTACCAAGCCCAATCTTAATTAATGGATTGTAAGGTTCCCCTTCCCACTTCTTCTAATCTTAATTAATGGATTGTAAGGTTCTTTTCTGGAATGTTAGGGGTATAGGTAATGACCCAACAGTTTGCCGTCTTAAACAGTTAATTAGGTTCCATAAAATTTCTGTGGTTGCTATCTTTGAGCCTAAGCTTGACTTTTCTAAAGTTGATCTTATTACTAGACGTCTTCACTTCAGATTCTCTTTCTCGAACTCTTCTAGTTCAATTTGGGTTTTTGTAAAATCTAATTTCTCCTGTCACCTTGTTAAGGAAACATCTCAGCAAGTTACTCTTCAAATTAAACACTTCTCTTGGTCGAATGATGCTCTTTTTTCTTGTGTTTATGCGAGGTGTGACACCCTGACCAAGCAGGATTTGTGGGATGATCTGATTAGTATATCTTCCAGCCACTCTAATATGCCTTGGTTGCTTGGGGGCGACTTTAATATTATTCTTGATCCTTGTGAAAAAAGTGGCGGTTCAGGATGGGATCGAGCCGGGGCTCTAGATTTTCACGCTTGTCTCTCTCGCAATGGGTCTCATTGATTTGGGATTTTCTCGCGGCTTATACTTGGTGGAATAAGAGGGATGGAACTGCTACAATCCATGAAAGAATTGATCGGGTTTTATGTAACACGAATTGGTTGGACAATTTTCAAAACACTTCAGTTCAGCACCTGAATAGGACTTGCTCGGATCATACTCCGCTGCTTACTTCTATTGTTAAGAATGCCTCTCACCGCTCGCTGGCATTTCGCTTTCTTAATGCTTGGACAGATCATGTAACATTTAAGGAGATAGTTTTACAAGCCTCGAACCAACTGCTTTGTAGACCTATGCAGCAATTTTCGTAAGTTACTTTAACGTTAAAGCCGCATTAAAAACCCGAACAACACTGTTTTTGGAAACATTTTTGAAAATCTTCTGATCAAGAAGAAGTCTTGGAGATGGAGCTTTATTACGAGATTAACAACTCCCTTCTAATCGAAAATTTAATGAAGGCCCAAGCCAATCTTCGCAATTTCTTTTACGAGAGGAGGAATTTTGGAGGCGTAAAGCTAAAATTAAATGGTCAAAAAAGGGCGTGGCAATACAAAATTATTTCATGCTTCTAAGCAAGCTCAACGCCGTCTTCATATCCACTCTATTATGGATCCTGAGGGGAATATTTTAACCACAGATTCTGAGATCAAGCAAGCTGCAATTTTGTACTTTAAATCTTAGCTCCAATCTGAAGGCTGCTCCCCAGCTAATTTGGATATGATTCCCGCCTCATTACTCGAATGGAATGATTCTCTTTATCTCCTCCCTCTATGTCTCAAGTTCTGCTCGCTATTAATGGGTTAAATGGAGATAGTGCCGCAGTGCCCCGACTTGATTTACAGGAAAATTTTACTCCAATTGTTGGGATATTATCTGAGTGGATTTTCATAAAGCCATTTTGGAATTCTTTTCGTGATTTTCTCCTCGCTCTTGGTCTAGTACCCTAATTGCCACAATTCCTAAAATTGATCACCCTACCTCTTTCAAAGACATCCGCCCTATTAGTTTGTGTAACTTCTGCTCCAAAGTTATTTCTAAGATTCTCTCTTCCAGGCTTGCTCTTATTCTTCCTCATATTATTTCAGAGAACCAGAGCGCTTTTACTAAAGGGCTTAATTATCCAGACAACATTCTTTAGCCCAGAGATGATGAGTTATCTGGGAAAAAAGGTTAATGGTTCCAATATTGTTTTAAAACTTGATATGGCCAAAGCTTTTGATCGGGTTTCTTGGACCTTCCTTATTAATGTTCTTCGGAAGTTTGGATTTCATGAGATCTTTATTGACCTTATTTGGCGCCTTATCTCCGATAATATGTTCTCTCTGCCCTCATAAATGGAGATCCAGTGGGCTTCTTTCCTTCATCAAGAGGGCTTCGACTGTGGTGATCCCTTATCCCCTAGTCTCTTTATTATCATGGCCGAGGTGTTTAGTAGAGGTCTCAATCGCCTTCGTAATAATTCTCCCCGCTTCCATCTTCTCGACGCTGATGCCCTATTATATCCCATCTTGCCTTTGCAGATGACATAATAATTTTTTGTAATGGAAGTAAAACATCTCTTACTCAAAGACAAGGATCTTATTAAAGATTATGAGATAGCCTCCGTCGCCTTGTTAATCGATCAAAGAGCTTTTATTATGTTGCTCCATCCATGGATATTCATCGTTGTTCCCTTTATTAATTTGCTTTGAATTTCCAAAAGGGCACTCTTCCTATCATTTATCTTGGTTGCCCTCTTTACCGTGGTCGGAAGAAGAAGGCTTATTTTGATTCCCTTATTATCAAGCTTCAAATAAAATTCATTCTTGGATGGGGTCCTTCCTAGATGCCGCCGCGTATTACTCTTATTAAGCATGTTCTCATTTCTATCACCACTATCAACAGCTTCGCTCGATCCTCCCGCTTCGTTGTGGCTATGATTGATAGGATTCTCTCTAATTTCTTCCTGGGTCACTGAAGGAAAAAATAAGAGTCACTGGATTTCTTGGGCAACCTGCTGTAGACCTGTTTCTGAAGGAGGTCTAGGGATTAACGCTATGGCGGATTTGATTCAAGCTTACGGTATGAAATTGTGGTGGAGATTCCGAACTGTTTCCAATCTATGGTCCTCTTTTCTAGCCGCGATATTGCTCTCGCTCTTCACCCGAATTGTGTCTCTTCAAAAGGTTCTCACATATGGCGTAGGATGCTTAAAGCTAGAGATCAAACAGCCTCATATTTTTTGGGTCATTGGCAAGGGAGAATGTTCCCTTGGTTTGATCTTTGGATTCATAATCTCTCTCTGACAAGCCGCCGATTGCAAAGATCTCAACTGCTCGAGACTTTCTCGGCTCTCTCAGACGCCCAATTTCTGACAAAGATACTTCCCGCTTATCTCTATCTCGAAGATGAGGATCGAGCTTGCTGGAAAGGCAACTCTCAAGGTGATTTCTCTTTAAGTTCAGCTCTATCGATTGTTCGCACTGGTCAACATAGATTACTCTCTTCAGATTTTATCTGGCATAAATCTCTGCCCAAGAAGATAAGTGTTTTCCTATGGCGGCTTTTCCTTTGTCGTCTTCCCATTGATGAGGGTCTTTGGAGAAAAGGTTTGATATTGGCTTCTAAATGTAGCCTGTGAATCAGTTATATAGAGTCTTTTGAACATGTTTTTGTTTCCACCAAACAGCTTCTAGAGTTTGGAACCACTTTCACTCCACCTTCGGTGTTCCTACCTCCCCTGCCATTATCTCCCAACGATGCTTTGCTTGGTGGCTTCATCGTAAGTCCATAGTTTTTATCTTGGTGCTCGGCCATTCTTTGGCACATATGGAAATTTCGCAACCGTCGCTTTTGAAGGAGTTAAGTATTCGCTCACTCCTTGATCTCTTTCATTAATTCGATCTCGTAGAGACATTCTCCAAGCTGAAAATTATTACATTTCAGATTTATCAATCACATCTAAAATTTCTTATGGGCACAGAAGAGAGTAACTATACAAGTCATGCCTCGAGAGCCCTTCCTTCGGTTGTTTCAAGTTGAATACGGATGGGGCTAGTAGAGGCAACCCGGTATTTATGAGGTGGTGGTATTTTACGTGACTCTAATGGCCATTGCATTTATGCTTTTTCCAATCATTATGGTCATGGTACAAACATGATGGCCGAGTTGCGAGCCCTTCACTCGTCTTCTTTGGATTCATGAGCAAGGATACCGAGATGTTCTTATTGAAATTGATTCCAAGGTTATTCATGACAAGATTATTGGGAATCATAAATATCCTTGGGAATATGCTTATTTATTCCGTGACATTTTTCGGCTTCGAATCCAAGGTCGTTATTTGTTCAAGCATTGTTTCAGGGAAGCTAATAAAGTTGCAGATAGCCTTGCTAATTTGGCTTGTGACTCTCAAAGTGCACCATTTTTTCCACTGATTTCGACATCCCCCGTGTTATTAAAGGTCTTATTACTTTAGATGCTAGAAAAACTCCTTATGTTCGTATTTCTTGAGTCTTTTGATCGATGTATTTCTTTTTCGAGGTTAGGCTCCTCCTCCCCTGCTCAAAGGGTAAGGCCGGTTGTCCCCTCAAGTTTGTTTCTTTTCCTTATTTAATAAAATCTCGCAGTGCCGCCTCGCTGCCCCTAAAAAAAAAAAAAACCACCATCCTCTTCCTCCTCTCGAGCCAAAGACGTTACCAACGGCCTACGTGCAACCCTTCTTTTGAAATTTTCTTAAAGAGTTTAGATATGTTTTCTGTTCAAATTTTATTGGCTTAGGACATTTTGAGGCAAATGATCGTTTCCTAATTAAATATGCTTTCACCAAATTTTTCCCGAAGGTTGTTGGTGAGTGTTCTTCCTTCCATATTTTGCAAATTTTGAAAACGTTTAGAAACGTTTAGATTTTTCGATACAAAAATCATTTTCACAGAAGAAGTAGGAGGTTGAAAAGTGTTTTCAACAATGATTTCTTCTTGGACCATGGTCGGCAAAGACACGCTCGAATCTGTTTGTCTTACCTTGCTAGACTTGATTAACTTCAAGTTCATAAACCTTAAACTTGCGTAGAGACTACGAAGAGTCATCTCGCTTAAGTTCTTAGATTCCTTCATAGTCGTGGTCTTAACATGCCATAAGCTACCTAGAGAGCCTAGAAACCTCATGTTCATTTCCTTTTTGTCATAAGTTTTAAGAACCAAGAGAAGAACCAACTATTTATTACCTCACCGAAAGATTATGTTTCTCAAGGTTTCTTTTTGAAAGAATCAAACCGGATGTATGTATATTTTTGTTGTCTCTGTGTCTTGGTCTCCTTCCAAGTATTCTACAAGAGCTTCCCACATCTCTTTCAGTTTGTACAATTTGTCGAATCACTTGTCTAGGTGCTTGTGTAGAGAGTTGGTGATTACTTTGTCAGTTTTTACCAGCCTTTCTATCCATTCCGATTCTTCTTTAAGGAACTTCTCGCAGGTTCCCAGCCGATGGAGGCTAGAAGATTTGCCTTCATTGGTATATGTTGACTGCAAGCACATTTCCATACACCCGTTGTCAATAGAGTTCATGAATCTCATTACTTTATCCTTCCATACATCAAAATTTCTTCGCCCAATATTGGGACGTGGTTAGCATTAGATGTAGGCAGATATAGTGTGTTTGTGCCATTATATCGCATTCTCAAGAGTTTAGTCTTGGAAAAACTTGTTTTCAAAGAGTAAGGCTCGATACCAATTGTGGTCCCAATGAGCACAATAATAAGCTAGAAGGCACAATAATAAGGGGTTGAATAGCTTATTAGACACTTAAAAACTTTTGAGTAAATTCTTGAAAGTTACTTGCAATCTATAAAAAGCAATCAAGTAGCGGAAGACCTTCAAGGAAGTTGTTCCGTGTCCGCCGATAAGGACTACCTAGACCTTTACGCTACCCTCGCTGTTCTCTCCCTGTAAATGGATAATATAAACAATGAAACTAAGCAATTCAGAGAAAACAGAAGAAATAACACAAGTATTTTGGTATGGTTCACACTATAATGAGTGATACGCCCACCACCAAGGCAATAACCTTGGATTTAAATTGCACTATGTTTTCCACTTAGATCAATTACAAAGAATATCCCTAATGGATCGTAAAATATTGACTTGTGTTTGTCTAGGGAATTAAATATCTCAGAATACAGATATTTAATTTGTCAAGTATAGTAGGGTTAATGGAAGTTAACAAGAAGATTAAAGCAATAAGTGTTGGATGAGCGCTTCTTGTTGAGTTTGACGAGGACTGAAATCTAGATGTTGACGGATCTATATGAATGCACCGAGCACGATCGAGTTTCGTTCATTCGTTAGCAACCTTGAAGTGTTCGATTGATTCTCATTCGTTCCAGCTATGTCTTTATATGTTCCCCATTTCAATCCTCATATGTTCAGTATTTTGAGGACAAAAGAATCCGTTTGGAGAGATTCAAAATTTTATCTTAATAAAAGAATGCATGCATGTCGGGGCCAAGGAATTTCGCTTCACGCATATCTGAGAGCATTTAATCTTCATATTTCGAGATCTTCAAAAAGATGGGCGATTTGGTGTCCTCTGACGAATAAAAAGGATACTCGTGGGTTCTCTTAGACCCATCATCGAAAGTTGTGTCATGTCGAGCAATGTCTTGGATATAATTCAAATAATCATATTGGAATAAGTTTGAATTAATCCAATAAATCTTTATCGATAGGACACGCCGTACATGAGGAGAGTAGGTGGACACGCAGGTCCGTAGATCCGGAATCTTAACCTCGAAAGGTGTCTTCCTCCAAAGGTCTTCATGCACTCACAAAAGTCCTATAAATTGACTTAGGCAATAGTTTTATAAAGTTGCCACGCTATAACACCGATTGATCTTCAACAAGATATAAAACTAATGTAATGTATCGAACATGATATAAATCTTAACATGTTAGTTAGAATCAACACTAATGATGGAAAACAAGGTTAAATTTATATGAAGATTTATTTGCTAGAATATGGAGTGCCTAAGGCCATAAATATGTGACCAAGGATGCTACATTCATTTTACCAATAAGTTGTTGAATATATGCTTCTTAAATATTATGTGAGCATTTGGCATTAAGAAATGATTTAGGCCATCTTTGGATCAAGTTAGAGCTAAATATCATCCACACCTATACAAATCCCTAGCCAGCCTAATGAAAAGAATGGAGTGTAGCAATAAGCACACTATTTAAAATTCGCATCGCTTTCTTTACCCACATTAACTTAACCCTAAAGCCTATACACTTTTAGCCTACCCTTTGAGAGTTGGGAAATTGATTCTAAGGACCACTTAAGGATGCTTTTCGCTTAGCTATTTTTCGAAGAATTCTTCTTTCAAGAACATAGGAATGAGTCCAAGAAGAAGGTGTATGGCAAAGCTTGCCATTTACAAATGGAAGCATAAAGCTTTCAAGAGAAAATATGTTAGAAAAATTTGACTGGCGATTGGAATGTGAAAGATATTTCAATTAGAATCTAGTTAGCCCAAAACATAGTTGAATTTGGGGGATATGAAATGAAGAAACAAAGTGAAAAGTAACACAAAGTATCCACTTGTATGGTCTTTGGTCCTAGCCTAAATAGGGAAAATGTTTCTTCCGCTTGGAAGTATGAGGGAAGGGTAGTCTACTCTCTTTTGAATTCTAGAATACCTTTCCATCAAATCCCCAACACCTTGGCCTTAATTACAAGCTTAAAAAGTGTAAACCTAATGATCTCAAATGCCAATGCTTATGTTGTTTTTATCGTCAAGTGAGTAACATGGAATTGATCAAACACTTCATGTTCATTATTATTCACCCTAAAGCTCACTGTGTTAGCATAATCTTAGCTATTACAAGTCAATTGGGATAGAGAGCATTATATGACATACATAGAAGTGCATGGGATGGATGTATAAGTCTTTTGAAATCCTTGGGACCTTTCTCGTCTCAGAATCGATCGGTTTGAATGGTAGATCTCATAATTCTTAATGCATGATTTTCTATTAAACTTTGATTTTCATATGAATGTGGTGTTTAGCTTAATAAAACTGTTTTAGTTAAGATATTCTTTAAGACCGGTGATCACACACACACGGAGAAATTAGAAAGTAGTAGCAGCTATTTAAGAAAAGACTAGTTGGTTTTATATGACTAAGCTCGCATATATGTGGTGAGCACCAAACCGAGATTACATGCATGCCATACACTTATAACTTGAGGATGAAACCAAAAGATTTTTATGTTTAATTATATTTTGTTTGTAGTTTATTTTAGTTTTGTATTTATTTGTTTTTGTATTTATCTCGCATAGTCGAGTCACTCGAAAGAGTCTCCTTGAGTTTGTGGGTTTATAGAGGAGTGTAAATAGTGTCACCCTCACAAAAAGATTTTAATTTTTGTTATTTATATGTTTTTGTATTTATAAGTTTATTTGTTTACTCGTGTGACGAGCAAAGTTCAAGTTTGGGGGTATTTGATCGATGTATTTTATACGTCGATTTTATATGCTTCTGTGACTTGAATTATGCTATTTCACGAGTCTTTTGAGTACTAATATATGTTTTTGGTGAGTTTTGTAAGTTTCAGGATTGTTCGTGAAAATACGCGAAACTCCAGGGTTTTAAGTGCAAATTACAAAGAAAGAAAAATTGAAGAAAATAAAGTTCGTCAATCTGGACACCTTGCGGACGCAGGTGCCTCGACTTGCGACCGCAAGGTAGGCGATCGATCCTCAAGCGGCAATCGAAGAGCCAAGAAGCACACACACTCGGAGACCTTGCGGACGCAGGTATTCAAAGACCTTGCGACCGCAAGGTAGGCGTAATGCGCAGATTTCGGGTTTTCACACGGTCATTCGATTCAATCACAACTCCCAAGTATATATAGAAGTCGATGCCGAGCCTAAGAAAAGGAGGGCCGGAAGCTCTCTTTACATAGATTTTAGGTAGTTTTAGATTGTATAACATAATTAGGTTTTGTAATTTCAAGTATTGAAGATCAAATCATGTCTTCCATCATCTTCATGTGCTGTTCATCGTCTATGATGAACTAAATCATCCCTAATCTAGGAGGTGGGAGGTAACTTGTATCGAATTTATGTTTTGATTCTTATATTTATGTCTATTCAATGCTTGTTGATTGTGTTGTTTATCAATCCCTTTATTATTTCGCTTTGAACAAATGAATGTAATCGCAAATAATAAAGGCTTAGAGGTGCGGATACCGCATGACCAAGTGCATATGTCGCATTAATCGGCTCACCAACACAATAAATTGGACCTATCGAAGCACGAGAGTGATAAGTTAGGACCAGGTTCTTACATGATCTAGGTGACAGATAGATCATAAATCTAGGTGACAGCTAGATTACAGTTCCTGTGCTTAGGATATGGAATGGGTGAATTTTTATGCGGGAGGAGATCGAACCAATTGTTCAACGACCATATCTATTTTTAGTGAACGAACCCAAGACATTGAATGACATTATTATGAATTGAACATAAAGGAGATATAAGTGAAACCCGTAATCCTAGATTTCCACTCACCATAAGATCTTCATATCGTTATTACTTGTCTAATTAGTTAACATCTATAACTAGTAAATTAGAGTAGAATTAAACATAAAACCCCCCTTAGGTTAATAATTTGCTATCTATAACCGCACTGTTCGTGATCACTTGTCTCTGTGGGTTCGACCCTTGCTTCCGAGTCTATTCTATAATAGTCTTGTACACTTGCAAGGAAATAGATAAAAATAAAACATCGATCAGAAAGCCTCTCGAACTCCTCGATGTACTCGCCCACGCTTGTCTCTCCTTGCTTGAGAAGATGAAGAGCTGTGAAATTGTCTTGTACGTAAGTACTTGGTAGGAACCTACGGTCCTAGTACTTCTTCAATTTGTCCCATGACTCGATCTTGTCCTTGCCTTCCTGTCTTCTTTGGGACTTCAGATTTTCATACCAGACTGACGCATACTTGGTGAATTTGAGGACTGCTACCTTGAATTTTTTTCGGTCAAGATATTTCTCAGTGTCCAAGGTTCCTTCGAATTCTGGAATGTCGAGCTTCAATCCTCGGTCATCGTCATCTCTTTCCCTCCTAGGCCGAACCCTAGCCCCTTCTCCTTCATCATCATCGGATGGCGGGTTTGCCCGATTAACTTGCATCGCTTGCATCCCTAGTCGAAGAGTTTCCACCATGCGTTGCAATTCCCGAATTTCTCGATCTCTGCGTATGTTGTTCTGCGGTTCATAATTCTGTTCTTGAGGCTGCGCTCCATCCCCTTGATTAGCCATGATTGCTTCGCGAATAAGGATTCACGAAGGATTAGCTCTGATACCACTTGATGTGAATGCGACACGGCTGAAATCAACCAACTGTTCCAGCTTTTTGGAAGCCCTTGGACTGAACAAATCGTCCCTCCAAACAACCCTCCAACCAATTACAAATCCTCCCATAATCTACTCAAACTTATAATTATTCTTTTTAGAAAATAAACACCAAAACTCCCAGCAATTTAGGATAGAAAACAAGAGTAAAATCTGCCCGAACTAACAACTAATGCCCAACCTGAATGGTTTATCTAAACAACAAATAACTACCAATCAACCTACCTTACTCCACACCCTATCACAACAGCGATTAGGTTAGCTAAATACCTCCCAAGCCCCTCGAAATCTCCCACCAAAATCTGTCCAAAACCCGATCAGATTGCTGCCCCAAACTGCCTTCCAACAGCCGTGTTCTTGAAGTCTTTTTCTGCTCACAATCGGACCTGCTAATAAGACTAGTAGGCTGCCACGCACAAGATATAAAAGAAAATAAAAGAAGAAGAATAGAGTAGGGATAGGTCGGCCTCACCGGACAAGCTTCACTCGCTTGTCGTAAAGAATGCCGATTGATTCAACAACAACGCTTCACTCACCTTGTTGGAAGAATCGGGAAAAGAACAACCGTCCTTTTTCTAAGTTTTTCTCAACCGAAAATCTGCCCATATTATTCAATAAGAAACGCCTTATAAAGGCTTTACAAGAATCCTAATTCTAATGGGAAAAGAATTCTAAACTTGCAAGCCAAGAAAACCTATTCTAGGAATTAAAACAAAAAGGAAACTACTCTTTTAAGGAAACAAATAAAGTCCTAATCTAAGGCAGATTCTAACTACTAAAATTGCTTGTATTTCCACTTCATGGAGGGCGGCCCAAGCCCCATGCAAACTCGTTATCCCCTCCTTGTGTGCGGCTCCAAGTCAGCCCTTCCCAAGCCGTGCCACCTTTCCAAGCACCGACTAGGTCCAGCCCTATAGACCCTTCCCATTTGCGAGCTTTGTGACTCTTTCTTCCCATAAGCTGGCTGCCTGCTTCTATGCCCAAGCCCTCTTCAAACTTAGTAATCTTCTTTTCCTTGATCCACCCTTTGTTACTTGAAGGAAGCTTCAATGCACCCGCATCAAAACCACCCCGAGCTGAGGTTGTACCACAGGCATAGGAGGGGCCTGTGGGGGACCCATAGCTCCACCGGCTTGAGTAACCCCCACGGTCTGCACCACCTGGACCTGAGGCACCCTAGCAAGCTGAACAGCTGGTGCAGCTGGTTGATGCAGATCCTTTTTTCCTTGAGAAAGGTGAAGTAAGTGCCCTTGAGATCTCCTGGGAGAGGGAGTTCTGCGTCGACAACATAAGATCCCCTTGGTGATTGAGAGCGACGACTTTGAGCACGAGACTACCGTGGTGAGGGTGAACGTAGCCTGCGAGCATGCGATCTTTGTGGAGAAGGTGAACGTCTTCGACGGCGGGATTGAGCCGAGTCATCCCCAACCCGTGGTCCTAGCCTCGAGTGAACACTGGGCACAACTCTGTGGCTAGCTTTACTGCCTTCTGGCTGCTCACGTCCCTTTGATCCTTGTGCTCGTTGCTGAGAAGGAATGACCAAAGGATTCATTTGATTACCTCCAGTGCGAGAAACACCTGCCGCCTGGCTCGGAGCTGTCAAAGCTGGTAAGGGGTCCGCCTCAATGGGCAAATGTGGCTTACCCATTGCAATCAACTGTAGATTGAGTTGATGCATTTGACCCAGGTATATTGCCCTTTGACGTAGAGCCTCCTCACTGAACTCGTGTGTCAGACCCACGGCTGCCACAGCACATCTTGCCAAAGAATTCACTCCACGCATTTGGTTGAGTTGATGACGGGCATCATGCGGTGGAGGAGCATTGTTCCCAGCCAACTGATTAAAGCTAGGAGTCGGTTGAACCTCTTCCCGACGACTGCCATTGCCACCATTAACTCCATTTTCAGCCATTTGTAAAGATTGACGAAAAGATACTATCAAAACACAAACACGGCTACCGCAAAACTATCGTTTCCCGGCAATGGAACCAACTGATGTGTCCAAAATCTTCTAGATGCACTGGATTGGTCCAATTAAGATACATGGCTTTCAACGTATCTGATATTCTCGAAGCCCAAATTTGCAATAAGATTAACAAACCGTGAACTTGGCAGGGGCACTCCCTGCAAAAGCCCTCCGGCGCAAGAATTAGCACAATAGAGCTAACGAAAGGTTATTTTAGCAGAGTTTCAGCTTGAGAATTTTAAGTTGCATACCTCTCCCCTTCATTTTCCGGGGCTTTTATAATTGCCAGAGAGCGTAACTGATCATAACCGCCCATAACTGTCCACTAATGATCATGGCCTTAATGGCGGGCACATTAACTGCCCCATTAACTCCCCCATTAACCACAACGGTCTAAATGGAGACTTTCTCGGACATAACCGTCCTCAACTGGTAACAGCCATTGAGTTAGCGAGCACAGCCACTCATGCTCGCGGCTTAGCTCGTCACGACGAGCCCCCACTCGCTAGCCTCTTGCTCGGTGATGATCGAGACCATGCTCGCTTGCTCTAACGATGACCACGGGCCCAACGTGTGGCACATGACTTGGGCCTATTTGGGCCGGGTAGTTCAATATATATATATATTCTATTGCTAATAATAGTAAAAGTCTTTTATATAATCTAAAATAATTTTAAATCAACATCATTTTTTTAACCAATGTGAGATATACATCGTGCAACTTGAGACACTGATTTCTTTATGAGTCATTTGTTTGTTGGCAAAAGTAATTGTGCAAATGTGTTCTACTCGACAAGAGCATCGAAATGATATATTTATTGTCAAAATCAAGTTTTGAATGAATAAAATATCAAGGATTAAAGTATGGTGTTAGAAGTGAGTCATTAGAAGTAATGTCTCACCTTGAAGAGTTTTATCTCACATTGGTTAGAAGTAATGTTAGTTGTTAAAGTTTTTAAATATAAGTTCTCTACTATTGACAATAGTATAAATTATATATATTAATACAAATATTCATTATCATATTGATTATTATTATGTATTATTATTAGTTAATGGTTAGAAAACCAAGAGTTTTTAAAGTTTCCACATGATGCTTTACAATAAAGATTTATCAAATGGTGGTGACGTGACACAATCATAGTGCTCCTCACCAACTTTAAATATATATTTGTTTTTAAAAAATAAGATGGGGGTCTCCTTATCAACTGAAAGGATATAATATGTACATATATAAAAGGGGGTGAACAAATTTTGGAAAGTTCTCGCCAAAAGTGACTTTCTAAATTTAGAAACACTTCTAATTTGTATATAAGCCACTTTTTGCATTGGAAATTACAAACTGAGAATGTCATTATTATGGTTGATTGGATAAATGATTCCAAAGCCTCTTCACATTCTTATTTAGTATATTAAGAAAAATATGCATAGTAGAAACATGAGAGATAACAAAACTAAGTTTTTTTTTTGTCAATTTCTTTGCATCAATATCCAGGCTAGGAAAAATAAAGATGGAATAAAACTAGGGGTGTCAATCCAAACCGCCAAGTCACCGAGCCAAGTCGAACCAAGTCGAGTCGAGTGATTTGGTTCGGTTTCATGACTTATATGGTTTGGTTCGGTTTGTGATTTCTAGAAGCCGAGCGGTTTGGTTCGGCTTACGGTTTGACATGTCGAGCCAAGTCAAACCGAGCCGAACCAAACCATTTTGAGCCGAACCACCGAGCCGAACCACCAAACCATGAGTCTTTTAAAATTCTACACTTTAATATTCTAAAATCTTATTGGTTGCCACCCACCGGACTTTTGTTATGCTTTATTGCTTTTTCTTTGGGAATGAGTTTGACTCTTAGCATTCTTATTAAATTAATGCTTAATTGCTTTTTCAAGTCATCTTCAATTCTTCAGTTCTTTGTATCTTTGTGAGTTCATCAGTCCAAACTGTCCAGTGTCTATAAGGAGAGATCGATCACGGATTCTTTTCATCTTTTGAGAAGCAGACGCCGACACTACTAACCTTTCACCAGGGCGAATATTGAATAGCCTTTTTCCAGTCCAGACTCCAATCCTTGGTCATCGAATTTGTTCTCCTCTACGACTGTACCCTCTCATCATCTTCTAGTACTTTTCTCAATTCTCATGGATAACGACAAGGTTTGATCAATTTTCGTATTTATATAATTATCTCCATTCTCCACTACACTAATTTAGTTCAAAGCTGATTTTTATCTTAAGGATAGTTTGATTTTTTTTTTTAATCTTAGGTTGAAACATCAAATCCAATTGTTTAAGAAGGACTTGAAAAGAAGCGAAAAATTACTTCAAGTAAAGCCATTGAAGTAGAGTCATCAGTTGCCCCTACTCAAGTGAAGGCCAAAGCATTCACTTCAACTGTTTGGCAGCATTTTGATAAAGTTATGGATGGGAAGAAATTTATGCATTCCCTCTGTAAGTATTGCAAAAAACAATATGCTTGGTTCTACTTCTATCGCCACACTTCAAAACCATTTATATAAGTGTAAGGACTATCCTTATAACAATTCGAAAAAAAGCCAAAAGACACTTGAGGTTTATAAGGCTGGAGAAGGTGAGAGCAAATTAATACCATGGAAATTTGATCAAGGCAAGTGTAGAGATGTGATAACTAAGATGATGGTTATGGATGAGCTACCCTTTAGCTTCATTGAGTGCCCAGGCTTTAAGCATTTTGTTAGCGTTGCTGTGCCTAGGCTACAATTAGTCTCTCGCAACACCATAGCTAAAGATTGTATGAAGTTATATGCTGATCTAAAGAAAGAGTTAAAAAATGGGTTAGTTTTTAATGCTCATAGGATTTGTCTCACAACTGATACATGGACTTCTTTGCAAAATTTGAGTTACATGGTCCTTACTGCCCACTTTATTGACCACAACTGGAAATTACACAAAAGAATTTTGAACTTTAGCGTGGTTTCTAGTCATAAAGGTGTGGCAATTGGACAAACAATTGAGGCTTGCATGCTTATTGAGAAAGTGTTTACACTTACAGTTGATAATGCTTCGTCTAATGATACCGCCATAGCATACTTGAGGAAGAAACTTTCAAAAAAAGATGTATTTGTGTTACAGGGTGAGTTCTTTCACATGCGATGTTGCGCTCATATTCTTAACTTAATTGTTAGAGATGGAATTAAAGAGGTGGATGAGTCAATTAGTAAAACTGCTCATTGTGAGGTATATAAGGAGTTCTCCACAAAGAGCCAACCAATTTAAGGTTTGTTGTGAGCAAGAAAAAATTTCATATAAGAGCAATTTGGTTCTTGATGTTCCAACTAGGTGGAATTATACATATATTATGTTGAGACGCTCTTAAGTTTAGGAAAGCATTTGATAATTTGGATTTGGAAACTAACTTTGCTTCTGATCTTCCAAATGGGGCTCCTACGGATAGTGATTGGTCAAAAGCTAAGACTTTGTGCAAATTCTTGAAAACATTTTATGATATCACTAAACGGCTCTCGGGTTCCTTGTATGTCACCGCTAATTCATACTTTCATGATGTTTTTTTAATTGAAAAAAGTTTGATTAGTTGGGCAAATTCTAGTGAGGACCTTAATTTGAAAGATATGACTCAGTCCATGCAACAAAAATTTGACAAATATTGGGGAGATATGAGTAAAATTAATATGATGCTCTTGCTTGCGGTAGTCTTAGACCCTCGATTCAAGTTGAATTATGTAAAATTTTGTTATGGGACAATTTACAAGAAGGAAAAGGTGGATGAGTTGGAAAAGAATTTGAAGAATCTCATGTTTCGAATGTATGCTTGTTATGAACTGATTGAGAAAAGCTCTCAACCAAAAACAGCTGAGAGCTCAATTGGCATCGAAGTGGACCTAGTTTGTGATTCCCAATGTGAAGATGGCATAATGGATATGCAAAATGCTTACTATAAACACTTGGAAGAAGAGAATTGTGGTGCAAAGTCATAAATTGATAGGTACTTAGATGAAACAGTTGAGAAAAAAGGAGATGGGAGTTTTGATATCTTGTCTTGGTGGAAACTGAATGCTCATAGGTATCGTGTTCTATCTCTAATTGCAAAAGATGTGTTGGCTATTCCCGTCTCTACGGTTGCTTCTGAGTCTGCTTTTAGCACCGGAGGGCGTGTGCTGGACCAATTTCGTAGCTCATTGACTCCTAAGATTGTGGAGTGTTTGATTTGTTCACAAGATTGGTTGCGAGCTTCACGTCTTCCAGTTGATGTTGAAATGAGATTGGAAGATATGTCTGAGATAGAATCAAGTAAGCTGTTGAAATTACGATTCTATTTATTTTTACAATTTACTCAAGTTGAAATCTATATCACCTTTTAATATTTTCTTTTTATGTCAGCTCTTACCCATGAAGCAGATCTTCTTAGTTCATAGGCCCCCACATTGAGGTAATTTTTCTATTCTTTCTCTTTTTTGCACAAAAAAAGAACATGATTATTCATTTTCAATTAAAAACAAATTATTCTATCTTATGCCATTGGTTAATTTAGCTTTTTTTTCTTCAAAATTACAGTTGAGATCATTTTGGAGCCATTGATGCCATCATCAAGAACCAGAAGGCAGAAGCAAGTCAAGCAACCTTTTACAGAGACTCTTTAATTTCGTTGATTGAGGCATCAACTACCATTTTGGAGAAATTGATTTGATGCCATCATCAACTGCCATAGTTTTTGTTATAAATATTAAATACTTTTGCAATGGTCGTCTTCCCGATTCCTCCCATTCTTGAAATTGCAGTACAGGCTGTGCAGCTATGCACATTAGCAGACTCTTTTTGTTTTTGCAACCAACAATTAATATCATTCACTTGAAAGTCAATCTCAACTATGTTTGCATGTTTGGTTTGGTGTTATATTTATATTCTGTCATTTGCTGTTAGCTTAATTTTCTAAGAGACTAAGACCATTCCCCCAAGATCAGAAACTTGTTTAAGTGATTTCTTCCACAACATGGCTTAATTTGTTTTGTTATTCATTTGGTTTACTTAATTGTTGAAATCTCATTTTTTTAAAGGAAAGCTGAACCACGAAACCGAACCACGAAACCAAACCATGAAACCGAGTCGAACCAAGTCGAACCATGATGGTTCGGCTTGATTCGGCTCAAGACTTTAAATGGTTCAGCTCGGTTTGCTTTTTCACAAACCGATGACATACGGTTCAGCTCGTATTTTCTTCCGAGTCGAACCAAATCGAACCATTTACACCCCTAAATAAAACAACGATTTTGAAACTAAATCATATACATACACTTTAAAGTAAAACTAATTCACAGACAATTAATTAATAATAATACCAAGATCTGACAATTTTTTTCTCAATTTCATCATAACCAAAAGTATTATTGTAAGAAAATATATAAATTGAGATAGGACCCATTTTTTGAGACAACTAGCTACATGTAAAAAATGAAAACCCGATAATTTCTGATTTTTTAGTTACTTATACATGTTAAAAATTCAGATATAAAAAAGTACTGATGATGAAATTAATCAACATTCAGATCGAATTTGTTTGTTAGTTGAACTAAATGATTAAATCACGAATTAAAATTAATAAATGAAGTTAAACAGAGTTTTTGAAATATTTTTGGAAATATGAACATGCCAATAAGTTTCTGGTAAGTCGGTGGTCATAACTTCCGTTGTCGGATATTATTTAGGTGGTAACCTTGGGGTTGGCCATCGCTGCAAAAAATGTGTAAAAAAGAATTTCAATGTGTGGTGAAACTAGGGTCTTTTTGTTTATATTTATCAACTAAAACAATGTGGCTCTATGAGTGTTTACCGGATCGCGGTCCAAAAGTTATCCATAACACGGTTTTAACCAAATTTTCCGATGTCTATCCATCGATTGTTTTAATTTTTTCGATGTCAATTCCATTGTTTAGAATTGAAATTGTGGGCTTCAATATAAATTTTATTGTTTATATCCCAAAAAAAAATTAGAATTGAAATTGAACTGAAATTCTTAATATTTTTATTCTATAAATTGATTTTTTTTCTCCAAAGGTAAAACATTTTTAAACCTAAAGACTCTTGATTTTCATTAAATTTTTTTTATTTCTATTAATTTGCTTATACGTTTAGATTTTTAATTGAACTCTAGATGGGAGCCAAACAAAATAATCTTAATTTTAATGTTATAAAATTATGATATTCAATTTTACACATCGAACTCATAATCTTTATGTTGCAATTATTTGTTTATTTTATTAGCACTAAAGTTTTAACTATTGTATTGATATGAATATAGGCTTCGTTCATCGCACGAATGCTTTGATTATAATTTTCTATGATTAACTTTAATTTTTACTGTACAAAGTAAACTGTTTTGGTCAAGGACATGTCACTTCGATATCAATTTAAAGATATGTTAAAAAGTTATTGTTTTTATTAACATAATTTTCTATAATTTGTTTTATATGTATATTGAACTCGTGATTTTCATATAATTATTCAGTTATATGTTTATCATTAAAATTTTATATTGTTTTATTTATATTAATATTGAACTGTGCATTACACGATTGTGTTGTAGTGTATATAAAAACAAAAATGCATAATTTTTAGAAATTTTTCGCAAAAACTCACTTTTCAAAAATGGTATCACTTATGTTCTGTTTATGTCAATTTTATTTTATTTTTGAAATTGAATTTGAGTAATGTCATTTAATCATGTTGACAGAAACTATTTCAATTGAGTTTACTTTTTTTATTTGGATAATTAAATTCAAAAATGACATATAACTGATTACATACCAAAGCCATATAACTATTAAATATTAGACAAAAATAAAGTAGAAGTCAAATTTCTAGACAAGCTATTCATAAATCAGACAAAATTCATGTACATATAACTACTTACAAACAAAATCAATATATAAAAATAATTCGTAAAAATTGTATTTATTCAAAAATATTGAATAACTTAGTATTATCATAAATAAAAAATAGATAAATAAAAATAATTAGGATTGCTTTTAATAGATCTTGAAATACAGTTCTATAATATTTAAAACAAAAAACAAATAAAAATACTCATATGGGCCTGACTTTGTTTGTTTTTTTAGTTTGGGTCCGCCTTAGTTTAAATTATCACTAGATTTCGTGTCCGTGCTTATGACATAATGTCAGTATGGAACTTATTCAATGTATGAAACAGACAGTATGCAAATGAATTGATATATGCTTGAGATTGTATAAATATCAGATGAATGCACACTACATAACTGAAAAGAAGACAAAACTCAATAAACTAAACAAAAAAAAAACATTTTATGATGGTCTATTACAAATAAATAAAAATATCGAGAACTTTATGTCATGTTCAAATTAGATTGACATTTTCTCTCTCTTTTTTTTTTTTTGGTAATTCTTTATGTAATTGAAAATTGAAATGTAATATATAAGTTATGTTGTTGAAAGAGATACATGTTTTTTTATGGTTTCAATTAAATAGTTATATAAAAATGAAGATGCATTTTTTTTAATTACATCACATCAATGAACAGTACATATTCTGAAAATCTCAAACTGTGAGTTAAATTTGAACGATACATACTCGTGAATATTTCAATTGAATTACATATACTGAAATCTCAAACTGTGAGTTAAATTTGAAAGTTGGAACTCAAATAATGTTGTTTCGTAACATACTCTATTCACTTGAGTTATGCAATGATACGAGATTAATTGTTATAAGACTGAGAAACCATATTTTAGAAGGTTGAGTTCTTTCAAATGGCAATTCTTGTGGTATTTTTTTGATTCAAAAAATGTCACTGATACTATTTGATCATAAAATTTCTTTCAAATTCCAAATAAAATATTTTTTTTGTTGATTATGTCTTACGCAATATATATGAATAAAAACTATAGTAAGTCATTGTCTAATATAAGATTTCATTTGAAAACATGTTTTTGATTATCATCAGTTATATGTAGCTTTGTCTAGAGTTACTATGTGATATTTATAATTGCAATAGTCGTACATGTTAAACTCAAATTATTGTATATAAAAAGTATTACAAAATTTATCATATAACTCCCTCCGTCCCTAAATAATCGTCCTAGTTGACCTGACACACAATTTAAGAAAAAACAATTGACTTAATTATTTATATTAGTTTAATGTGTAGTTTCCTTTAAAGCGCATGTGTATGTGGTCCATAACTAAAATAGGGTGAAAAAGTAAGGGTAAAGTGGTAAAATTGATGTTCTAAAAAGGTAAGTTTTAAACTGGACAATTATTTTGGGACGGACGAAAAAGAAAAGGAGGACGATAATTTAGGGACGGATGGAGTATTATTTTTTAAAATTTATAGGACTAGATTTCGTACTCGTGCCTATGGCACGGTGTCAATACATACGTGATTAATGTATAAAGCGAGTATGATGCGAATAAATTAATATATGCTTGAGATTTTGTAGGAATTAGATCAATGTACATTACAAAAAAAAAAGACGACTTCTCGAAAATTAAAAAAATAAAACATTTTATTCGCTGTAAAATTTTGTAACTCATCCAAAAGGAGTATAATTAAGCATCCAAAAACATTCTCTCTTATATACACCAACATAGTTACACAACACCTGCTAACAAAAAGTTTAAAATAAATTGAATGGGACTGAGTGAACTAACAAAAAACTATTTTGAAATCACAAATATTTCAGACTATTAAGGAAAACTTAGCACACATTTTTTTTAAAAAAGAAAGAAATTAAAATACAAATATTTAAAATTACAAAACTTACGAACAAATGTTTTTTTAAAAAATAAATCTAGGTCGGACAAAAATTAAATTGAGATTGATTACAATAACAATTAATTAAGAAACCCAAACTAAATATTAATAATAAAATTAAAATACAAATATTTAAAATTGCAAAAATTAATTACAAAACTTACAAACAAATATCTCATTAAAAATTTAAAACAACTCATTGGGCTTGTTTGGTAGTCGGACAAGGATAAACAATATTATTAATCCAAGTACTATTAGTACCCTCGCTATTAATCCTCACTTGTATATCGGAGGTAGTTTTGAGATTACAAATGTTAATTCCAATTTTTTTTAGTGAGGGCGCTAATAATACCACCCTCTCCCTTGGTATTAATAGTGAGGGGATAATGACTTTATCCGGATAACTCGTGCTATTAGTCCCGACCACCTACTGTGTACCAAACATCAGACAACTCGGCTTATTAATCCTATCTGACCTTAATCTTGACTACCAAACGGCACAAATGGATGCTCAGAATAAATTATAAATAACCACCTCATCAACTCAAACAGAAGGATGTGGTTAAAAAATGTATTAGAGGAAAGCATTCATATAACTGTAATTGGTTGTGGTCAGGATAATACAAAAAAAAAACCATAACTGAGGGGTTATTACATATTTATTGGTTGTAGAGGGAGATAATTCAAACAAAACTTATAACTGAGAGGTTTATATATAATTAACATATTTAAGAATTAACTGACCGCCGAGTTATATTTAAAACAATTCGATCTAAGCCGCTAGCCCCCTGATCTCTTTTATAATATAGACTAAATCTTTATGTCCGTGCCTATGACACGTTGCTAGTATATCTGATTTCGTCAATTGAAATGATAATGCCAAAATAGAAGGTACGATTTTTTTAAAAATATTATATTTGAGAGGTACATTGCTTCAAGTGATAGCTGATAGATTGATGTTTTATAAGAGGTTACTTCAGAAGATTAATTGCAGGGTGTGACTTTGTAATGCGAAGATCAAACATAGGTAAAAAAAAAATAAGTAACTACTCATAATATTAATTATAGGAAGTGACTTGTAATAGAGAAAGAAAATATAGAGAGTTAAAAATGGATAACTACTCGCACATGTGAATATGGGGTGAATCTCAATCGTTAAATTTTTAAGGATAATTTAATCTCAACCACTGAATAAATTTCTACAATTACTATTGTTTATAAGGAAACATAATTCTAATAATATAAGGAAACCCAGAAAAGAAGATTACCCAAATAAATAAATAACAGCTATTTTATAAGAAAACCTAATTTTAACAAAGAAGATTACCCAAATAAGTAACAGTTTTTTTTATAAAAAACCCTAATCCTAAATGTATAAGGAAACCTAAAAAGAAGTTACCTATATAAATAACAGCCGTAGAATTAAATCTGACTTGTGAATAACCCTATTCGATTAAGTAGCGTCACTGTAATATAGATTTCGAAGGTTCTATATAGCGCAACCCGAAGGAAACGGGGTCCAGGCCTAGGATATTTTCTCGATCAATTTTATCGTCCTCCTCACAGAATCTTAGGGTTTCCATCTCCTTCAATCCTCGTTCAAATCTCAGCAAACGTCAGAAATGTACAACGGAATTGGATTACAGACCCCAAGGGGATCAGGAACGAACGGATACATCCAGAGCAACAAGTTCTTCGTCAGGCCGAAGACCAACCAACAAAATCCTAGCGGTGGTGGGTTTGAGTCCGGTCAGGGCATCGCCGGAGTTTCCAGGAAGCCCAACAAGGACATACTAGATCACGATCGCAAGCGTCAGATTCAGCTCAAGCTTGTTGTCCTTGAAGACAAGCTTACTGATCAGGGTTACACAGAGTCAGAGATCGCTGAGAAGCTAGATGAGGCTCGGAAGTCTTTGGAGGCCGCTTTAGCCTCGGAAGATGCTGGTAGTGCCGGTGCAATTGTGCTGCATTCTGATGCCAAGTAAACTGTTTCACCTACTTCTGTGTGTGTTTACGGAATTGCATCACTTATTATGAATTGATTGTTTTTTTATCATTTCAAGTATATGCTGCTTAATCTTGTTAGAGACAAGTGAGATGGTAAAGTTTCCTAGAAAATTTCTTAAGATGGTTTGGACCATACAATGGTAGTATCAATTTTGACAACGAGGATAGAGGTCGAGAAGCCTAATAAAGATGGATATGAATGAGCGTGGCTTGTGTATGACCTTGCATTGTATTAAACTGAATGACAAAAAAATGATTTGTGTAGCCGATCTCAAGTAATCGGTACTAGGGCTGGGTTGAGTTGAATTGTTTGGCCAATTATGTATCGTGTGTGCGTGTGGTTTCCAGTATGTTACTAGTGTATTTTGGGAATTGAATTATGTATTATAAATCAATCATTTGTAATCATTGCAAGCGTAGATGAAGCTAGTTCAATATTATTAAATTTCTTTTTTCTTGGGGACATAATTGTTTGACCAATATGAATGAATCATGTTCATGTGTGGTTTCCAGAATGTTTTCATTGTGTCTTGGGAATTGTATTCATTATTATAAATGGATTATCTTTATCATTTCAAGTATAGATGATGCTAGTTTTTGTTTTTGTTTAATTAATTTGTTTCATGAGATCATTCTTTGGCCATTTTGACATTATAATTGAGATACATGGTGGCATTAATGTTATTATGCTTTTCTGTGCGGTTATTTTTATAGTTGCTTTTGGTGTGTTAGGTGTTACTCCCTCCGTTTCTAAATTATTGTCCTCTTTGACTCGACACACCGTTTAAGAAAAAATAATTGACTTTATTATAAATATTGGTGTAATGTTTGGTTTCCTTTAATGCCCTTGTCTATGTGGTCATAATTAAAGTAGGTAAAAAAAGTATGGGTAAAGTGGTAAAGGTGTTTTCCTAAAAAGGAAAGTTCTGAAAGAAAGACAATTATTTTGGAAATGACAAAAAAAAGAGAGGACAATTATTTGAAAACGGAGGGAGTAATATTTTTATACTTTGAAAGGCTGTTCTCTCTTTTATTGTTACTGGTAATATGAAAGTGTAAATCTCCTTATTTATTAGTGGTTTTTTGGTTTTATTGGTATGTGCTGTATTGTTTGGTGAGGGAGAAATTGGGAATATGTTGATTTGTTTATGGTTACGAAGATGGAATAAAGTTGGGTGAGTGTGTGCATGAGGAGTTGGGATGAAATTTAGCTTGGTTGGCTGTAATTTGTTTTAGTGAAAGCTGTTGAAACTAACCAACATTGGAGCTTTATGAAAGTGATCTGAACATGTTCGTTATGTCTTTTAATATATCCTATCATGTGTTTGAGGTTCTACTGGTTGAACCATGTTTTCCTTGTTCTCCTATTGTATCCTTCTAATTATCTGTTTGAATTGTTTGTTCAGGGTTTCAGATACCCAGACTCATCAGATTGCGGCACGGAAGGAGAAGCAGATGGAAAAATTGTATGATGCTCTGAAGTTGGGTACCGAAGACAAGAAAAGGATCAATATCATTGATGCAGATTCCAAAGAAAGTAATCAAGTTTATTTGCCAAGCAATGGTCAGAAGAATGAAGATGGGTCTACTCTCAAGAAGAACTTAAGTAAGAAGGAAGACGAGGATTCTTCAGATAGCGATAGCAGTGGAGAGTCTGCGAAAGAGACTAGGAAGAAGCATAAGAAAATGAGTCAGGAGAATGATAGTGATGGAGATTCTGGTTCTGATTCTGATGTTGGCATTGGAAAGAAGAGGAGTAAAAAATCATCAAGGAAGCACAAGAAAATAAGAAAACATGACAGCACTGATTCGGATACTGGTTCTGATTCCGATTCTCATAAAGATAAGAAGCGTGAAAGCACTCGCAAAGGACATAACACAGATGATTCTAGTTCTGATCATGGGCTGACCCGTAGAAGCCAAAAGGTGAAGAAGCTTCCAGAGAAGAGCAAGAGACATGATTCAGAGGATGATGCTGATGTTGATAGAGTGGAAGAAGATAAAAGAAAGCAATTAGAGAAAAATAGGAGTCAGGAGAGAAAGCGCTACACATCAGATAGAGTTGATTCCATTTCAATTGAGCACAGAAAAATAAGCGATGATAGATGGGAAGCAGGTGGTGGAAAGTATGATCCAGAAAGTGACCATAGTCCAAACAAAGCTGCGAAACACCAAAAGAGAAAATTGAAAGGGGTGTAAGAAGGCGGCATGACACTGATGATGAGAGATCTGATACAGATGGTGATAAAAAGGTAAGGAAGAGTCAGAGAGGACGGGGTCGTTATCCTTATGATGAGAACAATGATGATAGTAAAAGAAGCGATAGTAGTGATTCAGACATTGACATTGGTCATAATAGACACGAGAAGCTTGATAGAGGTAAGTACTTGGGGAAGAAACAAAGTGGTCGTGGAGAGGACTTAACTGGCAGAGATAGACATGGTACTACTCTAGATAAGAAACGTGATGAAGTGGGCAATGAAGATAAGATGAAAGAGAAACATGGTCTTCAAAGTGGTGACGGTTTGGACACTCTCCGGAAACTAGAGGAGCT
>CM028378.1:87105916-87177491 GCA_013146195.2 Codonopsis lanceolata | reverse complement strand
AATCTGAGGGAGAGAGAGAGAGAGAGAGAGAGAGAGAGAGAGAGAGAAGCTGAGAGTGACCAACACCGCAAGGCTAGGAGGAGTACGTGTGGCACACGCGAGGCTAAGGGGCGTGAAGGGTGACTGGCGCTGTCGGCCTAGCTGTCGGCCATTTGGGAAAATTTGCTCTTTTTTTTTTTTTTTTTGAAAATTTTGAATTGTAAGATTTTTTAAAATGACTTTTTCCTTTTATTTTATTTTTAATTATGTAATGTTTTAAGTAATTTGAATTATTCACGTTTTTATGTAATTTTAATTATTAACGTTTTTATGCAATATATTAATAACAATTATAAACGGATTAATTTATTTATATTGCATATTTGAATATGCAATATATCAATAAAAATTATAAACAAATTAATTTATTTATATTACATATTTGAATATTCAATATATTAATAAAAATTATAAACGAATTAATTTATTTATATTGCATATACGTATTAATTAATTTATTTGCAAATATAAAATAAAAAGTAGTGTAAATAAAGTGAATGATGTGGTAGTGGGACCCATGTAAGAATTGTTGAAGAATCAAAACCATTGTAGAAGAAAATTCTTAAGAGAGAGAAATTATGAAAATGTATTGTAAGGGTAATTTAGGCATTGCCTAATTTGTCTTGTCCTCTCTCTCTTGGTCAAAATAGGATTTAATTTGGTATCTTTGTGTTAAGATTTAATTAGGATTTTCTGGTTAGATTTAGGAGATATTTTTAGTAATTAAATCTTTGCATAAGTTTTTAGTTATTAATGTTCTCAAATTAGAAAGGTAATCTTGTGTTATTTTCGGCTACAAATCTCTTTCCCTAGTAGGTTTTGGGTGTCTTGCCGTGTTGTTGCAGGGATTCTTTGGAGTCTTGGTTGACAAGTCTTGCAGCCTATAAAAAGATGTGAAGTCGAGGCTGGAAGAAGTACGCAGAGATACAGAAGCAGGAGTGCGCTGAGAGAAAGCTTGAGCGAGATTCAGATCATATTAAGAGAGTTTAAATTCAGAAGCTTTGTGTTGTTGAAACTGTGAGGAGAATTCAAACAAATCATACACGAAGTCCTTCTGCATTCCTGCTGGTGCTGCTGCTATAAAACTTCAGGAACACAGCTTTGTGTTTCCTGAAGCTTTGTTTTGTGCTTCCAGTTTGTGTTATTGGTCTTGGAAGCTGTTTTTTTGTTTGTTTTGGATCTTTCTTCCCACGTTTGGTTTAGTGTTTATGTGGTTTTGTGATTCTCCAAGATTCTATATTGTGAGAATTTTTGTGTTAACTGCTTAGTGTCAAAAAACGCTTTTGGTTTTTAATAAAGTTTGTTTTGAGAGGCTTGATCTACAAGATTGATTCTTGTAGATTGTTTTTTTTTTTTTTGTGATTTTCTGTCTTACTAAGTGTGTTAAATTTCAAATCTCAAAATAAAACTTCCGCTGCAAATTTCTGTTACACACTTTGAGTTCACTTTGTTACTGCCATTGTTGCAACATTCACTGCAACATTGACAGCACCATCTTCCCATATTGAGATTCCGTGGCATCGCGTTCTTTCATGTATAGTTGGCAGTGGGACCCAGCTAAGAATTTGTGGGGGAATGTGAACGATTGTGGATGCCCTTACAATAAAGATTTATCAAATGGTGGTGATGTGACACAATCATAGTGCTCCTCACCAACTTTAAATATATATTTGTTTTTTAAAAATAAGATGGGGGTCTCCTTATCAACTGAAAGGATATAATATGTACATATATAAAAGGGGGTGAACAAGTTTTGGAAAGTTCTCGCCAAAAGTGACTTTCTAAATTTAGAAACACTTCTAATTTGTATATAAGCCACTTTTTGCATTGGAAATTACAAACTGAGAATGTCATTATTATGGTTAATTGGATAAATGATTTCAAAGCCTCTTTACATTCTTATTTAGTATATTAAGAAAAATATGCATAGTAGAAACATGAGAGATAACAAAACTAAGTTTTTTTTTTTGTCAATTTATTTGCATCAATATCCATGCTAGGAAAAATAAAGATGGAATAAAACAACGATTTTGAAACTAAATCATATACATACACTTTAAAGTAAAACTAATTCACAGACAATTAATTAATAATAATACCAAGATCTGACAATTTTTTTTTCTCAATTTCATCATAACCAAAAGTATTATTGTAAGAAAATATATAAATCGAGATAGGACCCATTTTTTGAGACAACTAGCTACATGTAAAAAATGAAAACCCGATAATTTCTGATTTTTTAGTTACTTATACATGTTAAAAAATTCAGATATAAAAAAGTACTGATGATGAAATTAATCAACATTCAGATCGAATTTGTTTGTTAGTTGAACTAAATCACGAATTAAAATTAATAAACGAAGTTAAATAGAGTTTTTGAAATATTTTTGGAAATATGAACATACCAATAAGTTTCTGGTAAGTCGGTGGTCATAGCTTCCGTTGTCGGATATTATTTAGGTGATAACCTTGGGGTTGGCCATCGCTGCAAAAAATGTGTAAAAAAGAATTTCAATGTGTGGTGAAACTAGGGTCTTTTTGTTTATATTTATCAACTAAAACAATGTGGCTCTATGAGTGTTTACCGGATCGCGGTCCAAAAGTTATCCATAACACGGTTTAAACCAAATTTTCCGATGTCTATCCATCGATCGTTTTAATTTTTTCGATGTCAATTCCATTGTTTAGAATTGAAATTGTGGGTTTCAATATAAATTTTATTGTTTATATCAAAAAAAAAATTAGAATTTAAATTGAACTGAAATTCTTAATATTTTTATTCTATAAATTGATTTTTTTTCTCCAAAGGTAAAACATTTTTTAACCTAAAGACTCTTGATTTTCATTAAATTTTTTTATTTCTATTAATTTGCTTATACGTTTAGATTTTTAATTGAACTCTAGATGGGAGCCAAACAAAATAATCTTAATTTTAATGTTATAAAATTATGATATTCAATTTCAATTTTACACATCGAACTCATAATCTTTATGTTGCAATCATTTGTTTATTTTATTAGCACTAAAGTTTTAACTATTGTATTGATATGAATATATGTTTCGTTCATCACACAAATGCTTTGATTATAATTTTCTATGATTAACTTTAATTTTTACTGTACAAAGTAAACTGTTTTGGTCAAGGACATGTCACTTCGATATCAATTTAAAGATATGTTAAAAAGTTATTGTTTTTATTAACATAATTTTCTATAATTTGTTTTATATGCATATTGAACTTGTGATTTTCATATAATTATTCAGTTATATGTTTATTATTAAAATTTTATATTGTTTTATTTATATCAATATTGAACCGTGCATTACACGATTGTGTTGTAGTGTATATAAAAACAAAAATGCATAAATTTTAGAAATTTTCTGCAAAAACTCACTTTTCAAAAATGGAATCACTTATGTTCTGTTTATGTCAATTTTATTTTATTTTTGAAATTGTATTTGATCAGTAATGTCATTTAATCATGTTGACAGAAACTATTCCAATTGAGTTTACTTTTTTATTTGGAGAATTAAATTCAAAAATGACATATAACTAATTGCATACCAAAGCCATATAACTATTAAATATTACACAAAAATAAAGTAGAAGTCAAATTTCTAGACAAGCTATTCATAAATCAAACAAAATTCATGTACATATAACTACTTACAAACAAAATCAATATATAAAAATAATTCGTAAAAATTGTATTTATTCAAAAATATTGAATAGCTTAGTATTATCATAAATAAAAAATAGATAAATAAAAATAATTAGGATTGCTTTTAATAGATCTTGAAATACAGTTCTATAATATTTAAAACAAAAAACAAATAAAAAATATTCATATGGGCCTGACTTTGTTTGTTTTTTTAGTTTGGGTCCGTCTTAGTTTAAATTATCACTAGATTTCGTGTCCGTGCTTATGACATAATGTCAGTATGGAACTTATTCAATGTATGAAACAGACAGTATGCAAATGAATTGATATATGCTTGAGATTTTATAAATATCAGATGAATGCACACTACATAACTGAAAAGAAGACAAAACTCAATAAACTAAACAAAAAAAAACATTTTATGATGGTCTATTACAAATAAATAAAAATATCGAGAACTTTATGTCATGTTCAAATTAGATTGACATTTTCTCTTCTCCTTTTTTTTTTTTTTGGTAATTCTTTATGTAATTGAAAATTGAAATGCAATATATAAGTTATGTTGTTAAAAGAGGTACATGTTTTTTTTTATTGTTTCAATTAAATAGTTATATAAAAATGAAGATGCATTTTTTTTAATTACATCATATCAATGAACAGTACATATTCTGAAAATCTCAAACTGTGAGTTAAATTTGAACGATACATACTCGTGAATATTTCAATTAAATTACATATACTGAAATCTCAAACCGTGAGTTAAATTTGAAAGTTGGAACTCAAATAATGTTGTTTCGTAACATACTCTATTCACTTGAGTTATGCAATGATACAAGATTAATTGTTATAAGACTGAGAAACCATATTTTAGAAGGTTGAGTTATTTCAAAGGGCAATTCTGGTGGTATTTTTTTGATTCAAAAAATGTCACTGATACTATTTGATCATAAAATTTCTTTCAAATTCCAAATAAAATATTTTTTTTTGTTGATTATGTCTTACGCAATATATATGAATAAAAACCATAGTAAGTCATTGTCTAATATAAGACTACATTTGAAAACATGTTTTTGATTATCATCAGTTATATGTAGCTTTGTCTAGAGTTACTATGTGATATTTATAATTGCAATAGTCGTACATGTTAAACTCAAATTATTGTATATAAAAAGTATTCCAAAATTTATCATATAACTCCCTCCGTCCCTAAATAATCGTCCTAGTTGACCTGACACACAATTTAAGAAAAAACAATTGACTTAATTATTTATATTGGTTTAATGTGTAGTTTCCTTTAAAGCGCATATGTATGTGGTCCATAACTAAAATAGGGTGAAAAAGTAAGGGTAAAGTGGTAAAATTGATGTTCTAAAAAGGTAAGTTTTAAACTGAACAATTATTTTGGGACGGACGAAAAAGGAAAGGAGGACGATAATTTAGGGACGGATGGAGTATTATTTTTTTAAAATTTATAGGACTAGATTTCGTACCCGTGCCTATGGCACGGTGTCAATACATACGTGATCAATGTATAAAACGAGTATGATGCGAATAAATTAGTATATGCTTGAGATTTTGTAGGAATTAGATCAATGTACATTACAAAAAAAAAAGACGACTTCCCGAAAATTAAAAAAATAAAACATTTTATTCGCTGTAAAATTTTGTAACTCATCCAAAAGGAGTATAATTAAGCATCCAAAAACATTCTCTCTTACATACACCAACATAGTTACACAACACCTGCTAACAAAAAGTTTAAAATAAATTGAATGAGACTGAGTGAACTAACAAAAAACTATTTTGAAATCACAAATATTTCAGACTATTAAGGAAAACTTAGCACACATTTTTTTTAAAAAAGAAAGAAATTAAAATACAAATATTTAAAATTACAAAACTTACGAACAAATGTTTTTTTAAAAAATAAATCTAGGTCGGACAAAAATTAAATTGAGATTGATTACAATAACAATTAATTAAGAAACCCAAACTAAATATTAATAATAAAATTAAAATACAAATATTTAAAATTGCAAAAATTAATTACAAAACTTACAAACAAATATCTCATTAAAAATTTAAAACAACTCATTGGGGTTGTTTGGTAGTCGGACAAGGATAAACAATATTATTAATCCAAGCACTATTAGTACCCTCGCTATTAATCCTCACTTGTATATCGGGGGTAGTTTTGATATTACAAATGTTAATCCCAATTTTTTTTTAGTGAGGGCGCTAATAATACCACCCTCTCTCTTGGTATTAATAGTGAGGGGATAATGACTTTATCCGGATAACTCGTGCTATTAGTCCCGACCACCTATTGTGTACTAAACATCAGACAACTCGACTTATTAATCCTATCTGACCTTAATCCTGACTACCAAACGGCACAAATGGATGCTCAGAATAAATTATAAATAACCACCTCATCAACTCAAACAGAAGGATGTGGTTAAAAAATGTATTAGAGGAAAGCATTCATATAACTGTAATTGGTTGTGGTCAGGATAATTCAAAAAAAAAAAAAACCATAACTGAGGGGTTATTACATATTTATTGGTTGTAGAGGGAGATAATTCAAACAAAACTCATAACTGAGAGGTTTATATGTAATTCACATATTTAAGAATTAATCTGGACCGCCAGTTATATTTAAAACAATTCGATCTAAGCCGCCAGTTAGCCCCTGATCTCTTTTATAATATAGACTAAATCTTTATGTCCGTGCCTATGACACGGTGCTAGTATATCTGATTTCGTCAATTGAAATGATAATGCCAAAATAGAAGGTACGATTTTTTTTTTAAATGTTATATTTGAGAGGTACATTGCTTCAAGTGATAGCTGATAGATTGATGTTTTATAAGAGGTTACATCAGAAGATTAATTGCAGGGTGTGACTTTGTAATGCGAAGATCAAACATAGGAAAAAAAAAAAGTAACTACTCATAATATTAATTATAGGAAGTGACTTGTAATAGAAAAAGAAAATATTGACAGTTAAAAATAGATAATTACTCGCACATGTGAATATGAGGTGAATCTCAATCGTTAAATTTTTAAGGATAATTTAATCTCAACCACTGAATAGCTCTAGTCAATTACCTAGTTGTTTTATAAGGAAACCTAATTCTAATAATATAAGGAAACCCAGAAAAAAAGGTTATCCGAATAAATAACAGCTGTTTTATAAGAAAACCTAATTCTAAGGAGGTTACCCAAATAAGTAACAACTTTTTTTTATAAGAAACTTGATCCTAACGATATAAGGAAACCTAAAAAGAAGGGTACCTATATATATAAATAACAGCCGTAGAATTAAATCTGACTTGTGAATAACCCTATTCGATTACGTAACCTCATTTCGGAGGTTCTATATAGCGCAACCCCGAAGAAAACGGGGTCCAGGCCTAGGATATTTTCTCTCGATCAATTTTATCGCCCTCCTCACAGAATCTTAGGGTTAGGGTAAAAAAACGGGCAAATCCATCTCCTTTGGATAAAATTCGTTTCAATCCTCGTTCAAATCTCAGCCTAAAGAAGAAGAAACGTCAGAAATGTACAACGGAATTGGATTACAGACCCCAAGGGGATCAGGAACGAACGGATACATCCAGAGCAACAAGTTCTTCGTCAGGCCGAAGACCAACCAACAAAATCCTAGCGGTGGTGGGTTTGAGTCCGGTCAGGGCATTGCCGGAGTTTCCAGGAAGCCCAACAAGGACATACTAGATCACGATCGCAAGCGTCAGATTCAGCTCAAGCTTGTTGTCCTTGAAGACAAGCTTACTGATCAGGGTTACACAGAGTCAGAGATCGCTGAGAAGCTAGATGAGGCTCGGAAGTCTTTGGAGGCCGCTTTAGCCTCGGAAGATGCTGGTAGTGCCGGTGCAATTGTGCTGCATTCTGATGCCAAGTAAACTGTTTCACCTACTTCTGTGTGTGTTTACGGAATTGCATCACTTATTATGAATTGATTGTTTTTTTTATCATTTCAAGTATATGCTGCTTAATCTTGTTAGAGACAAGTGAGATGGTAAAGTTTCCTAGAAAATTTCTTAAGATGGTTTGGACCATACAATGGTAGTATCAATTTTGACAACGAGGATAGAGGTCGAGAAGCCTAATAAAGATGGATATGAATGAGCGTGGCTTGTGTATGACCTTGCATTGTATTAAACTGAATGACAAAAAAATGATTTGTGTAGCCGATCTCACCTAATTGGTACTAGGGCTGGGTTGAGTTGAATTGTTTGGCCAATTATGTATCGTGTGTGCGTGTGGTTTCCAGTATGTTACTAGTGTATTTTGGGAATTGAATTATGTATTATAAATCAATCATTTGTAATCATTGCAAGCGTAGATGAAGCTAGTTCAATATTATTAAATTTCTTTTTTCTTGGGGACATAATTGTTTGACCAATATGAATGAATCATGTTCATGTGTGGTTTCCAGAATGTTTTCATTGTGTCTTGGGAATTGTATTCATTATTATAAATGGATTATCTTTATCATTTCAAGTATAGATGATGCTAGTTTTTGTTTTTGTTTAATTAATTTGTTTCATGAGATCATTCTTTGGCCATTTTGACATTATAATTGAGATACATGGTGGCATTAATGTTATTATGCTTTTCTGTGCGGTTATTTTTATAGTTGCTTTTGGTGTGTTAGGTGTTACTCCCTCCGTTTCTAAATTATTGTCCTCTTTGACTCGACACACCGTTTAAGAAAAAATAATTAACTTTATTATAAATATTGGTGCAATGTTTGATTTCCTTTAATGCCCTTGTCTATGTGGTCATAATTAAAGTAGGTAAAAAAAGTATGGGTAAAGTGGTAAAGGTGTTTTCCTAAAAAAGGAAAGTTCTGAAAGAAAGACAATTATTTTGGAAATGACAAAAAAAGAGAGGACAATTATTTGAAAACGGAGGGAGTAATATTTTTATACTTTGAAAGGCTGTTCTCTCTTTTATTGTTACTGGTAATATGAAAGTGTAAATCTCCTTATTTATTAGTGGTTTTTTGGTTTTATTGGTATGTGCTGTATTGTTTGGTGAGGGAGAAATTGGGAATATGTTGATTTGTTTATGGTTACGAAGATGGAATAAAGTTGGGTGAGTGTGTGCATGAGGAGTTGGGATGAAATTTAGCTTGGTTGGCTGTAATTTGTTTTAGTGAAAGCTGTTGAAACTAACCAACATTGGAGCTTTATGAAAGTGATCTGAACATGTTCGTTATGTCTTTTAATATATCCTATCACGTGTTTGAGGTTCTACTGGTTGAACCATGTTTTCCTTGTTCTCCTATTGTATCCTTCTAATTATCTGTTTGAATTGTTTGTTCAGGGTTTCAGATACCCAGACTCATCAGATTGCGGCACGGAAGGAGAAGCAGATGGAAAAATTGTATGATGCTCTGAAGTTGGGTACCGAAGACAAGAAAAGGATCAATATCATTGATGCAGATTCCAAAGAAAGTAATCAAGTTTATTTGCCAAGCAATGGTCAGAAGAATGAAGATGGGTCTACTCTCAAGAAGAACTTAAGTAAGAAGGAAGACGAGGATTCTTCAGATAGCGATAGCAGTGGAGAGTCTGCGAAAGAGACTAGGAAGAAGCATAAGAAAATGAGTCAGGAGAATGATAGTGATGGAGATTCTGGTTCTGGTTCTGATTCTGATGTTGGCATTGGAAAGAAGAGGAGTAAAAAATCATCAAGGAAGCACAAGAAAATAAGAAAACATGACAGCACTGATTCGGATACTGGTTCTGATTCCGATTCTCATAAAGATAAGAAGCGTGAAAGCACTCGCAAAGGACATAACACAGATGATTCTAGTTCTGATCATGGGCTGACCCGTAGAAGCCAAAAGGTGAAGAAGCTTCCAGAGAAGAGCAAGAGACATGATTCAGAGGATGATGCTGATGTTGATAGAGTGGAAGAAGATAAAAGAAAGCAATTAGAGAAAAATAGGAGTCAGGAGAGAAAGCGCTACACATCAGATAGAGTTGATTCCATTTCAATTGAGCACAGAAAAATAAGCGATGATAGATGGGAAGCAGGTGGTGGAAAGTATGATCCAGAAAGTGACCATAGTCCAAACAAAGCTGCGAAACACCAAAAAGAGAAAATTGAAAGGGGTGTAAGAAGGCGGCATGACACTGATGATGAGAGATCTGATACAGATGGTGATAAAAAGGTAAGGAAGAGTCAGAGAGGACGGGGTCGTTATCCTTATGATGAGAACAATGATGATAGTAAAAGAAGCGATAGTAGTGATTCAGACATTGACATTGGTCATAATAGACACGAGAAGCTTGATAGAGGTAAGTACTTGGGGAAGAAACAAAGTGGTCGTGGAGAGGACTTAACTGGCAGAGATAGACATGGTACTACTCTAGATAAGAAACGTGATGAAGTGGGCAATGAAGATAAGATGAAAGAGAAACATGGTCTTCAAAGTGGTGACGGTTTGGACACTCTCCGGAAACTAGAGGAGCTGTACCAGTCAAGGGGAGATGCTGATGGATCTGACTATAGAGGTAGAGAGATGAGGGGCAAGAGGAAGGCATATGATGAAAGGCTGGATGAGCAGCCGGAATCCAAGTCTAGAAGCCGGCAGTTGGGGAGAGAGACCGATGGTTTTAAGGAAATTGAGGCTGATGCTAAGATAGAATCAGAAACAAACAGTAGAGCACACAAGAAAAAGGATGAACTAAGAGATGATCATCCAAGGTCAAGAAGATCTGGTGGAGAGGGACAAGTTGAGAAGGTGGAACATGGGGTCAGAAACCATAGTAGGGTGAACCGAGTCACGACATTAGGAGAAATGCTCGAGACAATGAGGAGCCTGAAGAAGGGAGACGACAAACTAGGGATGAAGATGATCGTTGGGGAAGAAAGCACAAAAGAGATGAGGAAGAGGAGATGCAAATGAAGCATGAAAGAGATGGTGAGCATCATCGTTCGAGGCATGAGAGAGGGCATGAAGAGGAGTGTGTAAGTAGAAGGCATGAAGAGGAGCGTGGAAGTAGAAGGCGTGAAGAGGAGCGTGGAAGTAGAAGGCGTGAAGAGGAGCGTGGAAGTAGAAGGCATGAGAGGGATAGGCAGGGGGATTCGTTCAAGAGAGTTAAGTATGATGATAGAGACAAGCATGACAGTGGACGGGCTAGGCACTGAACTGGAACTGCATATTATCTTTGAGCCTGAATATGGATGTGAGTTCACTCTATCATCCAATAAGTTTATATTACTATGTTTTTGTTATTAGTGTGGACTGTAGAATATATATTTACTGTAACAGAATTCGAGCTTTATATTTTGTTACCACTGTTTTTTCTTCTCTTTCTTGATGAAATAGAAATTTTATTGATCATAAAGAGGTAAGAATGTGAATTTACAGTATTCACAGAATCATTAAATAGACCCTCTAATATTTCTCTCTAGATTAACTTTCCCAATTGCCCATGTTCGCCGCCGGCTGTGATAGTCCGTCTCTTTTTCTTTTCCTTGATCATCCTCTCTCTGTTTTTGCTGTCTTCAGATCCGAACCCCAAGTCGTGATCCTTCTATTGGCTCTCCTCTTTGCTTTATCGTTCTTCGTTGTTGTCATCTCTTCCAATTTTATGGAGTGTTTTTCTTATTTCGGGTGATCAGAGGATGCATATACGTGGGGTGGTGACTGGAGAGGGTGTATCGAGGAGCATCCATCCCTTGCTATGGTTGTCATTTTCACTAGTGCTTGAAAGAGGACCTTAAAAGATGGAACAAACAGACCTTTGGAACCATTAGGGAGAGACTGGATAAGGCCCTTGAAGAGGTGAGATCCTTGGATGTGATAGAAGGTGCAAGTGGTCTGGACAGGGAGGAATCTGCTAGAAGATCTGTGCTCTAATCAGAAATTCAAAGACTCCTCAAAAGTGAGAAAATTAGCTGGAAACAGAAAGCTTGGGTTCAGTGGCTGCGAGAAGGGGATAATAATATGAGGTTTTTTCATCGAATGGCAAGCATTCACAAGCAAAGAAATCAGATCCGTAAGGTAAGCATTAACGGGGTTTTGCTGGAAGGTGAGGATGAAATCAGGGAGGGCAAAACAGGTTTCTGCGAAGGCTTGTATAAGGAAGAAGAGGATTCATTTATTAAGTTGGAGGGGGTTTCTTTTAAAACTCTCACCATGGATGATCAGAAGAGGGGGCTGGAAACTCCTTTTTCTGAAGAGGAAGTGTTCGCAGCAGTTCGATATATGAGAGGAGATAAAGCCCCAGGACTCGATGGTTTTCCAATGATATTTTTTCAGCGATTTTGGGAGTTGTTAAAGGATGATCTGATGGGGGTATTCAAGTTTTTCCACGCTCACAGAAGATTCGAGAGCTTCATTGCGCTTATTCCTAAAAAGGCAGATACGGAGGACATAAAAGATTTTAGGCCTATCAGTCTCATTGGGGGGTTGGGGGTGTACAAGATTATCGCAAAAGTTCTTTCTAACGGATTAAAAAAGGTGCTAGGAAAGGTGATTTCAGATTCTCAACATGCTTTTGTGGGTGGTCGTCAAATTACATATGCAGTTCTCATTGCTAATGAGGCTGTGGACTCGAGGATTCGTAGGCGGAGTGGCAGGTCTTATTTGTAAGTTGGACATAGAAAAGGCATATGATCATGTGAGATGCGGTTTTTTGGATTATTTATCATCTAGGATTGGGTTCGGGAGATGCTGGAGGGAGTGGATTCTATTATGTATTTCATCAGTCAAAGTCAAATTCTCAGTTTTAGTGAACCCGTCGGCGGGGTCTTTTGCTAGCTCGAGGGGACTTCGGCAGGGAGATCCCCTCTCTCCGTCTCTCTTCATTATTGTGATGGAAGCTCTTAGCAGAATTATGGATGTTTCCACTTCGAGAGAGGTTTCATCAGGGGGTTCAAAATTAGTAGGGAAAGAGGGTCTGAGTTGATGGTCTCTTCACCTGCTTTTTCGCAGACGATACGTGCTAGTGTTCTGTGATGCGGAGTCGAGACAATTGGGGTATCTCCGGATGGACTGAAGATTAACATTTTCAATTTGGACGGTGGAGTCTATTGGAAGTATGGCGGGTTTCTTTGGTTGTAAGGTTGGTACCCTTTCGACCTCTTACCTTGGCTTACCTCTTGGGGCTCACTCTTCCAGCAAGGACATATGGAATCCGGCCATCGAGAGGTTTGAGCGCAGATTAGCGGGCTGGAAAAAGCAGTATTTGTCAAAGGGTGGCAGATTGACTTTAATCAAGAGTACGTTATCTAGTTTGCCTACTTCATGTCTATCTTTGATATTCCGGTTTCAGTGGCCAAGAGGCTAGAGAAATTGGAAAGAGACTTTTTGTGGGAAGGTCAAATGGAAGAAAAGAAGTATCATCCGGTGAAGTGGGACTCAGTCTGTACCAATTTGATGGAGGTTTGGGAGTCAAAAGGCTTAAAGCTTTTAACTCGGGAAGTTGTGGTGGCCAAGTATGGGGTGGGGAATCATTTATGGGATCCCAATGAGGTTCATTCTAGTGTAGGGGTGGGGGTTTGGAAAAACATCAGAAAGAGATTGGACTTGGTGAAACGGTTCATCTCCTTCAATGGGGGCAAAGGGGACTCTGTCAAATTCTGGAGTGATAAGTGGTGCGGGGATGTAGAATTACAGCGGGCCTTTCCGTCTATCGCTTTGGATAAGGAGGAATATGTTAGCTCATTAGCGATAGTTGAGGATGGTGCAGTCACTTGGAATCCTTTTTCTAGGAGGAATTTGCAAGATTGGGAGGTGGATGTTTTTGGGTACTTTCTTGGGCTGCTGACAAGCAAAAGATGGACATAAATTCAGACAACACCATTGTGTGGAATGGAAAGAAAGACAAGAATTATTGAGTTAAGTCCATGTACCATCTTCTAGTAACGAGTGACGGGGCTTTTCCATGGAAGAGCGTATGGAAGTCAAGGGCTCCAGCTAGAGTGAAGTTTTTTATGTGGGAAGCTGACTTGAAGCCATTTTAACAGGAGAGAACTTGAGGAGGCGCAAGAAAATGCTTTGTGTAAGAAGGATGAAGAAAGTGTAAATCACCTGCTGATCCACTGTCCTTTCGCAGGGGAGATTTGGAGTTACGTGCTCAATTTATTCAAGGTTACTTGGGTGATGCCAAATTCGATCAAACAGCTCCTTTTGTGGTGGACCCTATATAAACATAAAAGGAAAAATAGTTTCGGGGATGTTGCCCCGTTGGCTGTGTTGGGCCATTTGGAAAGAAAGGAACCTAGAGCTTTCGAGAACAAGGCAAAGACCTCGGAAGATATAAAAAATCAGATTCTGCAGATACTGTTTTTTTTTGGTGTTATGAGGCAGTGGCGTAGGGCTCTAATCCTTTTGTAGATTTTGTGAATAATATTTTTGGTAGTTAGTGGGGTTTCATTGTATACTTCCGGTGTATATAGGACGCTTCACCTCTTTTGTAGCTGTTATTTATATATCTATCTTACTTATAAAAAAAAAGGTTGTCATTTCACTCTGTCATGCTATTTGGATGTGAAATTTCGGTGCTCAGCGGGAGCAAAGATGTCCAGAACGATGGCAGTAACAGTGTCGGTGGTGGCTGCAACGACGACGACCTGTTGAGGCTTCTTTTAAGTCTTTAGGGTTTTCATTAAGTTTTTAGGACTTCCGTGGACCATCATATTAAGCTTTCTATTTCGTATATTGACCTTTGAGTGTGTTTTCGGTATTTAAAGATTAGGTAGTATTGGGCATCTTAGGCTTGTATTTGGTGTTTTAAGGAGTTTGTTCGTGTTGGTAAAGGGCTTTAAGGTGTTAGTTTTGGTGTGTAAGTGAAGCATGTGGGTGTATTACGAAAGTTAATAGTGAGTATTATTGATGCTTGTTGGAGTGGTGGGAATGTGATACTTGTTATTATTAATAATTAATAATAAAATTAAACTTTGGCCCGTTAAAAATAGGAAAAAGAAAAAGGAGATATGAATGTACTAAAGGAGAGGAGTCGATAAATTGATTAGTGGAGAAAGAACAACAAATCAAAGAAAAAGCAACCAGGCATCAGAAAGTAGTCTTCCAACTCCTTGAAGCGCTGCTAGGGAGGAACTAAAGAGAGCAGATAACCAACCCTCTACTCCGATAGCTGAATAGGCAAATTGCTGATGAATTTAGCTTCATCCAAATCTTAGTAGTCCATATTCATCTTATCCTTATCATTATCAAACTCCAATAGAAGATGGAAGGCTTGGAAGCATATCTACATTCGACCATAACCCGTGGCTCCTCCAGACCCCCAAGCATCCCACAGATCACCTGTTAACCAAATAACAATCCAGAAGATTACTGATGATTTGGTGACTAGTCAAGCAAAATAGAAGTATCCGGGAGAGATTGGGAGGCTCTGTTAGTGATATTTCATCTTGTGGGTATGGTCATTGTAGTTATTTTTTTAGGTGGATTCCTTCACCTCTTCATATCGTCTATTAATAATATTTTCTTTTCCTAAAAAATAAAAATAAATATCTGGGAGAGGGCCTTGTAAGCCTTCTTTCCTTCCACATATTCACTAATGTTCAATGTGGTATGCACTAGAGCCTAGACACATAAGTGTAGCATTTGAAAGCTAAATTCGATATTATAAATGTAAGTATTCTGCAGCACAACCTAATGAAGAGTGTGATGATGTTTATTCTGAGTTGAATTCTTCTCTCATCAACAGTGTTTGATATTTTGTTTAGGTGTTATAATTTTTTTTTTCATGTATATTAAATTCATTGCAAGTTGGTCATTCAGAAAGTAAAAGGCACTTGTGTAGCTCTGCGTTACACCTTACTTTCCACTGCTGCTTGTTTGATGCAGACTTGTGTGGCTAAATCTTTGATTGATTTGACTTTATAACCATCTATAATTTGGTTTGTAGGTTTGTCCATCGTCTCGCTCAAGTTTCTTGTCTGTGTGCAAAACAACTGAGCCAACTACAGATGTTGGCGTGGATGGTGGCTGGCTGATGCAATGTTTGGATACTCGTAATGTACGAGTGTTACCTTCATCGTTCTTTTCTGTTGTTTGTGATGATTTGGTTACTGTAACGATGTGTACTTGCTTGGTTCAGGTGCAATAATGTTTTTCCCCTTAGAGTACAGAGTTAATATTTCAAGTCCTCTGTTTCACCTTTATGCACGCCCCGGTTATGTTGAGCTTGGAACATGTTCGGTTCCACTCTTTTTGGTGCGACAGATGAACATTGATATTATAACTTTGTTAGAATCAATATTGTTGCGAAGATGTTTGTTTGGTTCCCAGGAAAGGCAGTCACTTCTGTAATTAGAGCTTGAGAAAGGTGGTTCTGTTTTCGATTATTGTTGTGTTGGAGAAGAATATATATTTTTAGTTACCTTGCCTTTGTTTTACTTGGAGTCGCTTAGTTTCAGGGAACAAGTTGCTGTTTGGCCGATTATTGGTAATTGTGTGGCCAATGTTAATTCTTTTACAAGTCAACAGGAATTACCGAAATGTTAAGATGAGCTTCTGGGTCATTTTCCGGAAGATAAGCAACGAGACATGGGGAGCTAGACACTCTTCATCAATCGGATGCTGTCAATGCCTCGATCTGCTAACATAATCCTTTCGGTTTTCTTTATCCCTTCCACAACCCTAACCCGTATTTCTGAATTGAGTTGTTTCACCTTCAAATTTCTATCATTCTTCTCATTATCGATTCATCCCTGAACTTTTTAACATTATAGTTTCAAGCCGAGCAGGGACCTAAACGTGTGATCTGACTTGTTGAACTAACTTATTTATCCGCAACTTTGTTCAAGCTTGATCCAAATTGTTTTAGAAACCAATGTCAAACGAACTTTAATGTAACTGAACGCAAGGAGTTTGGTTTTTTCCTCGGCCCCATTACCGCCTTACATGTTCCAACATTATAGTCATGAGAAGCAAATGCCGAGTAGTGAGCATCAGCTCCTTTTTCATAGCTCATGCAATAGGCCCGGCAATTGCATGGGTTGAAATGCATAACGTGTTGAAATGAGTCAAAACTTGTTAGAAGTTAAATACCAAACGGGGCAAAATGGATCGTTGAAACGGGTAACGGGGCAACTTGTCTTAACCCTGCTTTTCCCCCACAAAAATAAATTTGTTGTATAAAATCCTAGGGTGAAGCAGATAATTGGTTTGAACCGCTTTAACCTAACCCATTAATATTTTTGGGTTGAAATGGGTTACCCGTTTCGACCCAAAAATATTAACGGATTGAATTAAGTTGAGTAATTAGTAGGTTAATGAGTTATAATTGTCAGACCTACGCATGATCCATCGTGGCCTACATTCAAAGGCCCTTTCAACATCATTTCATATGATTAAAACAAGTACATAAAAAAAGTTAGAAGAAAACTATTATTAACTTCTTATGGTGTACTTACACATAGACATCAACGAGATCTAACTCAATTGGTACTGTTCACTTTTCTTAATGAAGAGGTAGGGTGTTTAAGTCTCACTTGAGACACCTTGAACTTTACAACTTCCAATAGAAAGGTCGGGTGTTCAAGTTTTTTCAGAGGCAACGTTGTTGTTCAAACCTTCCCAAAGTGGTACATCACTACTCAACCGAGAGGTCGGATGTTCAAAGCCTCACCAAAAACACCATTTGTTCTAGTCACACCAAAGACATCATATATCTATAATTGTAACCTTTCAAGACATTAAAATAATAAAAAATAAGGGTTGAGGTAAGGTCTACGTCCCTCCAACTTTTAAAAAAGAAAAAGTGTCCTTACACACGGTTACAACAAAGTATACAATGTGATAAATTATATCTGAAAAAAAAGTGGCCTTACACAGCTACAACAAAGTATACAATGTAATAAATTATATCTCAATTGTCATAATCACTTTGCATGAACAATGCCAGGGATACTAGACTAGACCTTTCTTCTTCCTTCATGTAGGCCCTGATATATCTCAAAGATTTAAGCACCGGAACTTGTTGCTCTGTCAGAAAATGTCAGATGTGATCGGTCATAATAGCTTGAACTCTGGGAGGCATCCATCTTTTTTACCGGTGTCAAAGTGATGTAACGAGGCTTACTCCCTCCATGCCAAGCTTTGCCTATCGGCAGTGACGGATCCAGCAGTCCAGGTGGTGCGAGATTCAGTGCAATAGACAAATCAGTGCAATAAAGTATAGAGTAATAACATATTGTAAAATCGAAAGTGCATGCTGACCAAACTTGTCCAAATTTGCTCCAAGAACATTATCAAGAAATCGGGATCAATAACAAAATTGGTTATTTCCAGTCTTGAATGTTTAATCTTTATCACATACTTATTAATCTTAGTCGATTGAAACAAAAATAAAAATTAAGGAGGTACACTTGGACCGATTTTCAGATCAATATTTGATAAGGATTTAATTGCCATTCTTAGGTTATTAAACTCGTCAATTATACACCATCCATCCAAAAATTGAGCGTTCCTTTCCAAAAAAAAGAAATTTATCCCAAAATGATTGTCCTTATTGTATGAAAATTCTTATATTTACACTCGCCATCTATCATGTCCCCGAAAAAATGGGCATTTGTATAGAACTACCAAAATGGCGTAAAGGTCAACTTCCTTAATTTTTGCCAAAAAAAAAAAATACCTTAGTTTGGGCGGAGGAAGTAATACACTCCCGCTGTCCCAAAAAAATAGTGACACTTGACAAGTTAAACTTTTTGAGATTGTAGCTTTACTTGCTTGTACCTTTTTTTCAAATTGCACAACAATTATCACAAATTATTTTCTCTAATTAAATAAAACTACGTTAAATATCCAACACAAATTATTAACTAGACCAAAAATGTCAAAGGGTACCTCATCAATTAGAAGAGAGAGCTAGTACTACTCAATTCCTAAATTAATCCTTTATTTCTGAAAACTTGATCCTATATTTATAAAATATTTGTATTTTTTACTTTTTACAAAATCTCTGAACTCTTTTGGGTAAAATCCATGGGGTCCAAGTACAACTGCTAAGACTGGACCCTTTGGATCTGACAGCACAAATAAAAACCAAGTTGCAAAATAGTTGAAAAAAGTGCAAATCAGCTTCCCATGCAAGCAATGGAAAGTATCCATCGTGAGGCCAGTTCGTTAGCCCATTGGCAGAACAAGTCAGGCATGTCTCACTTGAGAAATGATCAAGACTAACCCATACTATACATACAAGTAAATTGGCACAGTTGATTCGTGTGCATAATCTTCTTTTATTTTGTTATTTGAAAAGTTATAATTCATTCGTGATGAAAAAACTTAATTTAATTTACTATTCAGTGGTTTTGAGTAGTTATTGGTAGTCGGTGTAAAAAGTGGGTAGTTATTAATGTAGCGAACGAGTAGTTTTTAATTTGTGATCAGTAATTACTGAGTAGAGTTAGGGTTATAACTGAAGTCACAAAATTCATGTATTGTATAATGTAACGTGTGTGATTGGTAGTCACGAAAGAGGGTAGTTTCGGAAAAGTTAGAAAGTGTGACAAGGTTTCATCGATCACTATTCATTTTCAGGGCTCGTACTTCATATAGTAGAGATAACCTTAAAGGGGATTATCTTGGCATGAAATTCAAATATATTATAAAATGGACCAGAAGAAAAAAGAAGTAAATGACTACCTTGGTTGCAAAAGAAATGGTCACTGTTGCGTTTTTAGGTTTTCCGAGATTATTATTTTTCTCTGCGAATCGATTCATTCACTAGCTCAAGTTGATGCGAAGGATTTTCTAGTAGTAGAGTGAAGACAGACTTTGATTTCATAACCTTTTTTGTTGTTCTGGGAGAAATTAGTATTGGAGTAGTGGGTAATCTCAGTTTGACTATGAAAATGGTGACTCTGGGAAGAAACAATAAGACTCTTAAATATGGGTGATCTTGTTCTGACCTTTTTTGGGATTTTTTGAAATGTGAAGTACAAGGGGTTTGGCAAATGGAAGTTGGGATTTTTAATTTTTATTTATGGTGTTGATTTTTTTGGCTGGAGTTATGGAAATAGGAAACAAGTTGAGTTTTGGTGTAAGGGCGAGTCAACTGGGTGTTACAACTAACAAGGTTAATTTGGTCAGTAAATATAATTAAAAGACATGCTGCTGACATTGGTAATTCAGTGGGGTTTGCTGTAATTTACTCAATATTTTTTGATAATTGATTAAAATGGTTGTAGGGGAAACTACATAATGTTGCATTGAGTAGGTCAGATACGAGCTGAGGTCGTGGGAATCACCATTACTGGATGGCTGAATTCAGGTAACATATGCCAAAGCCAGAAGGATGGATGACAATAGGTAAATGGCGCAGAGCGCAAGTTGGGGAGAGAAAAAATCTGGTGGGCTGCTAACAGAGATGGGTATGTTAATCAAGGGTATTTCGGCCACTTTTTTAGTACAATAGCCACCTAATCGGGAAAAATAGAGGGTGGGTAAATTTTCATGGAAGTGGGTTATTAACTGGGGGATTTATACATATCGCCAAGTCAAGGATGATTTGGTCATATATAACCTAACTTTAAAAAAAGCTCTTTTATGGCCACTTTCACCAATGAACTGTCTAAAATACCCTTGGTCATCTAGTCGACCACATCGATCATCTAGTTGACCATAGTTGAGCACGTCTAGTTAACTGATAAACCAATTGGTTTACTCTGGTAGTCTAGTCGACTACGGGTTCACTGATAAACCAATTGATTTACTCGTGGTCGACCATGCCTAGTTCACTGATAAACCAGCGAGGCAGTGACGATGGAGGCGGAGGACGATGAAGGAGGCAGAGGACGAGTACGAGGACGGGGCGGAGGACGAGGATGACTAAGGCGTGGTGAAGGATGAAGGATGCGGAGGACAGGCAGAGGGGTGAGACCCACGGCAAGAAAGGAGAGAGAGGGAGATGACGACAGTGTTTGAACCCTTTGAGAGTCAAGAAAGCCTTTTAGGGTTTGGAAGGTATTAGGGGTATTTTGGGGAGTTATCAAACTTTTTGGTCAAGAGGCCATATAAGATAAACACTTGGGTCAAATGGCTCTACTTGACTAATGCCACTTATTAACCTAAAGACCCACATTGGCTTTTGCTGCAATATCTCTTAAGTTTTACATTTTGCACGAAAAACAATAATCAATGGACTAAGAATGAGATGATAGGAATATATGCTTGCTGAAGTCAAGGAACTTACTTTTCCATTAGCAAAACCACTCAGGGATTGAGTTCAGTTTTTTGCTTTGCCCATCTCTTGTATTCTTGCAACAATTGTTGCAGGAGCAGTGGTACAAGCCTATCCACTAGTGCTTGCATCATCCTGGAAGCGACCAAAACTCATTGTCAAGATGGATCACTGTTGCAAATGATATGAACTTCGATGATAAGTGATTAGCAGCTGGCACTATGATTCCTACTTTAAAAAACTATTGCTTACGACAAAGAAGGGAAAGTTCAACATGAGTGATATCCCTTATGTAATTCAGTACTGAATCACATGCGTCACATATGCCTCATGCAGAAAGAATACTTTAAGCTACATGTTTGAGTATTTGAAAATTTGCTAGGTACGTACATGAACTACTGTACCTGACTTTAACATAAATCACTTTTTTTTTTTGGAATCGCTTTACACAAATTCATGCCCATGCAATCTTCTTGGAAGACCTTGCCCTCATTGAGTATTCTTCTTCATTCTCCCTTCACTTAAAATAGTGTTAGCATTAATTTAATTTGATACCTAGGAATTGCAAATGCTCATATCCAATACACATCTTTGGGAATTATTGGTCTCGTTTCATTCCATTTAAAATACGGGTGTGCACTAATACCAGCTGAGCTTAGTTTTTTCTTTCACTATGTATCACCACTTTCTCCTTAAAGGGCATATCCATAATTGCATTCGTGTTCGTACAATTTCTGAGGATAATCCATGCCCCCATCCTCTTCCAGTTCTGGATTTGGATCACTTTCAGCCATCTTTGAGGTCAACCTGTAAGAATGATTTTGTACCTCTACTAGATACGAAGATTTATTATTGTTGGGCATACAAGTCTTAAAGCATAGTTTTATCTGCATACAAGTCTTAAAGCATCCTTATGGACATGTGGAGTTCCACATCTGTATTGACAAATTACTTGACCACTCAATGGTCAAGACAATTTGCCAAAATGAATGATCAACACATCACAATGTCATAGTCATAATGCACCATATACCCACAACATTCATTTGGCCGGCAAAACGCGATCATCGAAATACCATCAATGCTGGTCACTAAAAACAGCATTGTCATAAACATTTTTCATTTTGATAAACAGTTTAGCTAATTGGAATTCCTAGTCAAAATACAAAATGCTGATTCCTTGTTTTTAGCAAACCCAACTAGAGAGGTTGGAAAGGAAAACTACACCAAAAAGAGTTAGAAGGAGTTGCAGACTTGTTGAACTGCAGTACTACTATGCTTAAAGTAGTTGTCCATTTTCTTTTGTAATGCTTGATGCATTAATGGCACACACTGAATACATCCCTTAAAAGAAAACACCAAACTGTTCTCTTGTTGTATATAACTTTTTATCTTTTATTTGTTTGTTTTCTTTTTTTAATATTCCTCCCCCCCTCCCCCCAAAAAAAGTCTTGTAAGTTTTCCCCTGTTAACTTTGCCCTTTTTTTTTTTGGGGGGGTGGGGGAGGGGGGTGGGGTCATCTCAGACAACTTCTTATGCTTTTCTTTTTTAAAGGGTGAAGCCGGTCATCTTGCGAAGAGACACAACCACACATTTATGTCGTATCCAAATAATTTGCCATATATCAATTTCATTATCTACAAGCAATGTTATAATTTATATACATATGGTTCATTATAAAGATTTCTCACTTCATCTGGGTAGTCAATTAGTAACCATCCTTGAAAATGAAGGTGACACCGTTGAGAATGGAACCACCATCACCCAATCATTGGAGGGTGTACAAATGAAGTGGATCTATTCTGAATTGGGTTGCCTTTTGACGATAGTGGTTCTTTTCTCAACTACAACACCTTTGTCAAGGACGGTAAACAATGAATTATCCAAATGAAGTCAGGAGTCTTCAAAATGCATGATATTGATATACGTTAGAGCAACTCTTGGAGACTGTAAGGTTGACATATGAAACTTTTCAGATGCAAGATTAATATGTAGTTTCGTTTCTTTGTAAGATTGGTATTGTCACAATATAATTAAATTAAAGGAAAGTCATTGAAAAATGAAGGAAAAAAAAAACCTAGAAAACCCACCCCTTCAGCATGGGTGAATCCATGTTTTGGTATGACGTGGGATAGGTATTTAAAAAATTGGAAGCAATAATAACCGTGCAAAATAATAGCATTTAAGATTAATAGTAACATTTAACATATATATTTTATAAATATATTATTTTCTGGTGAAATTCTCAGGTGGGCTGGACCCCCCACCATAAAGTTTTAGATCCTCCCCTGCCCTTCACGTAAATGGTGTAATCTTGTAAGCATGATTTCAAACTACTCCCCCTGTCCTAATTGATTGTCCCTTTTTTGAACTTTTATTTTTCAAAATGAGTGTCCCTTTTTGCATAAAGTTACGAAATTCACCTTTGGTATCTATCATATCTATTGTGCACTTCACAAACTATATACGTGGACACTTACTGCATTCATGTTTATGTACACCACTAAAACAACATATTCTCCTTAATTATTGCAAAAAACTAAAAAGAGACGCTCAATTTAGAACGAAAGGAGTAGTACTTAATATGCGATATAACATACTAAAAATAAACCACAAAGAAAACATAAAACAAGGCATGTAGGCAAAAGAACATGAATGGTCATTGGTTGTTTCTTTTAAGGCATGAATTAATATGGGCCATTAGCGTATTAAGTTTCTCTTCGAAAAAAAAAAGAAGAAAGAAAAACAAACAAACAATAGTAAAAAAGAAAAAGAAGATGAAATACAAACAAATGAACAAATAGGACCTAACACCAATTTCTTTTGAGTATGGAACCTCTGATATAGTCCATAACTGATCGGGGCTAAGCCCACAATCCGGCTTCTCACTCTATCTAATTGTCTTACACCTAGTAGCTAAATTTCTTATTAAAAAAAAAGGTAAATGCTGCTTATGAGAATGCCGTTTTCAGTGACCGGCATTGATGGTACGTCTTGTCAGCTAATAACATTTTTCCACCCAACTTAGTGGGTATGGTCAATGGTGCATGATAATTATGACCATGTGATATGTTGATCAATTCATTTTGGCTAGTAGTCTTGGTCATTAGGCAGTCATGTATTCTGTTGCCTACAGGTGTATCTGCAAGTAGTTCTGCTAGCTCTTCAGTTCCATCGCACATTCCTGCATTCCAGCAGTTCCACAACTACTCACAGACCAGATAGATGCTATCCTTGAAGATGAGATTGTAGCTTCCAGCGTTGACAGATTACAACGTTTCCCTATTCGCTGGAAGCATAATTTCTCTGACAATGATTACTGGATCACTGTTGATGAGTCTCGCTACCTTGCCCTTGACCTTCTTGAGCAGTGCCACCATTCAAGCTATCCAAAGACAAGGAAGGAGATACTGTGGGGCCACGGCACCACAAACCAAACAGAGTGACACCATGCACTCACAATATTTTCGGGTAACAAATGTAAGCGGGATGACTTGAACCCAAGACCTTGCCAAACTAGAGCTTTGATACTTGTTAAGTTACCAACTCATCTAAAAGCTCCCTGCTGTGTTAACAATTTTATGGTTATTTTAGGATTTCATTTTAGTTTGCTATTTCTATTATTCAATTATTAAGGGTTTCATCTTTGGTAAGAAGACCTTGGAAGTCCTATTTATGGGAAAGTTTAGACTTGAATGATTGAAATCATTGCAATTTTCTCATTTAATTACTTTGTTCTTTCTTCTCCACCTTGTGCTCTTGCCTAACTATTCCAATTCTTCAGTCTCTTTCCCCTTCTCTTTCTTGTTCCACAGTATTGTATCTACAAGTCTCATTTGGTAGGGGAGGCGTTGGAAAACGGGAAAGCTACTCACCCCGTACCTACCTTCGTTGATTATCATCCAAGTTGACAGATTTAGGAGAGAGAGCTAACGTGAGGTTAAGTATTATAGCACCATTGACCAAATATGCAATTGAAAACATCCTTAAAAGTTCATAAACAAGACAAGTTCTGAGCATTGCTAGCTCCTCGATAGACAAATACAAACATCAAAAAGTTGACAAAGAAAAGGACCAAAGAAAGAGAAAAAAACCTTCCACATAATTACAACATCGAACCATACTTGCATTACTTTTTCTCGTTAGTTGCACACATTCAAGACTTTGTTTAGTTAATCATTAGAGATGTTAATCGGGCTAGCCTAGCCTTTTTGGGCCAGCCCCTTTGCGGTTTTGTGCATCACGATGCATGATGTGCATTTTTTCGGTTATGAAAAAATATAGGGGTGTAAAGTGGTTAAAAATTATCCAGGGGGAACGGCCTGAATTTCTCCCTATTGAAAACCTAGCCATGACCCTGTCACGGGCCACAACTAAAAGAAGAAAACAATTATATATTTAAATCTAAAATCAACACCATCCAAAAAAATTCATGCAACAACATCCAAGATCACAAAATTCAAATATTTAATAACTATTACTAATTAATAAGTATTTACGTGATATATGGACGATTCATAAATGAAATAAAAATCATTAGTTAGCAAGTTATTAAACATATTAATGCACACTTAACACGCTCATTAGTTGTTAGTTGTTACATGTTAGATTTTTATGCTTTGGCAAGAGTGACAATGTTACATGTTAGCCTTGTCTCCATTTTTTTTGCACAAAAAATGCCCTAAACATTTTTAGCCTTTCAAACACATATGATGGAGATTTCACCATACTAACTACAAAGCGAATTGCGAATTGTCAGGACATCGTATCACAATGGAACTTCAAATGTTCTTAAGACCCTATTTTACAACAAATATATTTTTTTAAAGATTAAAATAAAATTAAAAAAAATCAAAATTTTAAAATTTTAAAAAATAAATATAACTCCCTCTGGCACACTGATTAAGAAAAACTAATTGACTCTTATAAATATTGATATAATATGTAGTTTCCAATAAAACTCATGTGCATACCGATGTGCATGTGGCCAATAATTAAAGTAAGAAGAAAAAGTTAAGGGTAAAATAGTAAAAGTCTTTTCCTAAAAAAGAGATTCAAAACAAGACAATTTTTTTGAAACAGATTAAAAAGGAAAAAGGAAAGCATGACAATTATTTAAGAAAGGAGGGAGTAATAATTAATTTCAACCTGGACAGATCATAATCCTAGTGGTCCGGCCCAAAAAAGACTTGCAAACGAGATTTTTCCAACCCTAACCCTCATGGGTCTGGCCGCAACCCTATTCACATCTCTATAAATCATTATGAAGTTTTCTATTAAGTGGGACAAAGTTGAGTTGAGTTCACTTACAAAGTCCCAGGGATCTCAACAGCAGATGTTGGCAGCAAGGTGAATGGCTGGGTGTAGATCTAAATAAGATGGAAAACATCAGATAAATGACTAATCACAACTAATTTTAAACTCCATAATCAAATGAAAAGGCACAAACTGGCAAAAAATCTTCAGTCAAAATGTCACATGGCAAAACTAAAAACTCACTTCTGGCATATTAAAATGTACTTAGCCTTCAAATAAATGTTTAATATCATATCTGTAATTTATCCAGTCCATAATGAAATTTTACACGATAAATGTTACAAGTCATGAGGTTGTAACTAAGGAAAGTAGTTAAATATCCTATCAAGAATCACCATTTTGTGACAAAATGATGTGATATATCCAGAAACATCTTAAGATCTTAAGACTAAAAGTCAAAAGTTAAACATGCAACCAACAGAGCTCACTTTAACAAATGCTACTGCAGAGGGAAGAATGACTACGATATGAAAGTCAAATGACACATCCAAACGCAGCCATAGATTCTTTGATGAGTGTCTTACATCAAATTTTCATGATTAGAAGACATTTTTTTCTGGTTATTGCCACCAAGCCTCTTGCTCCATCCACAAAAAAAAGATTTGTTTCACACTTGACAGATGATAATCATTGTACACAAAACTGTCTTGACATTCTTAGTTAGTACGACCGGACCAATCATCCTCTTGTGGCTCCTATTCACTCAATATTTACTTTTCCCTTTCTTCAATGATGTCAGGTCATACCATTAAGCTGGACCTTTATCCCCAGTTCCTAGTTCCCTCTGTCTTCTACCATGTTCCACTTTGTCATATCTTTCAAGACTTATGTGGTAGTAACCGCGACCAACATGAAAAAAGAATAAACTAAAAGAAGAACTAAGTGGCTATGTTTTGTCAAAATAATAAAGACACTTAGACAGAGACTAGTATATTTTTAAAAACATTTTCTTTTTTGGATACATAAATGTATTATAATCAAACTCTCTCTCTCTCTCTCTCTCCCTCCCCCCTTCCTTTCTAGAAACATCAGACGTGCTTGTCATTGTATCTGAACGTGTGTTTGATTTATTCATAGGTCTATCCATCAAAACACGTGTAACTAGGCATTCTTCAGCATCAAAGAAGATAGGAGAAGAAAGTCCGACGACGCTGAAGACTGGTCTAGAAGAAGATCCCGTAATTATGATGATGATCTGTGACGGCATTCCTTGAGGAGTAGGAGTCAATGATTAAGTTAAAGAAGACGACTGAAATCCCCAACTAGGGTTCCAACATAAAAGTTGAAGTTGGAGATGAAGAATTGCGAGGCTTGTCAGACGATTCCCCAATTGTGACATATACTTCACGAAATCTGACCAGAAGTGATAAATAACCCTTCTTAATAAAAGTTCTAAACTTAGAAGATGGATGTTAGCCATAATGGATAAAACTAATGCAAGTAAGAGACCATGGTTTATTTGCTAAAAAGTTAGTAAGTCAGTCATAAACTCGCTGATATTTTCAGAACGACAAATTTATCTTGCTCTCAGTTAAGAAAACACTTCTACTTTGAGGACACAACAAGATCAGTGAAAGCTTTTTCTAGACAACACTTAATTTTCAGCACCTTGAAGAAATACAAAAATAAATGAAAATACCCAATATATACTAATTATGCCAACTATGTTTACACAAAATGATCCTCGGGAGTAAGAAAGGAAAGTAACCTCGAGAGTGAGATTCAGCTTTACGTCAATATCCAGAAAAGGTTCAGAATTACTTGTGCCCCAGGTTAAGTGATTTGTCATTAGTGCTGCAGTTTAAAAGCAATGAATTAATTGATAGTTTTCCACATCACAGAAGCCAGAGCTTCTCTTAAACCAATATCTGAATATCATATACGATTGAATGGTAGAAACATCTATTGCTGCATATCTGACTTATTCATCATTAAAGAATTATACCAAAACCCTACCCATCTGGCAAAACACATACATAAAGTGTTCCATAGGCTTGACATATAGCAACTAATCTCAGTAGCACAGTTCTCAAACATGAAACTCTCGGCAGGTCACGAATTTGTACCTATGTCACCTATTTTATTTCTCAATCTTCAGCATCATTCTTTTCTCTCATAGGGTGGGATGGGCTGACTTCCAGGAAGAGAGGGAAATATCATTAGTACCTGAATGTTGCAGTTCTATTCTTCATATATAAAAAAATGTCATGGGCATCAATTTTGAAAAGGTTAAAAGGATTTCAATAGGTCTAACAATATACCTATGTACAGAGATGTTAGTCGGTTTTGATCCCTAAACGGTTGCAGTTTTACCGGTCCGCTAAAATTGCAAACCTGGACCTACCCCTCTAGGTTTTTGGTTTTAAACGGGTTACGCCTAAACTAAATTTAAAAACTTATATATATAAATATAAATTTCGAAATCAAATAATTAATGGGCAACGAGCCAACAATCAACATTCAACAAGACACAATCCAAAACAAAATGACTCTAATGAATCATACAACGAGTCAACAACATCAAACATAAGTGATAAAGTTCAAAACACAAACAAGCTTCAACACTTCAAGTTTTGCTAGTTAAAAACTAAAAAGTCCTAATTAAGCATGAAATGATAAATTAAGTCAAGAATCATAAATATCATAAATTAAACTTTTATTAGACCAAACATAATCCAATTTTGAATAACTTGATTCATTATGGGTTTGACTTGCATAGTTGTTTTTGGGTTAGTATTTAAATTTTAGATTTTCATTGTGTAATGATCGAAAAAAAAATAAGATGACCAAAAAGAAAAATTATACTAAAAAATTTGCTTGTGTTCAAAGCAATTTTACCTTTTTTCAAAAAAAATAAAATTTAAATTGTACCACCGAAGGTAAGACTAACATAATTGTTAGTGTGAAAAAATAGATGGAAGGTTGGAATGACAACTAAATTTTAGCATGACCGGTAGAGATGTTAATCGGTCCAACCCCGTCGGTTTCGGTCCCTAATCGCTGCGTTTTAAACGGTTCGCTTTAAAACGATTTACTAAAATTGCAAACCTAACCTTGAAAGAAACCGGTTTAATAGGTTGAGACCAGCGGTTCTCAGCCCTATTAACATCTCTACCTATGTACCTGAAAAATGCTTGTTTTGCTGCTCCACAATTTCTGAACCCTCAAACTGCAATCAAACTGACAACAATAAATATACAACAAGAGAGGATTGCTAATATAAAACTCTTAATACAATACAAACCTACTAAACACACACCAGTTTTGCAAAATTGGATTAGAGCCCTTTTAATTTGTGTTTTTACACACACACACACACACATATATATATATATATGTTACTTGGCCTCAAAGAAAAAATGAAAATGTTAAGGAATAAATCATTCAAAACTTTTTTTTATTTTTTTTATCATTCTCTTGATAGTGAGATTCATGTCATTTTTAGTGCAAAATAAACAATAATAAGTTAAATTTCAAATGTTGATTTACAATTTTATTAGATTTTACTTGGTTGTTTTATGATTTTATTAAATCTAAATGGTTGCTTTATGATTTTACATTTTTTTTCTAAACACTGCACATGATTTCTTTTACCTAGCCATTCTTTTTGGTCATATATTACTTCGCCCCCTCAGGGGTTTGATCCTGGTCCGCCCTTCTATACATGCATGTGCATATATATTGTTGGATGAGCAAGGCGTCAACTAGCAACTTGTTATTAAAAAGAAAAGCTCGAGGACTAGAGAGAGATGCTCATAAATATATACTATACATACACAAGAAAAATGCTGTGGTTTACAACACTGACTCTGGATGCCATAAAATGCATGATTTCCAAGTAATTGATGACATAATTAATGGCAGTAGGTCATTGTTCAGTACAGCCACCTATGCATTCAGCTTTTCAGAGGTGCAATATATATTTTTTGATGGGTGCAATATTTTTTCAGAGGCACAATATTTACAACATATTCGAATTTATGATGGCAAGCTTTCAGTCCGCTTCTGCCTTTTCAACTAAATATTACTCCCTCCATTCCATGCAAAGAGTCCACCATACTATTTTGGGATGTTTCACATAAAGAGAGTCAATTTTCAAAAATTATGCTTATAATTTCCATATCCTTTCATCTTTGCCCTCCACTTGTATTGTAAGCATAATGGTTATGCTTAAGTATTTTTGTAATTATGACCAACTCCAATACTAATATATCCCTTAATAATTAGACGATTCAAACGGGGACTCTTTGAATGGAAACGGAGGAAGTAAAAGCTCACCTTACAAGACAACATCTCAACCATGCAATCTTCATCTGTTGGGGTCACCCGTAAGTCCAGCACAGGAGCAACTTCAAAGTTTAGAAGATTCAGTCTTGGCAAAGTACACCTGCAAGAAATGCTTGTTAACATACAGAACAAATTTATACTAGGGGTTAGTTCTAGACTGTGCTGGCACATATTCAAGTAATTCATAGGATTTTTCAAAAGTACTAGCAAATAAAAGGCTTTTTCCCAACAGGCAAGGTACAACATTTTCCACTTCTTGGTAACATGCATCCCGATTTTAAAGAAAGACGTGCATGCATTTCCTATGTTCTAGAACACTAGAAATGTTACGGAAATGCTAAAAGTTTATTGCCAAATAAAGAAACAGTGACTCGGTCCAAAGTAAATTCAAATGAATATACCATTAAAGTGAGAGCTTTTGGACCAGGCACATATCTCACCAGCCACAAGAGCTGCATATGATGTAAATTAGGTTTTTGAGTCCAATACTACAATGCTTGAACAGAGGTCTGCTTAAAACTACAATGCTTTTGACCAAGAAAGGAAGTGCTAGGAAGCCTCAGAAAGACTTAAAAAATCCTCTCCAGCTACAACATTGCAACAATGCACCCTTCAACTATTTCAAGGGGCAAATTGAGTTAAAATGTTAGATGACTTGATGGACTAGCTGGAGGTGATGAAATGACCCTTATAGCCCCTTCCCCTGTAAACATTCCTTTAGAGTTTGGCATCCCTTGACCTTCATCCATATTGACAATCAGCAAATCACCATCAATATCAAAATATAGAAAGTGTATAAAATCGAGAAAAGTTTTTATGAGTAACAGATGTTAATAATGATAACTTGGGCAATGTAGATGTATACATTGCATGAGAAATCTGAGAGTGAATAATTTAGCAAAGAGAAAAAGAATATATTAGAAATAAGAGGTTACCTTTTTTTTTTTTTTTTTTTTATAAGTAATAAATATATTAAAATCAAAGCGCCAAATCAAAGGCACGACCATGTACACTAGGCGTATACAACAATAATTATAACAAACAAAACTCTTCACTAAATCCCCAAGGGATTGATGTATATTATCAGCCTCAAACCCCTGGCTCCACCAACGGTTCAAAGTATGCATGAGGTTATCCTTAAGTTGATCCAGCGTCCGTTCAACGTTGTCGAATGCTCTACTATTTCTCTCTCCTCAAATTATCCACCAGATTGCGAGAGGAACAGCCCCCCAAAAAGATTTCCTCCTCCTACACGTTGTAACAGGCCAACACAATAGGAACTCCTTCACTGATCTAGGCATTACCCAATGGATTTTGAACAGCCTTAACATCATATTCCACAGATCCGAAGCCGCTTGACAGTGGAGCAAGAGATGATTCGTGCTTTCGCTGCACTTCCTACACATGTAGCACCAATTAACATAGATCTTTCCTCTCCGCCTAAGATTATCCCCGGTTAGAATGGCCTCCCAACAAGCTTCCCAAGCAAAAAACATCACTCGGCAGGGGCAAGAGACTTCCAAATACGCTTCCAAGGGAAAAGAGGGACCCTATTTCCTGTTATCTGTGCATACATCAACTTAACAGAAAACTCTTTATTTTCCGAGATTGCCCACATAATCTTATCCTCCCTGCTAATGTCTATTTGGATAGAGTACAATCGCTTCAAAAATAGAACACTAGAATCCATTTCCCAATCCTGAAGATTCCTACGAAAAACAGGATTCCAAACCACTGAACCATTTACCACCTAGATTACATCACTAACCAGAATATCTTGATCAACCACCAAATTGAAAAGATCCGGAAATACAATACAAAGCTCCTCTTTCCCGCACCAGACATCTTTCCAAAATCTGATTTTCGAGCCATTACCTAGGGCAAACGAAATATTTCTCTCGAAGGCAGCCCTTCCCTTACAAATCCCTTTCCAAACACCAGTACCATACGGGTTGTCTATGGCATTAGGAAACCACTTATGCTCCCCTTCCCCATACTTTCCAACCACCACTCTTCTCTACAAAGCATTGTGCTCCACCATATATCGCCATAACCACTTCCCAAGAAGCGTTGAATTAAACAAACTTAATTTCTTCAATCCAAGACCTCCATCCTTAATCCTGGAGCACATTGTATCCCACTTCACCAAATGATATTTACGCTCTTCCCCTTGACCTTCCCAAAGAAAATCTCTTTCAATCTTCTCTATCTTCTCACAGATTGCGGTAGGCATCACATAAACTGATAGAAAATACGTGGGAATACACGATAAGGCATTCTTCACCAATGTTAATCTACCAACTTTGGACAGAAATTGTTTCTTCCACCCTGCCAACCGCTGATCCATCTTCTCTATCACCGAATTCCACATGACCTTATTTTTCAAAGTAGCACCTATTGGCAGCCCCAAGTAAGCAGAAGGGAGCTTCGCAGACTCACACCCAAAGGCCGAAGCAAAATATTCCACATCTATCACAGTTCCTACCGGAAGAATGACGCTTTTCTTGATGTTAACTCTCAACCCCGAAACCAACTGAAAAAACGAGAGAACTAACATGAGATAACCCAACTGTTCAATATCTGCATCGCAGAAAATTAGAGTATCATCTGCAAAAAGCAGATGGGAAACCATAACTTCCGATTCCCTGGACATACCAATCTTGAATCCACTAATGAAGCCACCTGCCACAGCTTTGTCCAACATTCTGCTCAATGCCTCCATGACTAGAATGAAAAGGAAGGGAGAAAGAGGATCCCCCAGCCGCAGACCTTTAGAACTCGGAAAAAATCCTGCGGGTTCCCCATTCACCAACACTGAGAAACGAATCAAGGAGATGCAGAACCGTATCCATTCTATCCATTCTGTACTGAATCTCATCCTCTCTAAAAGATACAACAAAAATTCCCAGTTGACATTATCATAAGCCTTCTCTATATCTAATTTACACAAAAGCCCCGGATGACCACTATTCAATCTAGCATCCACTACTTCATTACCTATGTGCCTAGGATCCAATATGATGTAGTTTTGGTGAAAAGAACACAGTCAGATGCTTTCCTTGGTTTCATTTTCCACTGTAGCTCTCATGTATCATACAGAAAATAAGTAATTTTGGTATAATTTAGTGGAAGTGCATGGGAGTAAAAGAAAGTTATTAAAAAGTTTGACTTTCAAAGATCGACTCTTTTTGGAACGGAGGGAGTATCTTTATGCAGAATTATCCAATTCAAATTTGAGTGAGTTTATAGCCTACATACTAGGCATTAAAGAGCATGGATAACTACTAATTAGGTGGCATCACAATAGAAATAACATCAGAATTATTAGACAGTGCAGCAGCAGAGTATGACACGAGCTAAACCTGAATGTATTAGATTCAAGGGCTTCAAAACTCTGTAACGCGTTTGTATTCAACAGTGCTTCAATTCCAGATGGTTGACTTAGAAATTCACTGATAGGATTTATCCTCTTGGCTCCACTCGCAACATTGTAACTAGGTAACTTGATTCTTTCCTTCTTTTTGGCAGATAATTTAGCTTTCCTCAGATTTGACTCTGGAAAATCTTTTTTAGTTAGTTTGATGACTCCCCATCCCCTCCTGAAACAAAATGTTTAATTCATGGCAGCCAATGCTATAAGAAACCTATACATATTGAATTATTGATAGTATGTGAAGTGCGTATGTAAAGCAACAATTGAGAAAAAAAGATGAATCATTTCAAGGAAATAATACATCCCTTTAGCAAATGAAAATACCCATTTTTCAATAAAAAGATTACTACTGAACGGGAATTCAGAATCTGTCGTGAAACTTGATTTGAACTATCTTTCTCTAGGCGAAAGAAATATAGTTTTTTTTTATTAACAGTTCATAGAGAGTAAAATATATTTCTTCTTCTGAACACGAATGTACACAAGCTGACAGTAAAATAAAAACAGCACAAAATACAAATTACCTGGGAACAGAGAGCTTTTGCCAGGCAAAAGATTGAAATATAGAAGCCTCAAATCTAGATACCTTCATTAGTACTGACTTCTGTTCCATTTCCATAAGAAAGAGGGAGGAGAAAATAGAATTTAAAAAAAAAAGTGACAAAATTATATAAATCACAATGTTTTTTGTAAGCATATCTATCTTAGAATTTGAATGTTTGATAAACAATGCAAGAATTAACTTACTGGAGTTGTATGTTCGAACTAATTTTGCAAATTCTCTTCTGTTGCCCCCAAAATAGTGTGTTAGTATGAGAGAGAGAGAGAGTGTGAGAGTTATTGCTTAACCGTTGAGCGCCACAATTCACACACCCGTTAACACCCCCCTTATATTTATATTTATATTTATATTTAATTAAATAAATGTCATTAACTGAAAAGACTCAAAATTAAAGCAAAAAATTTAGGTAAAATGGTATTACAAATATTTTATGAAAGACGGATCTTCTTATCTAACCAACGATGGATTGGTGGGTTAATTTGTGAGAAAGTGAGGTCCGTCTTTAGATGGTTTTATATAAGAATTATTCTAAAATTAAATAGCCTTTAATCCCAACCAAATTTATAAATTAAATCTCCAAAGAGGCATTATATAGGCTTTTGGTATTATTACAAGTTTTAGAGTTAGTGTAATTAGGTCAAATCTAGATATATCTCTACGCTGTTAAATTAAATATGATTTTTTCTAATTAATGACATGGACATTCTAAATTATCATAAATTTAATCATCCAACAGCTTCAACACTAAAACTCATAATAATATGACAAGTTTGAGCTCGTAATATTATTATATCATCTCTTTAAATGCACCTCAATATTTTTCAAACCTTATAATCTTGTTCCCTATCAATACATGCACGCAGCACCTCATTTCTTCTTTATCTCAACAAAAATTGCAAAAAACAAAAAATAAAAAAATAAAAATTCTCTAAACCCTAAACTCTATAACATTCACAGTATTGCAAAAATAATATATGGATCACAAAGAAATTCAGGGGACAAACAATGTAAGTATCTCTTCTCATTTTACCGCTTAAAGTTTCATCATTCCCCATCAGTGGTGGATCTAGAAATAATGTTGATCGGTGTCCAAAATTTTAACTATTACATAAAAAATTAATTAAAAATTACAATTGTCCTTTATGCGTTTTCATACGTTGAAAACACGTAATTACATCATCATCACTAACATTCATTAATATGTCTTTTTCGATATAACATACAATAGTATCATTTAAAATACACAAATTAAATAAGAGTAGATTAATTCATTGAATTGTTAAATTAATTAGGTTGATTCTCGGTTGGTGGACATGGGGAACAAGCGGACAGCAGGAGACTGGGAGAGAGGGAGTGAGAATGTGAGATAGAAAATTAACGGTAGTGTAAGTGTATTATCTTGTCTTGTCTTTGTCTAGTTGACTTAGGGAGTAGGCTAATAGGGGTAGGGATCTAATAAATAATTTTGGAGGGGTCCAATTGCCAAATATATCAAACCTACTCCCAAATTTTTTTATTGAGCGGTGTCCATGCACACCCCTGGGGTGCATGTGGATCCGCACCTGTTCCCCATCTTTCTTCAAATACATGTGTACTCTTAAGCAATGATGTACCAAGTTGTGTTCGACTCTAGTTGGCCAAACACATTGAGTGATGTTCGGCAAAGGCTGATAGAACAATGCTCAATGTGTTTAGCAAAGACCGGTAGAACGATGTTCGACAAGTAGCATTTCGGTGACATTCAACAAGTGTTGGCCGAACATTTTAGTAATATTCGGCAAATGTTGGCCGAAGACTTTTGGTGATGTTCCACCATGGTTAGTTGAACATACAAGCTATTGTTCCTAACATGATGGTAGAACATATAAGGTCGTATTCATTTGTTCACCTTTTGTTGATGTATTGTTCGTATTGCAAGCATGAATCAGGCATGTTGTCTACGGAGTATAGTGTTGTTGGTCATCCTAAGGATGAGATCATTCATGTTTAAGATATTGTAATGGATTATACATATGTGTTCACGACGCACAAATTATTTTTATCTCGCGGGAAAATGTGATCGGGTAAGAAAAGACCTTGGTTGTTTTTGGCTTGTGAACGTAATGGGCAATATTGTCAATTCAAGAATGTTGGGACATCATCTCGAGGAATTCATCTTGGGAAAATGTTGAAAAAATTGATGCGAGTAAAGTAAAAAATAGTGTGAGTAAAAGAGAAACTAGAACAAAGAAATGTGGTTGTCCATTTCATTTGAGGGGTAAGGAAGGATCGGTTGATGGAGAATGGGCAATGTTTTCATTGAACATGGTCGTGTTAATAAAATGATGAAGAGTCTTGACTATGATGTGCTTGACCAAAGAAACATTGGTTTTGTTTGTCGAATATGGGTTACTGGTTGCATCGGTATACAATGTTGCTCTAGTGTTTGGATAAGATAATGTCCCTCACATATACACCTTTGATAACCAAAGTCACATGAACTTGAAGTTGTTTGGTATCAATTTGTGAATCAGAACCATTTTATTGAGATACCCACAACTTCATTCAATCTCGTGATTAATGTTATATGGATATCTTTGTTGATATGTATTTCATTTGTAGGTGTTCTTGCGTGAGGGTCACCTATTTCCACTCCTGGAAACCATGTGGGATTCGTTTAACCATGAGTGTGCGGCATGGTGGAAGGATTTCTATAGTCAACAACTTGAGTTGTACGGTGAAAGAGTAGGAAACAATCATGGTGTTCGTAGTACTCACACTATAAATTTGGACTAGAAAAGTTGTAAATTCAATTCGTATAGCTTATTGTTGCATGTATGTCATGTTTAGACTTATGATAGATGCGGAGGAAATAGTTTGTTCTTGAAGTCGTGTTGTTCATAGTATTGCTTATTGCTTAATTGAAGTCATATTCAAGTCAAGTTTAGACTTGTGAGGAATAACTATTTTAATACATTTATGATTTAGGTCATAATAATGAAAATTAATATATTTTGGAACAAGAACTCTCTTACAAATCCTTCTAAAAGAAGAATTCAAGTTACATTGACCAAACATTAATTCATTTAGGAAATAACATTTAAACAAACTCAAAATAAGTCTACTACCAAGGTAGTCGACCTTGACTTTGAAATATACCGTAATTTTTCCATTAGTAAGTTACAAGGCTCTTTTACACCATGTTTGATCTTTCTAAAAAGATCTAAGTAAACATTTTGATCTCTAATAGACCGTATACAAAATGTTGGCCAATATTTTGAGTGATAATGTTCAATAAATAAGGATTTGTTTTCACCCCTGAATGCGTGTAATCAATGAAGCTTTCAAGAACTAGGAGTTAGGAAAGCTATCAATGATTATGAAGTGATAAGGCTAAGTGTAGACTATCTTGAATGCTCTTTTATCTTTTATGAGTTCCTTAAACTTTAATGTCTTTTCCAACCTTCTTCAATGCTTCAAGAGAGATCTATTTATAGAGAGATTTGTTGGAGTCGTAGGAGAAGGTGAAGTATTGCCATGATTTTTCAATATGATGCATTAAATGCAAAAGAAGCTGTTAAGAGTTGCTTGTCAATCAAAGTTTTCTGATCATCTGAATTACATTAAATGCATGAACAACATAATTCAAAAAAAGTAAAATTTGTTAGGCGTCTTGAAAACTTGAACATCAAGTGTGATATAATGGTCAATGGAGGAGATAAGATTGAAAAATAGATTCTTGAAATTTGATTATCCTTCACGTAGACATCGGTAGAATCTCCAAGTTTTCAAGTATCAACGACCTTTGTGTTGAAGCCATCAACAATTTCTTGTTGAAAACTCAATCAAAGGGTTGGCTATATTCCTAACAAAAATATGTCTATAAGGAGACCTTTCATATTGTAGTGTGAACAATATTTACATGAAAAGTAGGACTCTTTATTTAAGACTAAGGCACCTCCAGTGGGAGATTCAAAGAAAATTGTAAAGCTTTTTGAAAAGGTTATTGCCATTGGAGTGAGTTGGAGTGGATGAGGTGGATTGAAAAGGGTTTATAAATATGGAGCGGTTCAACAGTGCTGAGTTAGCAAAATGGCACATCTTTTACACACTTTTTGGTTGCAACGGCTCCTTCATCCATTATTAAAAAAAAAAACTTTGCAACGGTAATAAAAAATTCAGCTACAACGGTAATAAAAAATTTCCTATAAATTGTTTTCCAAAAAAAATTTAATTACATTTTTTCAAACATACATTACTTCTACATTTTCTCATTCTCTACACATATAACATATTCTTCTTTTCAATTCTTTTGTCATGGATAACAATTTTTTTTATAAATTTATTAAACTCTAATGTCGAAGATTCTGCAAATGCCGAAACTATTCCGAATTTTCCAGCTCCACCGAATGTTTAAGGTCTGCCAAATATTCGAGTTTCGCCGAATTTTCAAGTTCCGCCTTATTTTCAAGTTCCACCAAATTTCCAAGCTCCGCCAAATTTTTCTTATCCAAATTATCAATTTCTCATGTATTCGTAATATTTTAATTCGACTATGACAAATCAATATACACCCGGTATTGGATATCCAACAACACCACCAACTGATACAAGAAGGGATAGTGTCAGTAAGTCTATAATTCCACCATTTTCCACCCAAGAGGAGTTGGAAACTATTATTCTTAATAATGAAGAAGACAACCAAACAAAAGACAAACAAAAAATAAAGTGGAGCATTGAAGAAGATAAAATGCTTGCAAGTGTTTGGCTCGTTATTTCAACAGATAGCGTGAAGGGCAACTCTCAAAATGATAAGGAGTTTTGGAAACGAATCACTGAGTACTACAACAACAACCGAAAGACGGGAATTCAAAGAAATTCGAACGTCTTGAAGACGCATTGGTACACAATTTGTCCACAGGTTAATGAATTTAATCAATTATTCATCAAAGTTAGAGATCAACATCATAGTGGGTGGTCCGACGACCAAGTGAAGGAAACTACATGTGGTCTTTATCACTTTATACGTAAAAAATATTTCAAATATGAGCATTATATCTGAATCGGGGACATTTATTTCATAATCCGATGCACATACGAGCATCAACATCAAAGACAATGAAGTCGAAGTCCGTCCGATTTGTCAAAAGGCAGCAAAGAGGAAAAGGAAAGCAAAAATCGCTAAGAAAAATGAAGTCAAAAGTGTCAATTTATGGGATAAGCATCGTGAAATTGAAGAAAGAAAGATTTTAGCACTCGAGGGAGTGACAACTGCGTTGAATTATGAAATCCTCTTTAAGGATACTAGACACATGACGAATGCGTAGCTGCAAATGTATCAACACATTTGTGACTCGATCAAGGTCAAATATAATATTCCCTAATTTATATTTTGTAATTTTAATTTATGAAGTTTTTAATTGTTGTATTATAAGTTTATTTAATTGTTGTATTATAAGTTTATGTAATATTTTAATTAATGCATGTTTTTCTTCATATAACAAGTGTAATATTTTATGTTATGTAATTTTTAATCGTGTGAAGGAAACTAGTCATTACAAAAACTAGTCATTGTAAAAAATAGTCGTTGCAAAAATTAGCCGTTGTAAAAACTAGCCGTTGCAAAAACTAGCCGTTAGAAGAGGTCTATATATAAAAGGCTTGAGACTCTATATTTTCTACAACTACAACCTCCTACACATATACCTACAGATACACCAATCTCTATACTAAAAAATGTCTCAAGATCCCAATCACTTCTACAAAAATGTACTTCTGCAATTCGTGCACGATGAATTGACCGACGATTCAAATAAAAAAATGATGATGATGATTATGGAAATGAAAATGAAAATGAAGGAAAAAAAGGCAGAAGCCTCCCATGGTCGTAAGCGCAGTCAAAAGTACATAAATCGATAACGTGAAGCTGCTGGACATGAAAGACTTTTCAACGACTATTTCTCCAAAGAGCCAACTTACACGGATCAAATTTTCAGAAGAACGTATCGAATAAGGAGTTATTCCTTCAAATTGTAGAAGCCCTTTCAAATAATACATAGTATTTTCAGATGAGGGTTGACGCAACCGGTAGAAAGGGACTTTCCCCCTTGCAAAAATGCGTTGCTGATATTCGTCAGTTGGCATATGGCACGCCTGTCGATTATTATGACGAGTATGTACGAATTGGTGAAACCACTGCAATCGATTGTCTAATTAAATTTTTTCGATCAGTGATTGAGGTATTTGGAAGCATATACTTGAGAAGACCCAACGCTCACGACGTCCAACGCTTACTTCAACTACATTCTGAGGTCCATGGTTTTCCCGGTATGTTAGGAAGCATTGACCGCATGCATTGGTCATGGAAAAATTGTCCAATTGCGTGGAAATGTCAATTTACCCGAGGAAATCAAGGGGTTCCAACAATAATGCTAGAAGTGGTCGCTTCTCAAGACCTATGGATATGACATGCATTCTTCGACGTTGCATGCTCTAATAACGACATTAATGTGCTCAACCAATCTCCATTTGTTCAACGATATATTGCAAGGACACTTTCCTCAAGTTCAGTTTACGGTAAATGACACACAATACACGAAATGATATTATCTAGCAGATGGTATCTACCCAAAGTAGGCTTCATTTGTCAAAAACTTTACATATCCAGAAGATCCTAAAAGGTTAAAGTTCAAACAGATGCAAGAGACTGCAAGAAAGGACGTTGAACGAGTGTTTGGAGTCCTTCAATTTTGTTGGACAATAGTACGAGGTGCGGCCCGATTTTGACAAAAGGAGGCTTTGAAAGATATAATATGCACGTGCATCATATTGCACAATATGATTGTGGAGTAGTGTTCTAAAACCCCCCGCCTAGCTCCGTCTAGGCCCTGCCTAGGCGCTAGGCCCCTCTCTACCGCCGCGACTTTCTTAGTCGCTGCCTAATCGACAAAGTCGACGCCTACGTTGTCGGTCTGCCAGATAGATAGAAGAAAGATGAAGAAAAAAAAGATAAAGAAGAAGGGGGCTGTCTCGAGACTCATAATTTAGAATGAGAAGGGATTATGAAGGATATGTTAGATTGTAGGTTGTAGGGGCAGTCAGTAGGTGGAGTAAATTTATTTTTTTTAGTTCTAAACTTGGCTGGTTTATTACTTTGGACTTGTTGAGAATTGAGATTAAATGTCGGTTTGTATATTTTTGTTCATTTTACAAATATAGACAAGTGTTTGATAAAATGACAAACATAAAAAAAATTAAATTTGTAGTCAATGTGTTTGAGCTTTGATATAAATTATCAAAAAAATGGTAATTATGCCTTAATTCTAGGCCCCGATTAGTCCCCTAAGCGCTAGGCACTAGTGTGCCGCCTAACGATTTTTAGAACCTTGTTGTGGAGAATGAAGGTAATGCAATAAGTAACTGAAGCGATGAAAGAGTAGATCCACCAGTACCCGCATCCCAAGGATTTATTCAAGAATTTCAACAATAAATCCAAAGGCATGCGGAACTACGTGATCGGGAAGTACATCAAAAACTTCTATCTAATTTGGTCGAACATATTTGAGAACGCTTTAGAGACAACAACAATGAAAATTAAGTAACAATTAGATATTTTTTATTAGTATTTAATTAATTTGTTTTCACATTGCATTATGTAACTTTAATTATAATTCGTATGATTTTATATTGATTTAGTTCAATAAAGTCTATATTGTTACATCGGTATTTTGAATTACTAATAAATATTTATGAATAAAAATGTTTTTTTCAAAGATAAAATTAAAAAATATATAAATTATTTTTTGGACGTATTATATTTATTCTATAAATATTTATGTTTTAAAATGATATATTTATTTTTGAAAATAAATGTATATTGGTAAAGAATAAAATATTTAGTTGTGGGTCCATACTATAAAGCTTTTCTGAGTTTATGTATAGTGGAGAATATGTTTATAGAGAAAAAGTTTATAAGCCGATGACGTGATATAACGTGACAGGATGAATAAACATTTTGAAAAGTTTATGACTGTGGATGCCCTAAGTAATAGACTCAGGTGGCTACATATATTAGAAGTAACAGTGAGATTATCTCTCCAGATTTTCTAGCAAAATAAGAACTTTCCTCCAATAAAGTTGTAGCAAGGTCTAAAAACTCCTAAAAGTTCTTGAAATATCCAAAAACATTTTTATAATTTTGAAAAATAAATTTTGTATAAATTTTGTACACTTTATAGTTTATTTGAAAAATAAATTGAAAGAGAAAAAGAAATGGATATAATTATTATTTATGTATTTAGTAAATCAATGTCAAATATGACATCAAAATGACATTATACTTTCAGAGAATATCACGTGTAAGACAATCTTATGGATCTTAATTCGTAAGATGAAACCTCATTCTCTCACAATTCAACCCACCAGCACACGTTAGATTAGGTAAAGATGATATGTCTTACAAAAAATGACCATACGACTGTTTTACCTAAGTTTTTTGGCATACTATTATACTTCCTCATGTGTAGAAGTATGCGACCAGTCCATTTAAAGGAAAAACCCCATTTTGACCCCCAAATTGCACAAAAAATGTAACTTTGGACCTTAATTTACAAAAATTGTGACTAGAGAACCCCAAGTGCAAGAACATATAAACTTTGGTGTAGTCGCAATTAACCCTTACTACAAAACATATCTATTCAAGTATTTCTTGAACCAACTTAAGAGTTTTGATAACCAACAATGGTGGAACACAGGAAATTACCTAGCTGCGGAGAGGAAAAAAGTAGTGTGTTAACAAATAGAGTTCAGGGAATGAACAAAATCCAGAAATATTCACTAGATTACGGGGAAGGTCAACCAACTCTGACCTGTTACGTTTAATTGTACCCTTCCATAGACTCGTGATACGCCACCTCCGACATTGGACCCTTCCATAGACTCGTGACACGCCAACTACGACATTGGACCCTTCCATAGACTCATGATATGCCACTAGAACAAAGGGGTTTTCCTCTTCCAAGCTATGGTCTGCATCTTCCATCTATCTAAATATTAACGAACTTTCGTCAAAGTCTTTGGATTACCCTGAGCTTGGCACTCCTACAGCGACAATTCAATTTTTCTTCATCTTCGGAAGGTGTTATGGGCCTCTTCGTGAGAATAGTACCACTATGGCCGTGGATCATCTGTTTAATCCACAGTTCTTTTTCATCGTTCTCCACATTCATTTTTCTCATTTCATCTTCATTGTCATCCCCATTATCTACATTGCTGTTGATGATATTAAGAAATGTTTGCTTCACGATTCTGTCCTCCAAGCTGTGAAAAGAAATGACAGCAAGCCTTCCTCCAGGTGCAAGACAATTGAAACATGCATATAGAGAAGTTTCTAGTGTCTTGAGTTCATCATTAACAGCTATTCTCAGAGCTTGAAATACTCTTATTGCTGTCTTTATCCAACCCTGCCTCCCTCCTGTAAAAACAATGTAATGCAATTATCGAGGGCTATCTATCAGTTTGACGGTCACAACAGCTATATTGTCAGTTATGTCTGTCGTACTCCAATATATATGCATAGTCTGCAATGTGTCAAGTATGACAACTGCAGGGGTATATTAAAGAAGAAAACCCACCTTTTGCCATGGAAGTAGACCCCCGAATAAGATCTACTAGTTCTCCAGTCGAATGCAGTCCACCACTCAGACGGGCCTTAACAATCTTCTTCTGAAGAGCACGCCAATTGCTCTCCTCCCCATAATCCCGCAAGATCCGTCCCAATTCGTCATCTGGCCATGAATTCAATATGTCATCTGCTTTTAGACTAGCCTGTCATATCCCTGTTCCAATCAGTGAAGAGACAGAAATATATGAACATCCTGCTGCAAGCAAGCAGAGGAATCATGGATGACAATTGGCTTCAACAGTCTTTTTACAAACAGAACAACAAATGGTAAAAGCAAGCACAGAAAACAATCAAGGTTGCAAATATTCAAAAGGGGATCTGGGAGCGGGAATTTTAGCATGAAAGTGGTGAAAGGAAAATCTCCATCAGTTGAAAATAGTTAAGTAGAGAGTAGCAGCGGACTTCGACTATGGGAAATGGACACAGATTCCCGGTTTATATTCTAAGGAAAATAATACACCGGGGAGATCGTTTCACCAATAGTGTTTCTCTATTAACTTTTAAACCAAGAACGTATATATAGCTAATGCAGCCCCATAATTTTACTCTACGCAAAATTCCCCTTTTGAGTATTTTTGGTCAACATGATTAAACTTTGATCAAAGAAATAAAAATTTACTTGCTTTTACAAAATTACAATTCTTAGTATCTAAATTCAAATTTTGAATTACAATTAGTATCCAAATTGAATTTTCTCATATTGAAAATTTTATTACCTAAAAGCATAATAGATGTATGATTAATAACTATTTACTCCCTCCATTCCAACTAAAGAAGTTCTGTTTGAAAAGTCCAATAATTAAGAGAGAAATATAAATATACTTGGAGTTGATCGATTATATCCATACCTGGAGGATAAAGTTGAAAGTTATGGAGATTCTAGACATAATTTTCGAAAGTCAACTCTTAAAGTGGAACCTCAAGAAAATGAAATAGTGGACTCTTTGCATGGAACGGAGAGAGTAACTTACACACATGTTGACTCTTAAAACTAAAAAGGGGACTCTCACATGGTATAGACTTGAAAAGCAAATTTACAAAGTTTCATTTTCTTTCTATTCTGTTCTTATTGATCGTCCTGAGTGCCTACTCCTTGATTAACTCTGAATCCTCATCCATACTAGCACAAGAAGCTTAGTCACCTATCAAAGCAATATGAAAGTCAGTTTTCTTCAGTTCTGCTTCATTAAACCCAAGCCACCAATTTCAAACTACAAGCTTCCCCTATGATACATGGAAAAAGAAGAGAGACACTAAATCTTTATTTTACAAAAAAAGACTGAACACAATATGGGGCAAAACCATATAAATAAATACAAAACGGTTGAAAGGTGAGATTGTGTAACTATATCAGTGGCGAGGCCACACCTATGGATAAAGGTTTATTTGACCCCTTTATCCTTGAAAATACACCAGTTTAGTACCTTCAGATTTAGAAAAGATGGTCTTTTACTACCAAAAACAGTACTTAATCACTTTTAACCCCCTTTGTTGCAGGAAGAAAATGCATTAGTAATGATTTGACCCCCCCTTTTAACAAATTCTTGGTTTCCCTACTGAACTATATTGCAAAGGACTCCAACAAAAGGCTACAACATAAGCTACGCAACTGAAGTTCTTTTACAAGTGATGACAGGAGCTGCGATAGTGAGGGGAGTTGGGGGTGGAGTGACAGAATAGATGAGAGACGAGAAACGTATGATGGGTTGATAAAATCAATAACTGAGAGATGACAAGCATGTGGCACTGTATTGAGAAGTGGGGAACAACGGGTTCGAACATGGTTTGATAATTTTCAAAGTTTTCTTCCAGTGGCAGTGAAAAGGTCATATAAGGTGCACTGTGCACATGACATATTTCATCCACTACTTGTAACATCCATCCAACCAATGGTCATTTTCAGACGCACCAAACTTCAAAGAATACTTTAGTGATTCTCATACTTTGAGGCTCATACGGCGAGTTCGCCCTAGAGGGCGTCAACTATGGCCTACTATTGAGTAAGCCGTAATAAAGAAAAAGGAAATATAACGGTCAGCAAATCAACTAAACTGTCAGCAAGAATTATCATTTAAAGATAATTGTAAGCTTTACTAAAGCACTACAATTAAGCATACAATATTTGCCACATCACTATCTAACAAATGCTTGTACAAGAAATTATAGAGGAATCCAGACAAATAAAATAGTTCTTGACTTAACTCACATGTTAAGAATAGTATATATACATGTTTCCCAATTTCCTAGCATACATAACAAAAACACTTCAGAGGTCTATTTACTTGTAAGCATACAGACATGACCAGTCAAATAAAGAAGATAAATAGATTTGTCAGCTCTAACCTGAGGATTCATACGCATATCAAGAGGTCCATCACAAAGGACACTGAATCCTCTTTCAGCATTGTTCACCTGAGAAGCATGAAGTGTTTTGTTAGTAAAAGGACAAATCACTTATTTCTTCTGAATTCTTTTTGTTTCTTTTAATAGAAGAAATTTACTGATGAGAGGTAAAGAATGTACAAAGAAGGTGGAACAGAATTTCACCTAGCAAAAGAGAGCGAAAAACAACTTATTCTTCTTTATTCTGATAAATCAACATTAACGAGAACTAACTAAACAAATACCAAGAACATGAAAAGAGTGGTCATAAGAGCTTATACATGAAGGCCACATATTATAGAAAATATTCGTTATCACAACGTAATAGTATGACAAGCAAGTTGAAGTATTTTGAAGTTCCCTTAACCTGTTCAGAGCATACTGAAAATTCAGTCATAATAAGAACAAGGTAACTTTTACTCTCAGCTATCCACAAACACGCACACAAATACACACATTTTATTGCTTATTCTCAATCATAAGAAGATTTCAGATTGCAAACCTGCATCGATGACATTCCTAAGTCCATTAAGATTCCACTAATGCCGGCTACTAGAAGTTTTTCATCAGCCTCACCAAGCGCAGACTTGATATCCTTAAAGTTCTTCACAAGGGTGTGTGCTTTAAACTGTGAAGTTGTGTCACAGGACCTGCCATGCAGGAGTGAATCAATCCTAGCTCTAGCCTTCTCATGGGCAACAGGATCAACATCCAGCCCAACATATGATTGCATCTCAGGATGGGCCTGTATTACCTGTCATTTGCAGCAATAAAATTATATGCCACAAAGGGAATCACTTCCTCGCATTACAGAAGCTGAGAATTCCATAAGAGACTGCTGATCTAATTTATTAGAAGCAACTGCATTAGATAAGACAAAGAAGAAACAAAGAATGAAGTAGATCATACAAAAGCGAGAATCTTGCAGTTGGAAGAGCCTTTCAATTTTAGTTAAAGCATACACCATAATTTTTCACAAAGGAGCACATACTCTGAAGAGAGGATGATAGCAAGCTTTTGCGTCCCCCAAGACGAGGCAAACTACAAGCTAAAATTGCAAAATATTCAATTTCTAAGCCCTTTTTCAGTCGGGAAATCAATTTCAGCTGCTGTATCGGCCAAGGTTTGCTAATATAGTAACATAGACAGTCGAGCGTACCTCTCAGCCACAGACACATGCAGCCATTATGGCTTATGAGTAATGAGGAGGTTTACCAAATTTACACATTATCAGGTGTCTCAGCAATCCTCTTACTCATCTTCTTAAGTGACTTTAGGCAAGTGAGGTAAATCCGATAACATGTTTGATGTTTCTCTTCATCATCTAGGCATTGGGTTCTTGACTCAGAGGCTACATATCACATGAGAGACGACCCACATATGTTTTCTACTTATTAGTCATCTAATAAATGTACTACCGTCACTCTGTCACCTAGCTCATGGTTCATTGTCCACAATCTTGGGTGGCGGTACCGCAGTAGTGTCATTGGTACTCGTATAGTCGTATGCCATTTGTCATCAGTTTTATGCTTACCAAAAGTTTCCTTTCAACCTGATGTGAGTTGGTCAAATTACAAGTAACTTACATTGTTGTGTTGCTTATTCTCAACGACCTTGACCATAAGTCTCTTGCTACTCAGATGGTCTCCAGTCTCCACTGTCTTTCAAGTAAACCTAAAGTCTTCGCTATATAAACTTCTTCCATTTGTCCTTAAATAGATTACCTTTGTTTTGACATTTTGCAAGTGCCAAATATAGGGGATGAACTATGCTACCACCGTTGTTGAATGGTAACTCAAGGAAGTAGAATGAATGTCCAAAATCAAGGACAACAATGAAAAGACGATGGGGCAAGTTTCCCATGCCAGGGATCAGAACGATCAGATTGGATTGCTGAGAAGGTTAAGGAAAGGAGCAACAGGCGAGACTTAAGGCCGTGGATAAGAGGGAATGGCCAAGGTGGATAAGAGGGCTGCATTCACCATTACGATGTACAGGGCTTCCAAAGAGTATGCTAATGATCTCACTGACCAGGCCAGTGGGATGCTTCAAAGGGGTTGGCCTTGTGCAAGCATCGGATTAAGGGGGACAATTCTTCGGTAAACTTATCTCACTTGATCACCCGGCCCCTTCCTCTCTTATCCCTCATGCGGGTGGTACCTCTGCTTCTTCTATTGCTTGTGCCACACCAACTCCCCCGACATTCCCACTAGTGCCTCTGTTGCACCAACCTCTACTATCTTGGAGTCATTTATTAAGGATGACATTGAGGGTGAGGACGTCCAGATTAATGGTGCTGGGCTGCCGACGTTGAGGCAGACGATGCATAGTAGCTCCTGTAACTCCCTTGTGATGGCCATGAGCACTTTACCAGTTTAGCATGGTTACGGCTTATCTTTTCCATTTGATATTGCTCAAAGATATTTCCATTATTATCTTTATTACTTATTCTCCAGCTCATATATCCCTCCGGGTTTTATTGAATTTGTAACCTGAAGCGTTCATTGTATTGATTTGCTCAATATTTCAAAGCATTAGGACTGAGGGAGCATCGACCATAAGGGAATTTGAGAAATGAAAGGACACAGGCAGCAAAATTTATTGCAATGACATCTATAAAATCCAATCAAGTTATGACATTAAGCTATTAGCTATCCAGCTAGAACTACGGAATATATTTACCTTGTTCCATACTAACAAAAAAATCATGAAAATTGAAAGTGTAAAAATTAAACAGAGATAAACAGAAAGCAAAGGGGAAAAAAGGAATTACTGACGGCGGAGGAGTGTCCGGCGGCGCCCAGGGTACAGTCGACGAAGGAATGGAGCTGACGAGAAGCAAAAACCTCCAAGACCTCGCCAAGCATCACCGGAATGTGGGTGGCGCTATCACCAAAACGCAGGACGCTCTCCTCATCGAACTCTTTCTCCGATCGTGTCCTCCTCTTCACTGCCGAGTCCGCCACTCTTCTCCGACTAATACTAATACTATTATTGCTGCTATTTTGCTTATCTTTATTCTTCTTCTTTTTCTTCTCTTTCTCCTTCTTCTTCTTATTAGTATTGCTATTGGGTTCAGTAGTGGTGGTGGTTGAGAAATTAACGGCGGAGACTACCAACGAGGAGAGGCCGTGGTGGCGGGAGTGGTGAAGGGCGAGAAATTGAGACCGTAAATGTGAGGGTTTCAGTCGGCATGGCGACTGAGGTAACAGCTTCTTAACTAGCGCCGCCGCTGCCGTATGAACGGCCATGGCCGTCTCGTCGTCGTCGGCGACGATATTTTTAGTGGTTTGTCTCCACCGAAAATTTCTTCAGTTTCCGAAGCTTGCAGATTTATCTTGGGCGGGGGCATTAATTTTGATTTTTGATTTTGTTTTTGTTTTACCGCATCAGATAACAAATCATTTTCTTTCTTTTTTTTTTTTTTTCGTTATTCTTTAGGTGCTCATAAAAATTACACCAAAATAAAAATAGTGGATTCTTTATCTGGAATAAATCGAGTAATTAGTATGCCCTCGTTCCAAGTAAAAAGTTAATTATTTTATTTTGAGATGTTTAATTTAAATAGTTTACTTTTCAAAATTGAGGTAAAAGTATCATTTTATTACTAATGGATTATTAAAAGATTCGTTTTTTCTTAAAAAATTAACTTTCAAACAAGGTTCTTTATCCGAAACGGAAGGAGTATTAAACTAGTAAGATAAAAAAAAAGAATAATAAAATGGTAAAAGTCTTTTCGTAATAAAAGAGTTTACAAACAAGATTTTTTTTTTTAGAATGAACGAAAAATATAAGCAGGACAATAATTTAAAGAAGGAAGAAGTATATTAATTGTTGCATATTTTTTTTCAAATTTTCTTTGAGAAATGAAATTATTGCATCTTTCATAATCCGAGAGGCAGCTACAAATTCAAGGGTTGACTTCCATTTTATGAAAATTAAACCAAATAATTAACGTATAAATTGATGCATAACGATGCATGAGTAAGTAACCCTTAGCACGCGTTCGGTTTATTAAGGATATCAGTCTTTTCGTTCCCAAAACCAAAAGTACAATTTTTTTCTTTGAAAAAACATAGGGGTGTAACCTTGTAAGGCGGTCAAAATCTTATGAAATGATACCGGCTCGAATTTTAATCTAAAAAATTGGGAGAAATTTCAGCCGGTACCCTTTACAAAGGTTTCTACCGTTTCACTCCCCTTTTTTTTTTAACCGAAAAAATCACTATATGCATTGTAATGCAAGATTTTATGGATTGTGATATACAAAATAAAACATTTTTATGCATCACGATGTATAAATGATGCAATGCGATGGAAGAAATGACTTTTTCAATTATCAATTACATAAATAAACAGAAAAATGAAGCAATTGAAAATATGACTGACTCGTAATTTTTCCAAAAAAAAAGCAAGCCATTGTTTGGGGGTTAATTTTTCAAATACCAATTCAATAGATGCCTTAATTTTTGAGGAAGCAATACATGCAAACACTGACATACATTTATAGAAATTTATAACGTACACACTTCATTTAAGTTAAAAAGTATATTATATTATTTTGAGAATTTTCATTTTAAAGTTTATTTTCAAAAATTATACTTATAATTTTTATAATATTTCATCTTTACCCTTTCACTTGTGTTATAAGTACATTATTTGTGCTTTAACTACTTTTCTAATTATGACTAATTTTAATAGCATTAATATATCTCTTAATAATTAGACTTTTCAAATAAAGACTTTTGGGTGGAACGGTGGGAGTAACTTGTAGTCCATTATTGATTGCTCTAAAAAGACTTGCGTTCAAAAAATATATTTCCCCCTTTTTAAATATATTTGACTCGGTTATTAATATTGATATAATATTCTTTTCGTTCTATTCATTGAGTCTAATGTTTGACAAGTTTAATAATTAAGAAATATATTAATGTTATTGGAGTTGATAATAATTACAAAAATAATTGAGTACAATCAATATGTTCACAAGGTAAGTAGATGGTAAAGATGAAAGGTTATTGATTGAATTGTAAGCATAATTTTTTTAAGTGTTAAATATCTAAAATTGTCATTAAATATGTAAGAGTAAAGAAGACTAGTATATATATAATAACGTGTAATAATTACATGTAGTCATAGACACGATAATAAATGTTGTGTATGAGGAATTTTCGATATAATAATTAGATATTAGTTAATTGTTATTAATAAACAATTATTCTTAATTTATCCTTTAAGAATGTTTATGTCGGGATAAACAAAACTCATAATTTAATAATTAAGATAATTGATTAAAATCAATATGGTAATAAGTCAAAGGTTATTGAATTGTAAGCATAATTTTTTTAAGTGTTAAATATCTCAAAATAAAGAGTAACAAAACTCACAACTTAAGGTTTTATATGTAACTTGCAGATGGGTAATTCAAACATAACTTATAACTGAGGAGTTCATTTGTAACTCACATACTTACGAATCATTCTGGACTGTCAATTGTGTTTAACCCAATTCGATCAGGGCCACCAGTTAGACCCTGATCTGTTTTATAATATAGATGATATGGGCACCTATAGACTATAGAGTAACACAATTTTTGCACCAGATTAGCTGTGATCTAATGTTGTGCATTAATTTTGATCTTATTTGGTGCTAAATTTTTTTGTTCTCTTTAGATACCCATAGCATTACTCCAAAATAAAATAGTGGATTTTTTACCCATAATAAATGGAGTAAAAAAAAAAGTTTTAAAACAAGTTTAAAAAGTCTAAAATTTAGTACTTTATTCTTATTGCTTTTTCCTTTCCCTTGTCACAGCTCCTAACTTCAGCTTCGTACGCCAGGCAACCACTGCTCCAAGAGTTTCACACTACGAACTACATTATTGTTGATGGCGGCACTTCCGAATGTGCATTAGCCGTCACTCTTTTGAGAAATATAAGGTTCTCCTCCTTGAACGTGGTGGCTCCCCTTATGGTAACCCCACTATCACTAGAGTTGAGCCATGGGTCGAACTTATGTCCGACGGTTCTCCTGGATCCCCTTCACAGCCATTCGTGTCTGAGGACGGCATTAATAGTGTATGTCCACGGGTGCTAGGTGGTGGAACCTCAATCAATGCCGGTTTATACTCACGTGCCCAGACGAGCTTCGTCAGAGAGGCTCGATGGAATGGTAAATTAGTCAACGAGTCCGTACCGATGGGTTGAAAACAAGGTTGTCTTTCAACCACTAGTTAGGGGTTGGCAATCTTCACTTAGGGTTGGAATGATGGAAGCAAGGGTGACGCCGTATAATGGGTTTACATATGATCATCTAGCTGGGACTAAGGTTGGTGGCACGATAGTTAATGCACAATGGAATAGGCATACTTATGATGATTTACTTAAAGTATGCTAACCCTAGACGAACTATTGTTTTGCTTCGTGCAACTGTTCATAGAATACTATTTAACACGAAAGGTTTGTATGCCCCTACGACTCACTTATATGAATGTTTGTATATACATATATTTTCGCTTTAATGTTTACCTACATTTTCCAATTCAAATATTAATAACTTTGTGTTCACTCTTAACAGGAAAATCAAGACTCGTGGCTAATGGAGTGGTCTTCATAGATGTGTTGGGGCGCAGACATAAAGCATATTTGAAGGATGGCTTCAAGAATGAAATTATACTCTCTGCAAGAGCACTCGGGAGCCCACAACTTTTGATGTTGAGTGGCTTGGGACCAAAAGAGCATCTAGAGTACCATAACATCAAAGTTGTCTTGGATCAACCTTTAGTTGGTCAAGGCATGAAAGATAACCCAATGAATAATGTCTTTGTACCCTCTCCAATTCCCGTTGACATCGACGCCATCGTACTTGCTGTTATCACTCCCTCAGAAACTACATTGAAGGGGGAAGTGACCTTAACCTTAGATTCACAAATCCTAGTGCCTACGGAAACTTTTCTTTCAGGGTACGTAAGTTTACATTAACTACTTTTATTACAAACATTTCAAGCTCTAGTAAATCATGTAGATTTCTCTAGACTATACTAAGATCTTGGTAGCTATGTTAGCCCTTTAAACTTGGTACTTAAAAGCCTAACCCTCTTTTATAATTTCAGATGGGTGGATTCATACTTACGAAGTTCATGGGTCCACAATCCTTTGGCCATCTAAAGCTTCGGAACCGAAACCATGCAGCCACATTCAACTACTTCAAAGACCCTGTAGACTTGCAAATATGTATTCGTGGTATGGAAACCATTTTACGGATAGTCGAATCAAGGGCATTCTCAAATTACAAAGTTTCTTCCTTCCCCGCCCAAGATATTCTCAACATTACAATGCGTTTGCCTCAGAACTTCCCTGTAAGAACAGTTTTGTAGAGATACAGTGAAGACCGTATGGCATTATCATGGTGGTTGTCAAGTTGGAAGAGTAGTTGATCATGACTATAAGGTATTCGGCGTAGATGCACTTCGAGTCATTGATGGATCGACTTTCGATTTCCTCACCAGGGACTAATCCTCAAGCTACTGTTATGATGCTTGGAAGGTATTTACTAATGGTTTATATATGTATTCAACTTTTTATTTATTTTATAAGCTATTGAATTTATTGAATTAATAAGTGATATTATGTTATTATTGTGCAGGTACATGGGAGTTAGAATACTAAAGGAGAGAATTTTGAAGTGATGGCTTGTATTAATAATAGTCATTCAATAATTATCTGTAGACACCCCAATTTCGTACCCCTGGTATATAACTGTGGCATGCAATATCAAGACCTGTTAAAACTTAACAAATGTTAAGCTACATGGTTTAAAAATGTAAAAGGCAAAGCAAGATGCGCAAAACAGTAGAATGCATGGGCTAAAGTGTCAAAAATGGGCCGAAGAATGAATAGTTGGCGCTGCCATAATGAGGAGCTGGCGCGGCGCCCAAAATGCCTTATGGCAGTGCCCACTTTTGCTACAGTGCCATCCCAAACTGCTACAGGAGTGCTACAGTTCGCGCAATGAATCATTTTTCTGGCATTCTGTACAAGAGAATGAAGCACGAAGAGAGGAATTGTAATTCCCTCGATGTCCCTCTCTCAGCCTATAAATAGAGGCCCCGGGGTTAGCTTTCAGCACACTGGAAATACCGAAAATTCCCCAAAGCTTTCAGCGTTGTTGTTACACTGCGAGATTTGTGAGCGATCGAGGGATAGTGAGCGTCCCCTCCTATAAAGCCTCGAAGCCCTGCCAAAACTCCTCCAAAAGCAAATCCCACCGGTCAAAGTGATCCCTAGCCCCCCCCCCCCCAGTTAGGTATCCACCCTATTTCCCCGGTCCAAAAACCTCGGAAAGAGCAGTTGCTCTGCCCGTGTAAAAAGGCCAAATCAGCAAGAAACAAACTCTTGTTCTGCCCGATTTCTGCCAGCAGCAAGCAAACAGTTGCTCCGCCCGTTTCACGGTGCCCAGAAGCAACTTTCATAAGCATTTACTCTGTCCGAACCGCAGCAGCAGCAGCAAAGCAAAAAAAAAACTCCCTCTCTCGAGAAGGACAGAGCGAGCGCACCACGCTCTAAAAGGTGAGTCTTTAAGAGCGTTAATTTATTAAAAAGCTATTTTTCATCCGGCCAAATGTGAAAATATAAGCCGTTGTGCTGCCCGGATTATTTTAGAAAATAGCATTAAAAAGAGTCATTATTATGGTCAAATATTTTTAAATGTATTTGTAATTATTAGAAGGAGGCGGCTGCAAGTCCGTAAATAATGTAAATACAGATGTATTTGTAGGTAGTTAATACTTTATTTATTTGCTCGATAAATATAACAAAAAACATACTTTAGCCAAAAATCGCTTTTGAGACCGAAAGGGCGAGTTGGGTGTCTAGCACCTTCCCAACTCGTAACTTAGCCTCCGAACCCGTTTTTTCATTCTCTGGTCTTCTTTTTTTTGTTTTGCTTTATTTCTTCCTTAAAATAAAGATGGTGACTCTATTAAAACATTTTGGATCGCAGTGAGGCATCACAACATCCTTTCTTGCACTTTCCCGCTTTCCCCTAAAAAAGGGAGAATAAGAATGAAATGGTGATGTATTCCTATATCCTGGTATCCCCTAAAAAAGGGATAACTTGATATAGAAAACTCAAAGCACTCATAGTGATCCGAAATAGGCCATAAGACAATTTTCATAAAGTCTGTAGTGGGACCCGCAACATCCTTTCTTGCACTTTTCCGTTTTCCCCTACAAAAGGGAGAATGGGGATGAAAGGGTGATGTATTCCTGCATCCTGTTATTCCCTAAAAAAGGGATAAGATGATACAAAAAACCCATAGCTCCCATAACGGACTAAAAATTCACTGAAATGACCGAGGCGTATTCAATGCGCTTTTTGACAGCACCCTTTCCGCATTTTTAATTTCGTCTTCCCCTAGACAAGGGAGGATGGAATGGAAAGCGTGGTGTCCGCATCCGCACGCCGTATTCCCCTAACCAAGGGAGCGCGGGGACGCACCGGGGCACCCACACTATCCAAATTCTTTTATATTGATCTACGATATTTAATTGATTTTTTAACTCGATAGAATGTATAAGAAGATGATAGCGAAAGTCACGTATCATCTAATATTTCATGTATAAGTTTAGGTCAATAAAACAAGTGTTTACATCCTTGTAATCAATTTACCATGTAATACCACTGAGGAATTTATCACAATTTTCATTTTATTACTTTTGTTTACATGTTTCATTTCACGAGGGTGGTGATATTGTTAAGATGCTTTCAATTAGAAATCTTATCAACCCTTTTTTCCATTGAATCTCTCTAAATATTTGCTAACATTTCCATACCCCCCATCCTAAATCTTAAGAACTAAGGTGTCGTTTGGTAGTCAAGATTAATATGCCAAGTTGTCTGATGTTTGGTACATAATAAGTGGTCGGGACTAATAGCACAAGTTATTCAAATAAAATCATTATCCCCTCACTATTAATATCAAGGGAGATGGTGGTATTATCAACACCATCACTAACAAAAAATAGGGATTTAACATTTTTGGAATAATTACGGGCCGGTACCATTTTTATAGAATTGTAACCGCTCAGCTACGCTATTTTTTAAAAACCACAAAAGTCCATTTTCTATAATTTTTTCCTAAAATACCCGCACACCAAGCATCCTCCTCTCTCTCAATCAATCAATCTACTTTCTTTTTCTCTTTCCAATTCCAAACCCACGACACCATTTTAATGATGTATCCAATTCCGAAGCGACGACAGATGAAAAGAAAAAATATTCTCCTAGGAATATGAGTACTAGTAATTCATTTTCACCCACGTCTATTCTCGATGAGATTCAATTGGAGCCTTCAAAATTTTGTGATATCCTAACAAAGAAATCTTCATTCCAAGGATATTTCATCTCCATCCCAAAATTGGATCATGCAGATAAAGTTGGCCATGAACAAAATATGGGTTGAAGTCGGGAGAGAGACTCAGAGATGCCGAAGAAATCACTTGTATGCAAATCCATTTTAGGCATCGTTGCCTCCAATGTGGGCGTCATTGCATCCGATATGAGCATCGTTGTCATGGCCAAGATCTCTTTCAAACGATGGATGGTATTCTGGATTTGGCTCTTCATCTGGATCCATTGCCCACCACCTGAAAGAAAAATCTCACGTGAATCCCTCTTCTTTTTGAAGATCATGCACTTCCAGCTCCCCTTCGTATGTGTAAGCTAGCTGTCTTTATCTTAATAACGAAATAACATATGTATAAAGGGAAAGAAATTCCAACTGTACCGAGAAGAGAGAGAAAAGAGTGGGGGAAGAATGAGAAAAAAGTAAAAAGCACTCATCACCATCACACTCATTGTTTTATTTTGTGCACTAATGCCCTAATATGGGCAGCGATTTTTTGCATTACGATGCCCAATTTTCGCATTGCGAAACCCAATTTTTGCATTACAACACCCAATTTTTTCATTGTGATGCTTGAATTTAGACAGGGTCTTTGTGCATATTTTTTCTTCATCAAGGGTATTTTCATCATTTTCTTCTAAAAAGTGTACTTTAGCGATTGAAAACAAATATCATGGACTTTTGAGGTTATAATTTCATCACATGGAACCGGATCGAATTTCTTCCTACATTTTTTTATCTCAAAAATACCCCTGATATGTAATTGAAGATTAATAGCGAGGACACTAATAGTACTAAGATAAATAATATTCCTTTCGTCCCTGAATTATCGTCCACCTTTCCTTTTTCATCCGTCCCAAAATAACTGTCCAGTTTGAAACTTACCTTTTTAGAACATCATTTTTACCACTTTACTCTTACTTTTTCACCATACTTTAATTATGAGTCACATACACATAAACTTTAAAGGAAACTACACATTAAACTAATATAAATAATCAAATCAATTGTTTTTTCTTAATCTATGCACCGAATCAACTAGGACGATAATTTAGGGACTAAGGGAGTACTTCTTATCCCTTCTTGACTATCAAACAAACCCTAAGTCCTTAACTAAAACCCAACTCAACCTAGCTTTTATCCAAATCATTTGGGGTTGGCTACATGAATCATTTTTCACCATTTTGTTCGGTCAAAAGCAAGGTTGTCACACACAACACATTCATTTATAGGGGTGTAAGTGGTTTAATTTTGTTTGGTTTATACCAAAACCACAAATCGAACCGTCTCCTAGCGGTCCCAAAAATCTCAAACCAAACCGAACATAACTGAGTAAGACTTGGAACTGAACCGAACCGAACCGAACCAGTCGGTTTGGTTTGGTTTGGTTCGGTTCGCTTTTGTGGTTTATATAAATTATTTTTAATGAAATTAACAAACATTAAAAATAACAATAAAAATAAGATTTTAATTTGGAATTAACATCAAAATTAGGAAATAACCTTCTAACAAAAAATTATCATAAATAAAACAATACAAATTCTAAAATACACACAAACAATGAAAGAAATAATAGTTCTCCAACAATCAAGATTTTGTTTGGTTTAATATGTGTATATATATATATATAATATGAATAAATCAAAGGTTCAAAATAGTTAATAAATGTAATATAATATATATTATATAATAAATAAATAAAAATATATAGGTTGATTTGGTTTGGTTCGATACCAAAAACTGTTAACCAAACCGAATCACGTTGTTTTCCAATTTTTGAAACCGAAACCGAACCGTCTTCAACCAAAACTGAACCAAACCGACTGGTTTGGTTTGGTTCGGTTCCGTAGTTCGGTAGTTTCAATTTACACCCCTATTTATATCTGTCTTTATTACATAAGTCCATGTTAGTTTAAGTTCTCCCTTCCCCCTACTTGGAGCTAAGCTTGTCAACGGATCGGATTTTGATCTGAATTTGATCCAAATCCGATGTTATTTTTATGATATGAATTTAGTTTATAAATCCGATTACTTGATTTTGATCTGAATCCGAAATTCGAAAGTTTAACAAATCGGATATGGATTAAGGTATTCCGATCCGTTAACAACCCGATCTGATCCGATAAAAATATATATATTAATATTATACGTATAAAGTTATTAATCATTAGTTTTTAGTCATTAATCATTACTAATTCTACTAAATATAAATTTTATGATATACTCTAAGATCTTACTATCATTATTATTCATATTTGTATAAGTTAAAAACATGAATTTTTAATTTTATTCAACCATTGATTAAGAAAAAGTACCTCAATATTAATTTTATTAAGTACTTTAATTAGAGGCGAATAAAATCTGAATCCAAAAATTTAGGATATAGATCAAGCTTTTGAATATCCGATCTGATTCGAGTCCAATAATTTCTTAACAAACTGAATAATAGATTTGACTGATCTGATCTGAATCTGATTTATTGACAGATCTACTTGGAGCCCTTCTAGTCTTAATCATACCGATCTTGAACAAGTCACACTTTCCTTCTCTGATAAAATATGTAAAGAATGAGAAATACAAAGAAAAATTCATTTCAAACACATTTGACGGGGGAAAATACAAAATTAATTCAATTCAAGTAGTGAAAATGACATTTGACCATATCCATCTTGTGCCTCTTCTTCTACCCATGGTCTTCTTTTCAGCAATGGGGTTAAAATAATTCATTGATGCATTGTGTTTATGGTAAGCTTTGGGCACGACTATTCATAGAACAAATGGCACATTGCATTATATCCATTCTAACCTTTGGGGCCCTTCTACTAAACCGTCCAAAGGTGGTTCTCGATATTTGATGACGTTCATAAATGTTTATTGGGTTGTACGTTTGTGAGGGCTAGTTCAATGAGTTTGGTACTACAACTTATTATTTTAGTTTGAAAATATTTGATTGTCCAGCATATGCCAATGTTAATAATAGTAACACAATACTTTAATATAATATCAAAATCTCTAAATGTAACACCATTTAAAAAATATAAATTACTTCACTACCATTCTCCACATTTAAACTATAAAACCACCTCCTTCCCCCCCCCCTTCACGTAATTTTGATTACATACCATTGTTGATTCAGTTTCTATTGTTAAGGCATGATATCGAATGTTAATTAGATTGGTTTTGATTCGGTTTATTTTTTCTTTTCAATTACGAACAAAAAATCGTTGATTTGTATTTTTTTTTCGATTTCGAACAAAACATCCGCTATACATTTGCAGATGTTTTATAAAACATCAGCAAATGTGTACCACAAATGAGTATCTATTAAATGTTTAAAAAGGTGTTTATGTCATTTTATGTATTAAATTGTGTTACATTTAGAGATTTTTGTGTTACGTTTAGGTCACTCTAATACTAATGTAAAAACCATGTTTCGAACCCCCTCATTGCATGAAAGACGAGATTGATTATAAACTTAAGCGCGTAAAATACGTTTGGTCTTGAGTAGAATTTCAAAATGATCTACAAATTAATAGTCGCCACATCCATTTAGAAAAAAAAAACCTAAAATATAAATCTGAGGGCTAAGTTACGAATCAAAAACATGTTAAGCATCTAACTCGTCCTTCCAATTTCAAAGGTTGCTAACATGCTCTGATACCAAAGATTGGGGGGGGGGTTATGGCAGATCTATAGAAGACCTGTAAGACTGGGGGAGAGAGGGAAGACTCTCTACAAAAGGACAGACGGAGGGTGAGGAGGCCGGCTAACTATGACCGGGGAGTGTGTGTTTAAGACACAAGAGAGAGAGAGAGAGAGAGAGAGAGAGAGAGAGAGAGAGTATATAACTAAACTTTACTATTTATTTCTTTCTTCACTTCCTCTGAGTACAAATGGAAACAAGAGGCCCATTATAAAGGGCTCATGAAAGAACTATTACAAACTAATTATTGAACAATGACGCAAGCGCTTACGTCAAGGACCAATAATTCGGAAAGCATACCTAAAAAGCAAACCTAAAAAGCAGACTAATCAATCCACCTATTACAAAAAAGCAAACCTATCCACTAAGAATAAAACAAAAGGGAAAAGGCGCACTAGGCACACTGATTACAAACAAACAAAAAGAAAAAGCTACTGATTGCAAACCAACAAGAAAATAAATGAAAAAGCTAAGCTGGCGATGATGACTACCAACGGGAATCCGGATGAGATGGATCGTCTTCATATGGGTCTGGATAAGACCCATTACTGTCATCTTCGGAACTCAGATTTTCGAGATCCACTGAATCGACCCATTGGATAAGAGCATCAAACCATTTGGATGTTACGGGATGGTCATCTGTCCAGGATTGGTTGCCCAGCATGATCTTAGAAGGGATGGTCTGGGGATCGATCATGTTTGACAGAGCTGAACGAGATTCCGATGGTAAATGTTTCGAACAAGTACCAGAAGAAGCATAATGCCTCATTAGGGAATTCGAACAGGTTATGGGTATGGAAAAGACTGAGAAAAGGATAGTCAAGATGGAATCTAAGTCATTCCATGAAGAGTCCATGATGGCGGAGAAGGATGGTGAGGAAGTTGTGACAGTTTGGAACGGCCCTGTATTTGACAGTTAAGTCAGCAATGACTTCTGAAATTTCAACAGGGAGAGAGAGAACAGGAATCATGTCTGGAGGCCCAGGGATGGAAAAGGAAGAGGACGGGGAGGAAGAAAACGGGGCAGTTCTGATAGGGAACACCATTGGGATGATGCCGCTGTTGGTTCCTTTGGAAATCTTGCATATCTTTTTATAATCAGATGGCCTTGAGAGGAAGTCTGCAAGGATATTCGAAGTGCCTTTAATATGCTTGACAGTGAATTTCCATTGGGAAAACCAATTTGCCCATCTTAAAAGTTGTGCTTGGGGGAGAGCTTTTTTCCTGAACTGGAGCATGCGGGGGAAAGAAGCCATATCCATCTCGATTAGAAAATCGTGCCCGATTAGATGGAATTGGAATTTCTCGATTCCCCTTTTTACTGCAAGGATTTCCTTGAATGTGGAATGCTAGTGCTGTTCCGATGGCTTAAACGTGCCACTCTTGTATCCACATATTCTCCTTTGGTTGTCTTCACTTTGGACAAGTAGGACCGCTGCCCAGTAATCATCACTTGCGTCTGTCTGAAGAATTCTCTTTTCTGGCGAAGTGGGAATCTTTAAAGGGGGCATGGTGCTTGCTAGCTGCTTGATTAATCTGATAGCGTCGGTTTGGCTTGTAGTCCAAGGAGGAGGATCCTTTTTCAGCATGGGGAACAGCCAAACTGTATGGGCAGATATTTTTGGTAAAAAATATGCCATATAGTTGACTAGACCAAGGAACTGCTGAATTTCCTTTTGGGAAGACAGGATATCTGGAAACCGGTGCAATTCTTGGGCAATGTGGGGCTGGGGCTGGTAAGAACCGTCGGTTATCTTTATTCCTAGGAAATCGATGGATGATCGTCCGACCTCCGTTTTCTTTTCTGAGAGCATGATACCGTATCGTGTCACTATGGAATGGAACTGGGAAAGAAGGGTTACATGGGAATCGTCGTCAGGGGAGAAGAACAGTATATCATCAATGTAGACCAGGGCATTAGAAAGGATGGGTTCAAAAATTGTTACCATTGCCTTTTGGAAGGCAGATGGAGCGTTTTTTAACCCGAAGGGCATGACCTTCCACTGGTAGTGGTGATCCGGGATGCAGAATGCTGTCTTCGGTCTATTTTCAGGCGCTATTCCTAGTTGCCAAAACCCTTACTTGAGATCAAACTTTGAAAACACCTTTGCGTTGGATATGGATTGGAACAAGGATTTCTTCTATGGTAGAGGAAATTTATCGTCTGACAAGAAGTGATTGAGCGGCTGGTAATTGATAACCAGACGTAGCTTGCCTCTGACTTGCTCGCTTCTTTTGTTGACATAAAATGCCTCACAAGCCCATGGGGAGGATGTAGGATCTATGATTTCTTGTTCAACAAGTTGGGTGCATTCTGTTAGAGCAAGTTGGTAGTGGTCCGGATTCATCCCTGGATGGCTTGCTTTGGTGGGATTGACATCTTCATTCTGCTTAAACAGTAGAGAAACAAAGAAAGCAGAATTTAACCATAGAGGAGAGGAATGTTTGGCCAAAAACTATGAATGAGATGAGGCGCAAGAGTCCTGGATAATCTGATGCATGATGGTTTCTATGGTCGTGGCAGATGTCATGTACAGTCTTGGAACAAGGCTCCATGGATTGAAGAAACTTTTATAGTAAAGACCAGCCTGTGTCCATCGTAAGTTAGGTAGCTTATGAAGGATATCAAAGCCGATGAGAAGGTCTTTTCCATGTGAGAGCTGCGATGCAGTGCTAATGACTTTTAGGGAAGAGTCTGATGTGGATCGGACTGCTAATTTTGTCAATGACAAAACTATCACCATTAGCAGCAAGAAAACACTGATGGTGAGGCTTCTAAAAGCTAGCCTGGAGTATCTTTGGATTTAAGATGGATCTGCTGAACTTTGTGTCAGCTATGACTGGATGGGTTTAGCATATGTAGAGGTCAGAAGGTGGATTTTGGCCAGGGGCATAGGTTGACTTGTTTGAACAGGTAGAATACGAGGGAGAGGATCCAGCATGTAGATTATAGGTATGGGGTCATCTTCTGATGAGTCAGAATCTGTTGAACGGATGGGCAATAGAGCGGTGTTGAATCTCTGGTTAAATCCTCAGAGAGAGTAGAGGACTCATCAGAGAGATCGGCCAGCTCAATTTGATTGGCGTCTGGATCGTGCACAGGACTTTTTGTATGCAGGCAGTCTTTAGAGAAGTGTCCACTTGTTGCCAAATGAAGCACCGATCGGAGATGCGGCCACGGTGGAGCTTCTTTGTTAAGAATCTCCATTTTCTTGAGAAAGGGCCGCGAGAAACTTTTCTTCGAGAGAGGTCAAAGGACACAGGTGGGATTTCTTTTTGTGTGAGTGCGATCCACGGGGAAGACTTATCTTTGCACTTGATTTGGAGATGCTTTTCATCACACCCGGATCCATCTTTGTACGATTTTTTCAAACTCCTTGAAAAATCTTCGTTGATTGCAAAGTTTATCATGGCGTTTAGCACTAAGCGGTAAAGGCCACCAAAAGAAGTCGAAACAGCGAGCAAGTTTACGGATTCGGAGATCGTCGTTCGTTCTTTGAGAGACTCGGGAAGGAGTTGAGGAACACTGTTTCGAGGTTGACATCATCAAGACCATTGAGGCAATAGAAGCGGCTCGGACATCCGATTATAGTGCGTCTCACAGGTCCTTTTTTAAGAAAAGAACAACACTTCATTTTAAAAGTGCATCGGCATGAAGTGTGTGTTACGTGGGTACACTATGAACTCGAGAATAGATTAGGTTCATGAGTTGTTACGGAGGCAGACCTCTTGAACTGTGTCGGTATTCTCCAAAGGTGAGATACCGATCTCTAAGGCGCCACTTGGATTCGGGCAAGGAACCTTTTATAACCACATCTATGGTATAAAGCTGACTCCTGTACACCAGGTTAACATTTCAACATTTCGTTCTCGCCATTTGTGAGGCGGAATGTCGTCGAATGTGAACTTTTGTCTGGTATCAGCCTGGGTAGTGGGTAACGGAGTTTTCTGGTTCTCTTGCGGAGAGGTCTGGGATGCAGATTCCTCTGGAACATTACGGGTATTGGCTCAGCTGTTGGTTACGGTTCGGTCATGAGCAGATGTTGAAGCCCGTGGCATCAATCTCTTCTTCCTGTTGAGAGGAGGAATGATCAACCACGGGTCCAACAAAGGAGGACTGGGAAGGTTTGTCACCAGGTTTGGCAAGAGCCTGTAGAAATTGGGAAACTGGGTTTGTTTCCTCGGTGGAAAGATATCGGGGGCTACCAGGGTAACACTTGTAAAAGGATCAGGCTTTTCTGGCTGGATCTCCTTTGGGACAGAGCTATTGGAGGTAGAGGCTATGGATGGCAGGGAGGCTGGACCAACTGGTATAGGTTGTTGGATTGGTTGGCTGGAGGATAAAGGTCTAGAGGCCCAAAGAGAGAGTGAAGGGGAAGCCTCATTGTAAGTAGACTGGAAGATTGGTTGAGGGTCAAAGGCTGGTTTGGAGAAAGGTGTTGTCGGTAGTCTCCAAAGATCATCCTCAATTGCAGCCATTCTTTGATGTTTATGCTGACGCTCTAGGTCTGTGAGCTGAGCTTTGAGGGACCTCATCTCTTGTTCTTTTCTTGACAGGGAGAAGGAAACCTGAGGAGATGGCACGGAATGGGCAAGTTGAAGGGATTGTTGGTGGAGGATTTGGATCTTGAGACGGAGTTTCAGGCCGTCATACTTTCGAAATCTGTACCACTTGTAGAGATCATTTCCTTTTGAACAATCTGTTTTCTTTGGGTTATGATCTGCTTGGCCAGCGTTATTACAGGCAACAACGTTTTCGCTTTGCCAGTTAAGGGTAGCTTCTGCTGCACTAACAGGGGCTGAGTTGATGGCTGTAGGGTTCTGGATTTTCCAAGCATGCTTTGTTCTTTGATTTGGAAGTTCAAACGATCCTAGAGAAGGAAAGTTTGCTTGATACTCCCTTTCTATTTCTGAGGGCGAAGCAAGCATATGGCAAGGCAGGACAGAGTTCCAACTGCTGGGTCACCAGCTTTGTATCTCTTCTGTAAACTCTTTTGGAAAGAGTTTTTCTTCGTTTTGAGATCTTTATCCATCAGGACTCTAGAAGCATCATCTAGGTAGTCAGGACAGTCACAAACATCGTATGGACAGTGAACAATAGGTTGGACCATATTGATCTCTGTAGGAAAGGTTCTGCACAAGATGTTCGTCTGCTGTGGAGATGAAAACTTCTTTTTGACGGATCCATGTGTATCATCTTCGGCGGTAGTTGCCGGATATTGGTATGGAACAAACCAAGAGGTTTGGGCATACATCTTTTCTCGTGGAATTGAGGAAGAACTACCTTCTTTGTTTTCTCTGAAGAAAGAAAGTTTGGGTTTAGAAGGGTTTACTATGGGTAATTGGGTAATAGGGTTTGTAGATGAAGGAGGTAGATGGGAGGGAGAAGACATGATTGAGAACTGAGAACTGGAGGCACACAACTAATTCTCTTCCTTTTCAATACTTTCCGAGACAACACTGCGACCTCTTGTCGTCTTACAAAAGTCTCGGGACTCGGTGACAAAGGGCAATTAGGCTTTAATCGAGGAAGGCTCAAGTTAAACTACGTCTTGGTTTTTCAGGCTGTGAGAGATCAGGAAGTCGGTCCTGCAGACACAACACTTACTGGTCCGAAGACTTGTTCCAAAACTACAAGTTTGGTTTCTAAAGATAACAACACGGGTTACGCTTGCTATTCGAAACTTGGCGGAGGACTCGGAGAGAAGCCACACGGGTTTAAGGCTAGAAAGAAGATTGTCGGCAACCGATCTGAGGAACAGGGGTAGGGACTGCAGATGAGTGTGGCCCTGTTGTCATACAGACAGGGGGGTGAACTATGGCAACAATGCAGTGGAATTAGGAGTTAGAGACTATCGACAGTTTGCCAGGCTTTCGAAAGTATGGCTCTGATACCAAAGATTGGGCCAAAATGGCATGGTCAGTCGATGGCTCTCGGTTGGTTGGCAGTCAAAATATAAAAAGATAACATCCAAGTCTAGAAAAATAATCAAATAGGTAAAAACGTAAAACTATCAAAAGTTAAGATAATGTTGGTCAACTCTAGTAAACATTGGGTCAATTAAAGTCAACAAAATACAATAAAATGTTAACATGCTTAACAAATTTAAACTAAACATTTTAAGCTAAAAATGTCTTAAACGAAACACATCAAACATAAATCAAGAATATATAAAACATGAAAAACTCACAATTTTGATGGAACATATTAAACAAAAAATTAAGAAACACAAAAATTAAAGTCATACCAATAATCAATTATCATAAAAACACAAAGTTGTAAAATGTTGTAAGCAAAAACAAACTTTTACGTTCAACAGATAAATGGAAACAAATACTCTTTCTGTTCTGAGTAAAGAATCCTCGTTTAAAAGTCAATTTTTTTTTTAAGAAAACGACATTTTTAGTGATCCATTAATAATAAAATGACACTTTTATGCCTTAATTTTTTAAACTAGATTTTTTAAGTAAAACATTCTAAAATAGAATAATTGACTCTTTGCCCGAAAACATAAATAATATTAAAAATACTAACTTCATGGTAATGAGCTACGGGGCACATCTTGTATCTTCTTTTCACATCAGAAAATCATTATTTTGAAATAACCAATTACATTTAAACCATTTTGGAAAGAAAATGAGTGAAATTAAAACAAAACACAAATACATATAATTAACACCAAATACCAAAAGAAATACTAATATTTACAATTTACACTAAACACAAAAAAATACTACATTTAGAAATATTTTAGATACGACAATTAAACATCTAGATGTCTACATTTTTCACAAGGAGAAAATATACTAAAAATTTTCACCAAGAAAGCTAAGAATTAATTAACCAACGTGGAATATATATCCTGATTTGGTAATAATAGTAGAAGTCTTTTATTTTTAAAAAATTTATAACCAACATTCATTTCGAAATAATGTGGAATACATCTCTTCTATTATATTGGTGATAAAACTAAAAGTCTTTTATCTAAAGACTTTTAAAACCAACATCATTTTTTAACTAATGTAGGATATCTGTTCTATTAGTAATAATAGTAAAAATTTTAATCTAAAATTAAAATCAACATCATTTTCTAACATATGTGAGATATACATCTTCTATTGGTAATAATGGTACAACTCTTATATCCAAAGATTTTTAAAACAAACATCTCTTTCAAACCATATGATGGAGTACATCTTTTCTATTGGTAATAACAATATTTTTAAAACAAACACTAATTTTTAACAAATGTGGGATCATTATTCTATAGTAATAATAATAATATTTTATATAAAAACTTTTAAAATCAACATCTTTTTCTAAACAATGTGGGATACATCTCTTCTATTGGTTATAATCATAAAAATAATAATAGTAGTAATACTTTAATTAAAGAGTTTTGAAACATACATCTCTTTTTAAACAATGTGTGATACATCTCTTGTATTGATAATAACATAAAAATTCTTTTATCTTAAGAATTTTATAATCAATATTTGTTTCTAAATAACGTGGATCTCTTTGTAACCAATGTGTGATATATTATCTAAAAATATTTTAAACCAATATCACTTTCCTAATCAGTGTAAAATACATATTTTTTATATTAGTATTAAGCATTTTATAAAAAGACTTTTCATACATACATCACTCTCTAACCAATGTGGAATACATTTCATCATTTGATAATAGTAGTATAAGTTTTTTATCTAAAAAAAATATAAAACAAATATCTCTTTCTATATAATGAGATACATCTATTCTCTTCTCTTTTATTGATGATAAAAATAGAAGTCTTTTTATTTAAAGACTCTTAAAATAAACATCATTTTTTAACCAATGTAAGATTTATATCTTTTATTGGTAACAATAGTAAAAGTCTTATATATAATCTAAAATAATTTAAAATCAATATCATTTTTAACCAATGTAAGATATACATCTTCTATTGATAATAATGTTAGAAGTCTTTTATCAAAAGATTTTGAAAACCAACATAATTTTCTAATCAATGTATGATACATCTCTTCAATTGGTAATTAATAATAGTATTTTTAAAACAATATCAATTTCTAACTAATATGAGATACATCTCTTCTATTGATAATAATAGTAGAATATTTTGTAACCAATGTGAGATACATATCTTGTAAAAGTGAAAGTCTTTAGTCTAAAAACTTTAAAATCTAATATTTTCTTTTTAAACAATGTGCTATACATCTCTTTTATTGGTAATAATATAAAATAATTTAAAATCAACATTATTTTCAACAAATGTGAGATATACATCTTCTATTGGTAATAATTATTGAAGTCTTTTATCAAATGATTTTGAAAACCAACATCACTTTCCAACCAATGTATGATACATATCTCTTCTATTGGTACTTAATAATAGTATTTTTAAAACCAACATCAATTTATAACCAATGTGAGTTGTTGAAAAATTAGTGTTTTTAGTGAAAGAAATTGTGTAACTTGAGGTACTAATTTCTTTACGTGTCATTTGTTTGTTGGCGAAGATAATTGCGCAAATGTGTTCTATTCGGTGAGAGTATCGAAATGATATATTTATTTGTCCGAATCGAGTTTTGGATGGATAAGATATCATGACTTAAAGTATAACTTGTTAAAAAATAGTGTTTTTAGTGAAAGAAATTATGCAACTTGAGGCACAAATTTCTTTACGTGTCATTTGTTTGTTGGCAAAAGTAATTGTGCAAATGTGTTCTACTCGACAAAAGCATCGAAATGATATATTTATTTGTCTAAATCAAGTTTTGGATGAATAAGATATGAAGGCTTAAAGTATGGTGTTAAAAGTGAGTCATTAAAAGTAATGTCCCACCTTGAAGAGTTTTAGCTCACATTGGTTAAAAGTAATGTTAGTTGTAAAAGTTTTTAAATATAAGCATTCTACTATTGACAATAGAAGAAGTTATATACACTAATACTAATATCTCTTATCATATTGATTATTATTATATATTATTATTAGTTAATGGCTAGAAAACCAAAAGTTTTTAAAGCCTCCACATGGATGCTTTACAATGAAGATTTATCAAAAGGTGGTGAGGTGGCACAACCATAGTGCTCCTTACTAACTTTAAATAAATAAATAAATAAATAAATATATATATATATATATATTCTAAAACTATTACATGAAGTATTTATATCTAAGGTAAAATGATCTATTGGGCTAACAATGTAAATGAGCTCAATTGGGCTTACATGTGTTTGACATATTTCTTTAACACTCCCCCTCAACTCGTACGCGTAACTTTTGTGAAGTGTGCGAGTTGGAGAGATACAAACAAATTAGCCTTTACGGCAAATGTACCTCTTACATGGGCTTGACATATTTCTTTAACAATCCCCCTTAACTCGTACATACAACTTTGTGAAGTGTACGAGTTGGAGAGATACAAACAAATGAGCATTTACGACAAATGTGCCTCTTTGGGCCTGAATCATATGTGTCTCAATTGGGCTGGACTTGCTTGGGTTAAATTTTGGGGGAATTTCAAGTGGGTACAATTTTGAAAACATCTTTTCATCTAGGACCATCAATTTTTTGGATATTTCATATAACTACAAATTGCTTGCCAAATGACAAAAATGTCATTAATGAAAACTCTGATGCCAAGCCTTGGCATGCCAAAAATGCTGATGCCAAATCTTGGCATCAGGTGCAATGCTGATGCCTACAATTGATGCTGATGCCAAAAATAGTCTTGATGCCAAAAATGCGTGCCAAATCTTGGCATCGGGTGCGATGCGTGCACAATTGATGCTTGATGCCAAAATAGTGCGATGCCAAAAATGCGTGCAAATCTTGGCATCGATGAAATGCGATGCCTATCAAACATAATTTTGGCATCGGGTGAAATCTTGATGCCAACAATTGGCATCGTGATTAACCGTTACTTTGTATCTCAAATCAAATTTATTTATACCAAACGCCATTATCATTATCACTACGAGTTGGTTATCTTTCAATCACAAAAGCAAATCTTATTTGAAGAGATTCAACGAGTAAATCTCTAAAATGAGACCAAGAAAAATATAAACCATGGAGATGGCGATTTTGTTGCTAAACTTAACTATCCATACTCTACTAACATTCAAGAGAGAAAGCCAGCTTATGGCTCATTCAAACAAATTATCATGCATATTCCTCTTCTTCTCCTCCTTACCAAGAACAACAACATCATCCCATTCCCCTCTCTTTGTTTCGCCCAATTTAACAACAAGTAATTTATGAGTGTAATGCTTGCTTGTTCGTAATATTAGAAGAAAAAGTAAGAGAAGCGATAGAAGTTGATATTCTTTTTTTGTGTGGGTACAATAGAAGTTGATGCGGTCAAAATAAATAAATAAAATGTCAAAATCAAACTATATACTCTTTCCGTTCGGAATTACGAAAATGAAAAAAAAAAAGCGAGCAGTCTGGAAACACCAAGCAACCATAAGTAATTTTCAAGCTTGCGGTTTAGGACCTTACTTTACTAGCGGCGTGAGACTCGGACACGAGCCTCGTACTGTAGTCTTCAATCGCCGTCGGCCGAGGCGGACACGGTTGCGAGTGGATGCAAGTGAACCCATTTGCAAACCCACCTATCAATATCAACGTGACCCATCTTTCATTATCCACGCCTAAGCCTAACTCAAAAAACAAAGAGAGGAGGCGGGAGTCACGGGACTGTCTTGATTCGAGACAGTTGGAGCCTCTTGCGCTGTAGGCGTTGCCGGTCTTTGTTACCGACTTGCCGCCGTCTTGTAGCCGTCGGGCCCCGGGGAAAAGCGAGAGGTCGGAATTGGGGATTTGATTTGGGAAGAGGAGGAGAGTTGGAGTGGGGTTTTGAGGAGATTTGGTATTTGGGGATTTGATTTTTTGTAAATTGTAATTGTTTGTCCACG
>CM028378.1:87025290-87105816 GCA_013146195.2 Codonopsis lanceolata | reverse complement strand
GGCACCCCAGCGCATTGCGTAGCGGAGGATGTGGCGAGAACCCCGAACATAATATGGCACCAGCTCGTCAGTGAAGGCATCACTCTCTTTATCTTTGCTCTCTGACGGAGAACCATGAAGCCTTTCAGCAGGTCATCAAACCACCACGAGCTGGCTATCGCTCATACTGCGTCGTATCTCTCTCTGCTCAACCTCAAGGTGGTTTTCGGCTTTGTCGCTTTCTTCTGAAGATCGTCGACCCGATCAGACAATCCATTTCGTTGGGCTTTCATTTCTTCTAAAAGCCTCAACGCCTCGACTACATCAGCGTCCTTGTTGTCGCGATCACCTTCCAAAGATGCAACCTTAGCCTTGAAATATCTACTCTCCACCAAAGCGAGCTACCGGCGCAACTTCTTCTGAGTCGCCACCCAGGCCAAGACGAGTAGATAGAGACTTCACCACGACACAAGCCTGTAACCATGCAAAACAACTAACTGTTAAGTTGAGACAAAAACACAACCAAAAATCAAAAACAAAAGCGCTGGTGACCTAAAGCGCTAAGAGAGTTCATCACTCCAACCAAATCCTTCGGGGTAGCTCGGGAAGCCACCCCCTGGCAAAGTATAACAGTTATTTCATCACGAGCAGTAAAATCAAAATTGCCGAGGGGAGGGATGTCGGCGATAGCCTTGGCCAAGTCTTTGGCCGCTTCTTGACTGGTCGTTAGGGCGAAATCATCCTCAAGCCAGGGCATTCCGACCTCTTCATAAACGGGGGAGTCATCCTCGGCCACAGCCTTACCTTTGCTGGCGGAAGAAGGCTGATCACCACCCTCCACATCATCATCATCTTCGTCGATGAGCTGCATCACCTTCCTTTTACGTTTGTTGGATTGGCTTTTGCGAGGAGGAGGGTCAATGGTCGGAACAGCAGTAATGGCCGGGGACTTCGCAGGAACAGCAGGTGGGGATGGGGTCGATGAGACGATTACTGGCAGAACCTTCTTCGCTCCAGCTCCACGGGAAGAGGTCGAAACCATTTTTACAACTTTCACGGCAGGAGCCGCCACCCCCTCGGTCAAGGGCTGAGTTGGCAGGCGATAACCCTCCGAAATGTCCGAGGCGGCGACCTCCAGAGTAGCACGACGGCTAACACTCAGATTTTTTCGGCTCTTAGTCAGGTTCATCCGAGCATCGAGGTTCCTTATCGCTGAAAATGAGAAAAAATTAAGTCAGAAGAAATTGTAAAAAGGCAGTAAATAGACTAAGAGAAAAGAAAGGGAAGGTATTCACGATGATCGGGACATGACTCTTCGGCTCCCAAGCCTCGGCAAGATAAGCAGTTCTTCTTGAAAACAAGACCCTTATGCACCACCCACCCCGGGTAGGTGTCAATTTTTGGCATGATGCATCGGGGGCGAACGCCTTGGATGTCCTTAGTCGACATCCCAACCAGGCTGAGCAACTCCTCGGCCCCCGAGACCGAGCTCCAAGAAAATACAAGGGGATTATCTCCATGCACCCCTAGATAGTCCTCCACAGCCGTTTTCACTTTCTCCTCGTACTCAGTCAAGGCAGGAGCAGGAGATAAAGATTTCACTAATTCCACCGAGTCACGAGGAACCGGGAAGTTCCATTTTCGTCGGCTTTCTATAATCAACACTTTGTCAGCCCAATGACCCGTCTTGCTTGGAGGCCGAGCAAATAAATTGACCCTGTTGTTATGGTGTTTACACTGAAGGCGACCTAAGGACATATTTACACTGAAGTAATTTTTGAATAAGGGAAGGGTGGGCTCAAAGCCGAGCACCCGCAAGCAGGCAGCAAAGCTGGTCAGATACCTCACTAGATTTAGGGATAGGTCCAATGGGTAAGCCCCGGCTTCGTCGAGGAGCTCACAGACGAAAGGATCCAAAGGCAGTCGGAGCCCTACTTCAAAGAAAGATATATAAAACCCAACTCCACTCTGAAGGAGTCTCAGCTCGGGTAAAGATAAACTCAACTCGGGTGCATACCCCCAGAAATCCTTAGGACTGTGGTTAAATTGAGCGCTCCATGACTCTACATCCTCGGGGCACACATGATTGCACCACCCCCTCAACCACCTGCCTCCGGGCTTGCCACCCTCTTCACCAGGCTCCTCGCCCACTTTAGCTTTACCAAGACGAGCCTTCTTGCTCGTCTTGCTCACGCGGTCCTCTGCCTCGGGTGCTGAAGTTGAATCAACATCAGTTTTCATCATCTTCTTCTTCGCCAACTCTTTGTTTTTGTTCATCATCCTCAACGCCGCCAACTCGCTGAAAAAATTGTGGTACATGTCAAAATAAGCTTGGTCCCTCGATCTACAGACATACATGTCAGAGCCGATAGGTCGGTCCTCGACCTTCCAAGACTCATCCCCGACCAAGGGGAACCTTTCTAGGTCATAATCGGCAGCGAGCAGTAACCTCTTCGCTTCATTGGGAAGAATGGCCTCCCAATTTCCATTTGTTTGCTTATACACCCGGGAAAGGGTGGGACATCGAGCATAGATTGGCCCGAGGTTTGCTTTTTTAGTCCTCATTGCCGAGGAAAACACAGAAGGGGATACGACTTTTACTGAGGACGACGAGGAAGACTGGGAGGGAGACTTATATGTTACGTTTGAAGAAGACTGGTCTGGGGTACGACGCGAGGACCTAGACTCGGAACTCATAAAAACACTCCGACAGTAAGACTAAGTACGAAGTTAGGTAAAAAGAGAGAGAGGTACCTGAAATGGGTGAAGGCGAAGCAGACGAAAGCAAGGGAGGAAAAGCGGAAACCTGAAAGAAGAAGGTCGCCGGTGTTAGTACGAAAAGTGCAGAAACCGGTGACGAATTGCCGGAGTAAAAAACGCATTGTCTAAAACTCACAAACTCAACCCAGAAAGGGGTCACGAACGAAAGAAAACGAAAGGGGGAGGAGAGACGAGTCTAAAGCACCACTTTTGAGGGGAAAAAGATGACTGGAAGAAGGCTAAATGGCGAAATCTGGCAGAAAAGCAAAGTCGCCTGAAAATCGCTTAAGCAGGAAAGGCAAAAGAGCGGTTAGAAGTGTAGGAGGGAAGCCAGGGTTTTGGGTTTTATATGATCCACGACCAACCGGGTCAACCTGATTCAAGACGCGCGGGTCTCGTCGCACCACTCACCAGCTGACGCGTGTCATCGATCAACGAAACGACGTCGCCAAAAAAGAGGAAAGCGGCGCCGGAATTTCGGTCATTAAATGAAAAGCCGGCCAAGTGACGCTTCGAAAGGCGTGTTATTAATGAGATGTGACTCCAAGCGACGCCTCCATTTCGACTGCAAAGCAAGCTCGGTCCGAGGACCTTGTCAAGCACATCCTCGATTTACACCCGAGATTGAAACGAGGATACTCTAATTAACAAAGGAGATCCTGGTCGAAGACGAATCGAGCTATATTTTCCAAGCTTGGGATGAATCCTCGCACTTGGAAAGTCGGGGGCAACTGAAAGGACTCGACCTGGTGCCTCCCACGTGGATGACACGTGGCAGTCAGAACGACTTAAACTAGACCGAAGATAACCTCCAATCCGAGCAAATCGAGCATCATCAGGACGACTAAAGGTCAGTCCGAGCATAATTAAGACCGGCCATAAAAATATATGAAAACACGAACTCGACCGACCAAGCGACCATGAGACCTCATGGTCGGTCCCATGATGAGACCAACCTGAACAAGGAGACGTCGTCATGGTACGAGACGCGCCAGATGGCTTCGCCTAATTGGGAATACATCAACGTGCTATGTGCAAGCCGTACCACTTGTCGTTGACTTCTTTTCTGAAACGCTGGACAAATCTGACAAAGGTCAGGACCAATGAGAACTAGCCAACTCAGCCGACCAATAGGGTTGAACCCTATTGAGGCATCCAGCTTTGTCTTGCAAGCCAAGCTAGAAAGGGACTATAAATAGAGAGCATGGCCACCTTCATAAGGTATGACACTATTCACTCAAAACTATCCTACACTAAAACACTCACGGTGATCTCAGGGAACGCATGTGCTCATCTTCGTTATTCAACTACTGACTCTCACGCCGGAGGGCTTTAGCTGGGATAATCTCCCAGCTCCCTTAACGGTGTCTTTTCTTACATTTCAAGTCATATGTCCAGGAAGCCATTGGAGCCAACGCATTCACAAACAAACAAGCCAGATATCCAAATATCAGTTTCCATAATAGTCACTCGCCATCTTTGTCCGTCCACGTGGATTTCCAGAAATAGTCACTCCATAACTTGGCGTGATCACATCCTTTTATGACTGATAAGCTACTAAACTTGGTGAGCTTGGTCCGGTTCGATTCAGTTTTTTAGAGAAAAAAAATTAATCGAAACCATACCAATAATCCGGTTCTCAAAAATCTAAAACCATAACTAATCCAATACGTATGAGAACCAATATATTAGTTCGATCTAAAACTAATCGAAGATGTACGAGAACCAAGACCGGACCAATACTATAGTATTTTTTTTATTTTTTCAACTGTTTAATACACATATATAATAAAAATTTAAACTTCATAAAAAGATTTTTTTTTAAAAAAAACTTCAAAGATCAAACAAAACTGTATCACGTATGTGCATGATTTGTTCGGCTCCGTGTGAATAACATATAGTATAATACTAACATATATAAGTCTGGTGCATAACATATATAATTATATGATATATATCAAACAAGTTTAAGGGTCCGTTTGGCGCAGCGTTTTAAAAACGTAGCGGTTTCCTTACAAACACATTTGAGATATAATTTTAAAACGTTATTTTCATAAACTTGAGTAGTTTTCAAAAAGACAATTATACCCTTTGATCCATAAATCATAATTACAAATTGTGTATTTGAATGAAACAAGGAGAATAAACAAATGAAATACAAAACTAAATAGCATAATTAAAAAATATTACTCCCTCCGTTCCAGGTAAAGAGTTCATCATTACATTTTGGGTTGTGCATTTAAATAGTTCACTTTCAAAATTGAAGGCATAAAAGTGTCATAAATCACTCGATTTGGTTTTGTTTGCGATTTTTTGCGTCGAACCAAACTAAACTGCGTTATTTTATATATATAAACTAGAGACAAATTCGAAACACGCCAATAATAATAATAATGAAAACCCAATTCACTATGCATCCCCATATATTCTAATGATGAAAACCTATTTCATTTCACGCCACTCCCCCCTCTCTTTCGTCTCTCTGGAGCGACCAAGAACAGAGAGATCCCCTCATATCTCACACTCTCTCTCTCCATCTCCTCTCCTTTAAGTCCACCATCTCCTCTCCTCCTCATCCGTCCCTCTTTTTTTTCTATTCCAAAACCCAGCACACGAATGGGCATAAATGTTGGAGAAACAGATCCGCTGGACATCAATGTTGAGAGATGCAGAGTGGCTACTCAGCAACGGAGAGAAGATGCTTAGAAAGAGGAAGGGAGGGAAAAGGAAAAGACGGGGCAATATCGGAAAACCTTTCCTCAGCGACGTTTTAGAACTGCTTCCACCACCGCTTCCAATTTTCGCTCGAAACTCAAACGCAACAACATTTTCCAAACGCTCCGTTCTAAAACTCGGCAACAAACGTAGATTCTGTGAAAACACTCCATTTTGGACTCGCGTTTTGGGCAAAACGCGAGACCAAACGAGCTCTAAGTCTTTAAAACCTTCAAAGTTTTAAAGACTCATAACATATATATTTATATAATATATAATAAAATAAATAAATAAACTATATATTAGGTCGGTTTGGTCCAGTTACGTGTTTTTTTATTTGAGAACCGAGACCGACCCAAATGTTCAGTTCGATGAAAATTCAGATCCATGACAAAACCAATGTATTGGTTCGGTTCGATTTTATTGGTTTAATCCGGTTTCGAAAAAATCCTGCACACCCTTAACTAAAAGTGTCATTTTTTTAAAAAAAGTTTGACTTTCAAACGGAAACTCTTTGACCGGAACAGTGGGAGTAACATTCAATTTGGAACGGAGAGGTTTACATTTGCTAACTTATCTGAGACACTCATGGTTCGTTTGGATGCATTCATTTTGAATTCAATAAATATTCAAATTCTATACAATTTAAATAACTTAGAATTTGCTTTCAAAATCATAGTATTTCCATTGTTTAAATAATGTGTAGAATTCAATTGTAATTCTTCATTATACTTAAAATAAGAGTTCAATAATATATCAAGTTTCTAGTTTAGTCTAATGGTATATGGTTGTTACTTAGTATTATGAATATGAATGATGAATGACAAGAGTTCAAACATTGCTAACAACAAAAGTATAAAAAATTTACATTTTAGAAAATAAATAACATATAGCGGTGGTGGTTAACGGTAGCGATGGGTTGAGCTAGTTGGAGGTGGCTTTTCGGAGGCGTGCGGTGGCCAAGGTGTTGGCGGCGACGGAGGCAGCGATGGCGGGGGACGTGAGGCAAGGGGTGGCCGGAGGTGTTGGCGGCGACGGGAGGTGGCACAAGTGGTGGTGGTTGAAAGTTGTTTTGGTGGTGATAAAAAGAAGGTGATTTGTTAATATGTAATAATTGATCAAAATTTAAAATTTAAATTATTAGGATCTATGATAGAATTAGTTTTATGAAATTGAATGATTTAGAATTTCAATTCAAAATTTTAGTTATGTTCCCAAATAATGGAATTGGTTTTGGAGGTCCCAATTCAAATTTCAAACTATGAAATTAGGGTATCCAAACATACCATCAAAGAATTGGTTCAACAAAATACTATGATAACCCTAGTATTGTAAGCTATCAACTATAACAACGTTTGAAACTGTTAACCAATATCATATTGCCATGTTTGACTTTTAAAATTACAATGAATATTTTTCAAATTTAAATTTGATATATATATATATATATATATATATTTATTGAAATCATAAAATGTGTAATTGAAAAAGATGTACGTAAAATTTCTAATATTAATAATATGCCTTTGTCGATAGCAAAAAAAAGATACATATATGTGTCAACATTACATTTGAAAAACAGTCATTAAGACTCAAAAAAACCAAACATAACAATAATTTAAAAGCGAAAGGAGCAAAAGACCTCACGGACATCGACTAGACATTTAATGATTTAATGACTCCTTTTCAAATGTAAATTAGATGACACATATTATTTTATATTTTTTCAAAATCATAATAAACCTAATTCAATACAAATATAAACGTTAAATTTGCATTTAATAAGTTATTTTGACTCAAAAAATCAAAGAACACAATAATTTACGAACCGAGTGAATAAAAGATTGTACAGACACAATTAGATATAACAGAGTAACATTTGTCATCCACTAGATATAAATTAAGGGTGTGCATAAGTTTTTCAGAATCGTACCAGACCAATGAAACCGGACCAGATCAATAGAAACTAGACCAGACCAATAATTTGGTTTGATCCTGGATCTGAAGTTTTATAAAACCAGACTTTAGGATCGGTCCCCGTTTTCAAACCAAAAAGCATAGAATCGAACCAAACAAACCCAATAGATTAGTTATTATATATATATATATATATATATATATATATATATATATATTATAAAATGTTATTTTCTATTTTCCCGTCAAAGAGAGAGAGAGAGAGAGAAAATGTGTATGTGTCTCAATTCAAACAAAACTTCTGAAACCCTAGCTCATCGTCTCGTTTGAGTTCTTCGAGTCTTTTCAACAATTTTGTTTGAGTTTTTAGTTTTTACTAACTTTTGTAATTTTGTTTCAATCGAATTGTTATCTCCGAAGAGGTTAGCAAATAAATTTCAAAACCAACCCAGACTAGTAGAACCGAACTTTATTGGTTTGATTACGATTATGAGTTTTAGTAAAACCAAATAATTGGAAAATATCAAGTTTTTAACCTTACGGAAAATACCATGTCAAAGTAATATCATTAACAAGTTTGTTACATTTTTAATTTTTCTAATATAAAAAATTAATTAATTGCATGAGAAAAAAAAAAAAAGATAAGTTCAAGACCCAAAAGATTACTAATTTGTTTGCATTGAATAAGAACCAAAGTAATGGTCCGATTCTAGTTTTCATGAATTTTAAATTGGTTCCAGACCGAACCAAAGTATTACTTCTGTTGATTAAGTATTAGTCAATTATGGGTCTTCATTTTTTAAGGAAAAACTAAACCAAGCCAGACATCGATCACTCCTATGCAAAACTATGACTCCGTAATTTTGAATTGTTATATGTATAATTGAATGTTTTTAAGCTTTAAATTTTATTATTTGTTTGTATTAATTGTTCTTGTACATCTTGAAATAGTTTAGAACCGAACCATAATATTGGTTCTTATACATATTGAGTTGGTTATGGATCAAACTGAACCAAACTCACCCCTAATAGAAACACATTGAATTCATAACCTCGGAAATACTCAAAAAGTCAAAATTTGTTATCAGTAGTGCAAATTGATTCAAAAAAGTTTGAAATTCCGATGCAACAATATATATTTCATATATATAAAGTCAGGCCATAGAATGTACAGATCACCCAGTAAAGCAATCAAATAAACATGTACATTAAGTGATTGCCTGAGCAATAATCAGCTGCTCTGCAATGCTAGATTTTCCGACTCACCGACTAATAACGCAGCCCTCAATGCCATTGGTAAAACACGGCAAAACGGCACCCAGAAGGCTCAAGGCCGTACAGTAAAGAAGAAAAAAAGAATACATCACCCATAGGATCACTGAGGCTACCAAAAATATGGGTAGGTCAGAACCAAAATGTCCCCGGCACAGCTTATCCCAATCAACCACACGGGCCCATGCCTAACGGAAATATCAACGTCTCCACAAAAATAGGTCCGCACCAGCTCTCTAAACAAGTACAGTAAAAAAAACAGCATTAGGTCACAGATTTCAGTCGTTAAAACAAGGGAAACTAACAGATTTCAATCACAGATAACACACAAACTTATCAACTTGCACAGGTAGAATTTACATACATTAGTTACATTAAGTATAAGCAACAGTTAAAAGATTACTCTTTGTCCAGAGAAAACATAGGCACGCTTGATAGGTGAACTGGGTTATTAGTCTCGGCGCATACTGCCTTCAGTTCAAGATTAGGCCTGCCTCAATACCATCAACCGGACATACTCCTAATGCCATTATACCAGTTTTATGTTCAATATCTAAATGCCAACTGCTTATACAGGTCGACATGTTAAGGGCTATCTACCACCATCAACGCCGCCTTCATCCATTTTAGTTGCACCTCCTTCATTGCCCTATCACCAAAACAAGACCAATAACGTCTCTATCATCCAGATCAATCTCCGCTGCACCAAATCACCATCTCCGACACCAGTAACTGCCACGATGAAGTCCAGGTTTTATGTACAAAGGACCCAGATATAAATGTCAGGTATGGGAACAGGTCACCTGGAATTGCCACCACTTCCCAACTATCATCACAGAGATTATCTTTTCAGCTCCACTTTCCCAATCTAGTCTCCTCAAAACCATATTTTGGGATATGCAATCACTACTTCCCCTCCTTTCCTTCAGCTGCGTGGGATCATTCTGCCATGCCAGGATAAAGCTTTTCCTCTGCAGGAGCTTAGGAGCTTTGTTATTGTCTTGATTCTTCCTATTTGAGCACATATGCCCTGGCCCCACACCTGCCCCATCGAGGAAGATTATGCTTTTATATAGATTTTCTAGCTTTCTTCTGTCAAATAGGTTCTAGGTCTTACCCAAGTAGTAGTCTTGTTGAACTCTCTTCTCAGTGGCCCATTTCAGAATTTTTTTCCCTCATTTCCCAACATAATTCAAGCTTTCAACTGTTTGACTTTTCATCTAATTAGTTCCCTCTAAAATGCAGTATATCTCTTTCCTTGTTCTATTGACTTTTATGAATTCTAGAAAGTTAAGGCTAGGGACAATATGTAGGCAATTTGGTAGTCTGACTAATAATGTACAGGTATACAACAAAACCAAAAGGATAATTGGATTAAATACGGGATATATTGTCAGTAATGCTGATGCAACTTAACAGGGTATGACTTTTAATACAGGATATGCAGGTACATAACTAATACTGGTGGAATCTATACCAGATACAATAATACGCCTTGCTAACTAAACAGGACTTCACTGAATGAGACCTAAGAAAGTAAGAAGATAAAAGAGGATGACAGGTCCGTACCACAAGATTTGACCAAGTACAGCAAGAGATCACTATAGTGAAGGAACTCTAACAATAACCAAATACATCAAGTGCATTAAGTACTTGTTCTGTATAAAATTGGGCCAGTGACTAAGAAATGTAATGCCTAATAATGATGTATCCATGAACAGTAACTCTAATTGCAAAAGCAGGAAACAAGAAGTGACTCATAGCACGGGCAGATATAGGCTGATACTTTTTCTTATTCCTCGAAAATCATGGTGACGCAGAATGCAAGTGGAAGGCCAAAGGAACTTGAATTCAATTGTTAGGATACATCGTGTTACTAATAAGATAAAAATTAATTATAATTTGTTCGCTTTTTGATCAATAAGGATATTGTTAGTTGTTTATGATATCTCTTAGCTTATTAATACTCCCTCTCCCTCTGTTCCACCCAAAGAGTCCACGCTTGAAAAGTCTAGGAATTAAAGGTTATACAAGTGTCATTCATAATTACAGAAATGTTTGAGCTTAGTCAACATCTTTATATCACATGTGGAGGGTAACGTTACGGGTTATAAAAAACCGTAGGCACAATTTTTTAAAGTGAACTCTTTAAGTTAAACATCTAAAAATTGAATAGATGACTCTTTGCTTTTGCTTGGAACAGAGGGAGTATATTTTTGGAAATGTAATTATCTAGCATTGCTCAAGTAGAATTGAGGTTTTACTTGGTACTATAAAAAATAATGTATTCCTTTGTCAACAAACATATTAGAGTATTATTGGAGAATAAGATACGGAGTGTTAAGTTATAAACTCATCTAAAAGCTTAAAACATTAAGAGGCCCAACAATGTATATGAAGCCTAACACTCTGGGCATGTGACCCGTGTACACGTGGAGCAATAAACAAACATGCCTCACATGACATCACGAACCAAACTGGGTGACATGCAGTTGTGCACACACAATACTTCGGATGACTCGAACCCAGACCTTGCCAAACTAGAGCTTTGATACAATATTATGTTAGCAACTCATCTAAAAGCTTAAGCTATTAGAGAAGGGCCCAACAATGTATATCAAGCCTAATAAGTTGTTTAGTGCACTTCCACGAATCCTTGAGCAGGGTAGGGTTCCTCCCCTTCTCAAAGTCTGCTAACTGGTGAATCTTTTGCAAAGGAGATACATATCACAACTTCTATATCCTACACCCTTTCATGTTTGCTGTGCAACCTAGAGCAGGATTTCCATATCCAGCCCTGCATAACATGGCCTCAAAACCAATTCGATAATAGCCATTAAAAGGAAATGATAACTCAGTAAAGGCTGAAGTTGTCGAGTATAGCAGAAAAGAAAGCCCTCCATTTAAACAAATTGCACATTCATCACTCAAATCTACTATATTAGTTGATGATGCAGCCCCTCCCCTAAATCATGCAGTCTTTATTAAGAAGATTTTATGCCCCAAACAATTAGTTACAAGGATTTTATTCAGAAATTAGCTGTTAGGAAACAATTTTGGAATGTTTCCAAATTTATAATGTTAGTATCTAAGCTTTTGGTAATAGAAATATAAAATGGTTTGCTTGCCTATACAAAGGGTTTCGATGTAATAAGTTAATTGTCTTCTGATAATATGAAATAATAAAAAGATCGTTCTCAAGGACTAGAGGTTTTCTCGAGTCAAGAAACTAGCATTTCTTCCCATTATTAAATCTCGACACAAATCAATGGCGGCCTCGGTGTTATATAGTGTCAACATTGATTCGATCTCTAGGTTCAACCAGACTTGCACAATCCCTTACTCAGTTGATGTTCTAAGAGAATGATGAATATCCAATTGCCACTCAAAACCAAAGCCACAACATCTCGCTAGTAACAATATTAAACTAGAACCATCTATAATTAATTTATTTTGATACTGCAACCAGCTATTTAGTTGAATTAAGAGATATTCAAATACCTATGCTGAGAATCAACATCATCAAAATGGTGCACCCAACAATGAGTTAGAACACACCTGGCCAAATAGAAAATATGTGATATTGCTGAAATAATTTCAAAAAACTACTTGAACAGGAACTGAAATCTTGAAATTTGCTTTACCCATGAAGCCACCAGATGAAAGAATTGTCTGTTTCCAAGGAAACCACATTTTTCACTATATATGTGCACCACCATCTCAGGATTCAGGAAATGGCAATAGTCAAATCAGCTCTGGTCATCTCTTCCAACAAAGAAAGTGGAAAACTGGTCTCATCACTCCACTGTTATAGCATGCCTTGCCACAATGCAACGGAAGGCACAGATCTTAGGCCTCATTGTCTTGAGAAGTGCAACTTAATTAGACAAGGGCTTTCCAGCATTTTCAGATCAGAGGCAAGGCGCTAGCTGATGCCAGAGGAGTACTTCAACTTTATCTAAACCAGTAATGGCGTGCACTTTTCATGAAAAATTTCTGACTTGGAAGACAGACAAAACAGGTATTCCTTAAATACACTAATTATCCCAAAATTTCCTATAGCTCGTGAACTCAGACTTACAGCAACTCTGGACCGTCGGGAAGCATATCTAAATGCGCACATCAGCCAGCCAGCTAACTCTCCAACCAACGTCTGCCTCTGCCTCTGACCTCCAACACATAGGGTAGCTGTTTTCAAAGATTTCCGCTCTACAAGTCTGTATATCTTTCACTTCTTAATTCTAACTTTGATTAATATCCTAAGTTTTTGTTTACTTGTTTTCCTTTATCAATATTGTTATTTATCGATGATCTTGTAATTTAATATGAATGTTGAATGAACTGCCAATTCCACCTTAAATTTGTTAAAGAGTCTCAATTGTTTTCAAACTACGTGCATTTGCCTCAATAAAGGTGCCCAGCAGCCTAGGACCTGCAGCCTCATGAAAACATTGCACCTTTTTGTTAAAATGATGACTGCACGCTGTAAATAATCATGCTTTACGAAATTAACTAGCCGTAACTTGACAGATTGCTCATCATTGATAGCCTATGATTTAGCAGACACGGAGAACTATGTAAAATAGTTATGTCAGACACATGCATCCATCAACATATGTTAGACACAAATTTAGGGTCTCTAGAACAAAGGTAGTATTATGGAAGCCAAGTAAATCACCAAGTTTACTCAAAGGTTATTTACATGGAACCAAAATAGTTCAGAAGAGAAAACGTGAAAGTGATTATTGGACTTTCAGAGTTACTTCTATTCATCTATGTTGCCATATCTTTTAGATATTACAGAGTGCCATATCCAAGTGTCTTGGAGATTTCAAGGTCATCATGCCTGACGCATACCTCTACCGACACTCGACATCATTTCTGACTACACGTGTCTATCAACACTCATGGTCTCCACGAATCATAGCTCATTGTCTTACCGGTGCAATATAAATCTTAAGAAGGTAGGACATAGCATCTGCATGGTGGCCAAACTGCTCCAGATGAAAGACACCAGTGCTTTCTACATAATTTTGTTTCACTTGTGTGAATGAAGGAGGTTTAGTCTGTGTCTTGAACTGATTAACAAATTTCTGCATTCCGCAGCACGTAGATATCAGGTTTGTACGTAAATCGGTATTTTGAGAAGTTTTATATCACCGGAAAGATCATCAGAAAGATCAACTAGAAGGCAACATAAGGTACGCTATTGATAGAGGCAGTAAGATGGTGCATTGTCAAACTAGATCTAAACAGAACTTCCTCTTCCACAATTTCTCTATATTTCTAGACTGAGGCTGATGTATAATCGATAAGATGATTGGTTTTGAAAGTGTCATGTAAGGGAAAGAGCCTGGGTATGTATAAATTGTTTAGCCTTCTGGTTTAGGGGAAATTACTTCCAATTTTGAAAATATTAGGACTACATATATACTACATAGTATTTTGGCAGTTGTTATCCTAGTCCAACAAGAAATAGCAGAGTTCATAATCTAGCCTAAAAACTTGATTAGGGTGTATCATTGAATATCGATATTAAGCTTTTTCCTCGATCTACTCTTCTTTATCAAAAGGATGAAGAATGTGTTTCTGCCAAGCCATTCTGAGGGTAGATTCTCACTCTCTCGCCACTGTCAGTTAAAATAACTATTTCAATTGCGTTAACATCTTTGCAGCTGAAAAATTAAATAAATCAATATATATACGCACATATCTATATGCATAAGTAATATTTTTAGCATGCCATAGAAGCAGTAAGATTCCTATGGAAGGTTCCAGGTCTTTCAGAAGTCAGAAGTCAAATATCCCACGGATCTTGTGGCAGAGCTCTGACTGGACAATTAAAAGAAACATGTCTAATTTGGAGAACACACAAGATCAAATGAAAAATGTGAACCCCAAGAAAATATGAGTTTAGAAAACATATACTGAATCTCACCTCCACACATGGGCTGAAGCGTCATAATTTTCCTCTCCAGGCATAAAATTCCAAACAAGGGCGAAATGTACTAGCAGACAATGATCAGTTAAAACATGCTTCAGAAACAACTTGAGATGAGATATTTGAAGTCAGAAGTGTTCCTCGAAATCCTTCCTCAGCTTTTGGTACTTCCATCTTCTGATCAGAAAGCTCGTCTGTTAAGTATCAACAGCAAACAACTCAGTCTTTATGAATAGGTGAAAATGAAGAGATATTTGTTTCAGTTTCATATCACAAGACAGTGAAATCAGCTGGACCAGATAATATCAAACACTCGCGCTTGATGTCACAAACTTATTCATTATTGTATAGACTTAAATCTCATTCTGGTCGGTCTACTTTCCCCCAGAATTCATTAAGCTCACTTTACTATTTTTTTAACACTTTAATCACTCCACTTGGACTTCACAATCAATAAGCTCACTCAAGCCATTTTCATCCATTATGTTGGACGGAAATCATTGAAAAGACTAAAATACACATACCCATTTCACTTTGTATGACCCCATACCCATTTCACTATGTCCGACCTCCCACCCTCTCATATCGATTCACACTGCAAGGAGAGAGTGAGCACTGAAGGGAGGATCCTCGAGCCAATTAGGGACACGGCCGACGACGCTGTTCCTCCTACTCCACCGTTGGTCAGGTAACTATCTGTCTCTCGTCGTCTCTCTCTCTCTCTGTGAAGCGAAACTCACACCCCAAGATCTTCCTACATAAGTTTGATGTTGAATGACACCTCGAACCAACGCCCTCGGGATGAAGCGAACCTTGGTATTGTGAATGACGTCAAAATTGGGTTGACCCTCCAATCGATAAGCCAAATTCAATCACAAACAACGAATCCATGATGTTTGCAATCCAAGGCACTAAAGAAGAACAGTCAAATCCTCTATAGGTCTTTATTATCAACAAACTCATTAAAAAAAACCAATGTTTTGAAGGCTAGATATAGGCTTACAAATCCTAAAAAATACTGAAAAAATAAACCTAAAACTTGTAAGAAAAGAAACCTTATTAAAAGGAAACAAAAAGCCCCTAAATTATATAAGTTACCAAAACAGTAAAACCCTAGAACCCAAATAATAAAACACGGCTGCACATGACGAACACATGCGTTTTGTCCACAATGTGAGCGCGGCAATATAGCCACCATTCTGTCCAGCGCAAAGGAGTTTGTAGAAATGCACTTGGACCCTCTGAAGTTGAAGATTCATAATTCAAGCCTTCTAACTTGCCCCCAAGCTTCCAATCTCACCACAAAAGTCCCTCCATTTGCAGAATCAGCCCTGGGGTCCTTGAGATCACTTCCCTCCCTCCACCTCTCGTGTGTGGGAGCTGACCCCAATCTTGGTGTCAACTGGATTGGGTTATTCTCCATCACTCCCGGAAGATTTTGAATTTCGGTAATTCCAGAGTACCTACAGTTTCTTGGATGGTTTGATGTTAAAGAAGATTAGTTTGGAGAGGATTGCACATTTTAGGGTTACAATGGATTTTCCCAAGAGGCTTAAGGAGTTGCTTCTTCAACATCAGGGGATATTTTATGTTTCAACTAGAGGGAACCACGGGAAGTTTCAGACTTTTAGCCTTAGGGAGGCTTATATGAAGGGGGAATTGGTTGAGTCAAATGATGTGTACTTAGCGAGGAGGAAAATGGCTCAGGTGATCCTGATGAGGCTGAGAAAAGTCTGTGAGAGTGGGGAGTTGGTTCATTATAGGAGGGGTAGAAAAGGTAGAGATATGAGGAGAATTGAGAGAGGTGGAGGTGGTCGTTCATGGTTGTGAGAATGGAGTATAACGATTAATGGGTGCCATCAAAAAGGCTAATATACCATTAGTAAGGGTATTTTTGGGTTTTCAAAAAAGTTTTAAGCTTTTCATCCAAAAATCTGGAGGGAATGATGAACTGGATACTTATGTCTATGATATAGTGATTAAAGTGTGGACGAATTAAAAAAAAAAATTTGAGTGAGCTTAATGGAGTAAAAGTAGAGGGACCAAATTCAGACTTAAGCCCAATTGCATATAATGATATGCAGAAGACAAATTGGTAAAGTTGCAAAACAGGACACAGATCACCACGGTCCAGTCAAATCTGCGAAAGAGGTGATATGGCGTCATTACAAGCTCGGTCTACATCCTGTGCAGTACCACCTAGTATTTCACTTGGCTAAATCCATCGTTATCAAAGACCCAAGTGCAAATGGATTCTAGGGGCCTAGTCGCAAAGCAGCTGACCCCTGATGGATGCAAAGCGCACAATGATAGAAATATATACCCAAAAGGTTGAATTTCATACGGTATGAAACTATAAGGCCATGTGGTTGTCTGAGCAAGTGACATCGAACTCCAGAAATACAGAGGTTTAATTCAGAAAATATCACCACAGCATCAATTAGAAAAAGAGGAGGGAGTAGACAAAAGATATTCCAGGAAGAAGATAGAAAAGAAACTGAGTTGGAAAACTAGAAGAAAAAGGAAAGTGAAGTAGAACCTTTCTGAAATCAAAATTAACAAATCATGGGATAAAATGACGACATCATAAAGAAGAGGTACAAACGGCACGGAAGAAGAACAACAATAACAGAGTCAATGGAGAGAGACAGCAATCGTCCTTTTGTGGGGAACGTCTTGGCAATTGACTTACCGAGTGTGATGTCGGTAAGTCATTTTACCGAGTTTGGAGATGATTTTTCGCTAGAGTCGGAAAATGTTTTCAATTGACCAGATTTTCTATTATAAAACATCGAAAAAGGCAAAAGATGTTTTCTGGAGTCATTTTCCGTGAAACAAACTTAGCCCTTAAGTTCTCAGCAAGAGCCAACAAAACTATTTTTACATTTTCAGGTTAATGGAAAAGGTATGTAGCTGAATGCCATAATAAGCCAAATAGCTGTTCCTTCTTATTCCACTTCAGTTAACTCTACTAGCAATATCTTACCAAGACAAAATCGTCCACTGTAGTTTACTAATGTGTAATAGTTAAGTACCTGCAATATCTCGATTCTCATGGACCTCTGAATCTGTCACCCACAGAATATCTCCTGCAAGTATATTCATATCGGCAAGAGTAGAAGATTCCCCATCAATAATCTTGGAACCTTTGTGGAGTATCTGGTTTTCCTTGACAATCTGCAGGTTTAACTCTGTTAAGGGAAACTGCAAGTCATCGTATTCAAAGTGGAAAGGAGTGGCTACAGGAGATGTGATTGTAGATAGTAAACTTGTTAGAACATAATAAACTACAAGATACATGTCTTTGCTTTTAATGACTGCAAGCGTATTAACAACAATGTGATATAATAGCTGCCAAGTACACTTGTGGCATACTTGTGACATGTAATATGAGTATCATTCTATTACACTATCACATAAATCAATTTGAAGACAGACATTCACATAGCAATTGACACCGAGGAATTCCATAACATTCTAGGAACTACAACAATGACCAAAAATATTATTCCATGAAAGATCACCCTCTATCAGTGAATAATCTGCAAAGGAATCCTCGAGGGGTTTATGTGTTATCCATAATTATATCGAGAAGAGTTTACATGAATATACAATCACATGGTTTTTAGCAAAGCAATGGATATACAGAGAAAGAGAACAAAAAGAAGAGTCTAGTCCCTTGGATGCATGTAACATAATATGCACCATTGTCGAACAATCACAGCAAAAAACAATATGAATAGGTGAAAATAGCATGCATCGAATGATAAAAATTTTATGTGGTAGATGCCATACCCCGAAGGACTGCCATATCATCATTTTTAATTGGTAGATAGATGTGGATCCAGAAACATTCAAATTTATGGAATCTATAGCAGCTGTCTTTCGAGAGCGTTTGGAGCGACGATTTGACTCCAACATGTTCCCAGAAGCTTCTAATATATATTTTGGAGGTTCCTTCCCATGAATAAAGTATATACATATATCTTCATTGCAGTAGTTAAGTTTTCTCATTAACTCACAGCTTTCTCTTTCACCAATACAATCCTCACATACCTACAATACAACGATGATGTTAGATTAATCAATTGCACAAAATAACAATTAAATAAACAATTATATAAATATGCACATGTACATATGTATGTATGTATATATAGAGAGAGAGAAAAAAAAAGTTTTCAATAGTTACTCTCTCACTAACCATTGATAGTTACTATTTGTATTATCCATTGGATAAAAACTAAAGGGTGGGATTTATTGATTAATTGGATAATACAATTAATACTTTGTATACATTTGAGTTGATTTATTGCATTTTTTTATAAGCAAATATAATATTAATCACGGCGTCAAATCAGGTGACGCGTCCTTGTACACTGGGCTGGGAGTATACAAGACCAAAAGAATCAGATCTACAAACTATCCAAAATATTGACAAAAGAATCCCCTGAACACAAGCCCACATCAGAATGCCAGGAACTAAAGAGTCTGATGCACTTCTTTCTTTAGCCGATCAAAGTTTGTCTCTACATTGTCGAACACCCTATGATTCCTCTCCTTCCAAACGTTCCTCCAGATCGCCAAAGGGACTAAATCCCATCTTCTGTTTTTACTAATACTTTTGAAAGAAGCCCACCCATGAAGCAGTTGAAGAACAGATCTAGACATAGCCCAAGAAATACCAGCTAGGAGGAAGGAGATCCATGAGTCCCTAACAACTGGCAGTGTAAAAGCAAATGATTAACAAATTCATCCTCCTTTTTGCACATGTAGCACCAATAAACATAAACCCTCCTCGAGCTCTCAGATTATTCCCCGAGAGAAATGCCTCCCTTCCTTGAAACTTCCCGAGCAAAAACATCACTCTACTAGGAGCCCTTGACTTCCAAATTACTTTCCAAGGATAGTATCTCATGTCCTCATTTTTTAAGCATGAGTTAATTAATTGTATTATCCAACTAATCAATAAATCTCAACATTTTATTTTTGATCCAATGGATAATATATTAGTAACTATCAATGGTTAGTGAGAGAAAATAACCATTGAAGCCTTCACACACACACACACACACACATACATATGCATCCAACTTAAGAACATGCAGGCCTGGAAAACTAATAATCTTCACAAAAGGAACTTTAAGAAGTATCCTTGTATGTAACTTAAGATGCTGGCAATAAAATTTTCCATATCTTCAAGTTATGATGAGAGGATTGATCCCTGAAGATCCTTCCATTATGTTTCAATCCAAACACCAAATAGTGGTAAAATACCACATTTTCACAACACTTGGATGGGTACCCTCTTTCCTTCAACTCCTCTGAAAGCCATCATCAATATGTGCTTCATCAAGGAAGGATGCACCAAGCGTCCTATGTACACAGGATGTATACAAAAACCACTAGATATTATCCACAAAAACTACAAAAGGGTTAACACTACTAAGAATTGACTCACAGCACCAAAAAGACAAAAGTCTGAATTGGTATGTTCTTCAGTCCCTCTAAGCTCCTCTCTGTATTCTCGAAAGCTCTACAATTCAAAGAGAGCTTTATAGGCAGGGTGCAACAAATGAGTCTCTCATGCACCACGGTCATAATCAAAACCCTTGAATTTAAACAAGATGGTTGGGTTTCCAAGTCACCTAAAGATTGTAAGGGGTGATGGATTAGGAGAATGAGTCCAATGAAATATCATATACATGGAATTGAAGCGCTGAGAGGGATCAAGAGACCATACCGGGTCATCGAGGGAAAATAAGAAAGAGAGAAGACAACGGGTCCAGCTTAGTGGTAAGACGCTTCACCTACACCTAATATGTTGTGGATTCAAGTCACCCAAGGGGTAAGTGGGAAACCATTATTGATCCTCTTAAAAAATAAACAATAAAGAGAGAGAGAGAGTTCAGGGACTACCGAAGAGTAGCCATGAGCCATGGAACCCCTCTTTTGGAAGGAACCCTCAGGATTGGGAATTGGATTCTCTTGGGCGCTTCTTTGAGGAGATTTAAAACCAGATGGTGGACAGAAATAGAGAGGATTCAGTTGTGTGGGAGGTGGGAAGAGCAGAAATTTTTCAGTTAAATCCTTCTATCAAAAACTTTTAGGTAGCAATGACACGTTTCCTTGAAAGTGTGTGAAAGTCGAAGGCTCCTACAAGGGTGGGTTTCTTTATGTGGGAAGCTGTGAATGAAGCTTTATTATCGGAGGATAACCTTCAGCACCGAGGGAAAATTTATGTGAATAGGTGCTATGTGTGTAAATGCGATGGGGAAAGTGTTAATCATTTATTGTTGCACTGCAGAGTAGCTAGGGAGCTATGGGACGTCGTATTTAATTTGTTCCAAGTGGTATAGGTAATGCCGAACTCAATTAAAGAGATGCTCAGATGTTGGTCTCCGCATAAACAGAGAAGGAAGGGCCTTTGGATCACTGCTCTGTTGGTGATTTGTTGGACTATATGGAATGAAAGAAACGCTAGGATTTTTTTAAATAAGGAGAGAAGCGTAGAGAAGAATAAGGAGCTGATTCTGCGGACTGTGTTTTTTTGGTGTCATGAGTTGAGCTCTTGGTACAAACCCTTTTGTAAAGTTTGTGGATAGTATATCTAGTGATTAGTTCTTAATTTGTATACTCCATGTGTACAGAGGACGCGTCACCTAATTTGATGCCTTTTTATTGTACTCATACGTCTCAAAAAAAAAAAAAAAAAAAAGAATGAGTCTCCAAATCCAGGTGAGAAAGGAGGCAGATAAGGAGAACAAGTCAAAAGAGACATCAGACTTAAATTTGATGCCACAAAGTGGACAGTACTAAAGGCGAGGAAAATGAACCAAAAGAGGAACATTCCATCAAACATCCTCCAAATGCCAAACCCAAGCACATCATGCATCGAATATCTAACAAGAAGGAAAACTACTATTCTCATAGTGAAAAAAATTAGAAAATATGGGTCACAAAATTCCTAATACCATTGAATCCACCCATATCTACTGGTCCTTGCTCCTAATACCAGATGGAGAAGTCGGCTCCAAACATAAACAATACCATACAATTTCAAGAAAGCAATTCCTGTGAACCAGCTTCTTATTACCAGAACCAGCCTCCTTCAGCTTACACACCATATCCCAACAGCCAAGATGGTCTTCTTGCTTTCTCTAACAAACTCTTCCAATGAAAATCATGATTAATTTGGCTGCCACATTAATGAGGTTTCCGAACAAAGAGCGAAAATAAATCAGACAGACAACTATATAACTTATTTCCAACCCCTAAGGAGAAAAATATGGACCATTCCAACTAATCTTTTAGACACCATCCCAACCATAAATCCCTTGCAGATCTATGGTTCCACCAAGACCCATGCTAAAAGAGGTAAGGCCTCACACCATCACCTCACAGCCAAGCAAAGATGCAAAACGCTCGAGACCCAATTTTTTAAACTAAGCTATCATTTGGGGGACAAGGAAAATTGCGTAAAAATAGCTGTCTGCCGTGCGTGTTGGTGTCACATGTTTCAATACATGAACGGGTCTCTTGAAATGCAGTACAATTTGGTTTCTTGAAAGGCAGAAGAGATATTGATACATGGAAGGCTAAGTAGTTCACCATATTCGCTCGAAGTTGATATTATTTATATCAAATCACGAAAGTAAGTAATGGAACATTTAGAAGCACATATATTCATTTATGTTCTATATATCCATAGAGATGCTATCTAATGGCTGTATCCTTGTCCCTTGGACTTTTAAGGTTTCTACGTGACCTACGTCCTACACCACGTGCCTATATGAGAACTTAAAATGGATGTTCATGTAAAAAATTCATTGAAATTAACACTAGAAAATCAATACTTTGAGAAATCGCTTTTTAAACCATAAAAGTTATAAGAACGTCAAGTGAACAACTCTATCTTGTACTTTAAGCTACGTCAATCCCTGCTAACCATCCTTATAAAAAGTTCCTCCCATTGTTGTTCTACATCAATAATGATATCAAAGAGGAAGGTCCTACTGTTGAGCAGACTTAGGTTTTACTCAAGAGAGCGTCGGATATTCCATATTTCAAAGGAAGGTATGTTCTTGTGGTATTCTTTGGTTACTTCTCCTTATTTGACAACTATTTGACACCTATAATGAGTTGGATAATCGACCAGTCGTGTTTGCAAGGATAGAGTTTATTGGAACAGCAGAGATTTGGTATTTCCGCATTGAAGCATATATTTAGAGATTAGAACAAGAGCCAGTATACACTTGGAAAGATACGAAGGTCAAACTACTTGACAAGTATATGATTTTCAATATAATTCTGCCAAGGTCATTAAGGGAAGTTGTGGGAACAGTAACATGGTCTAGAGGATGCACTAAAATTTGTAACTGATGCAGCAGGAAGGCATGTCTGAGTCTCAAGGACATGGAAATAGGCATTTTCAAAGAGGTAAGGTTTTTTTCCCAGGGGTTCAGTGATTCCAATCGTGGTATAGTAGCAACATGTTTGTAATTAACCAATCAGACAACGTAATGGTTTATTTTACTGCTAGGGCTAATAATCAGAATTTCTTCCTTAACTAATGACCAAAAGACATTCCTGATAACTTGTAAGGCCAAATCACCACAACGTGAAAATCATAATTTATCAAAAAGCTAACATGAAACCCATCTAGTAAAACGGAGAAGGCAGATCTGTAGTTTGTGATATTGGTAGTACGTGCAGATATTAATTAATCACCAGCTGGTTCTATACCTAGACATCTTTAGGAGTCCATGAAATTGCTAACTATATTGACATATGTGATGCTCAAGTACTCAAATGGTAATCCCTCACGCACAAACTATTCAGAAAGTAGCTTTCCTGCATTACCATGTTAGTCATATACCCATTGTGCACCTTTTCTACTGCCAAAAATGCATTATGAGTGAAGAATAGAACCAGAATCTGATTTTTCTTTTCTGGAAAGACCATGGCTTAAAGAAAAGAAGAGATGAGTTTAAGTACTTTTCTTCAACAAAGAAATTAAAGCACAAAAGCTTTTTCTCCACGTCTTTAATAAACGTTCCCAGGTTGCTCCCACTTGTTTCCATCACAAGGGAATCCTGTGGGAGGTTCTGACAAGTCTTTACGAGGCTCTTGCAATTTACATGGTGCAAAAGATCATAAAGGAGGGCTTGGTAAACATCATCCGTACAAAGAGAGCAAAGGGAATGCAATTAATCAATAATGTTACAGCTTAAGACCCCTAGAGACAGCGTTAAAACCAAATTATTATTCTGCTTTCTGTATTACTTCAATCCCCGAAACAGGAAGATCGGCAGACTCTTTCTACAAGCCAAAATTGTTTTCGGCAAGCCTCAATAACAGAAAGATCAGCAAACTTCTACTTTCAAACCTAGATTTCAAGAGTAAAAAGCCCCCAATGACATTTAAGGTAGGAAATAGAACATTTATAGCTGCTGAAGACATCTTGATTACAAGAAAGGAATGATGGATGATGTCCTCAAGTTTTAAAAAAGAAGCTAATTTCATAGGACAAGAATTGGGTACACACTGCACTTCATGCCTCAAATCCTCCAAATGAACAATATTCATTTCAATTGAATAATAAAATACTCCCTTCGTGACTCCATCCCAATTGAAAAGGACATGTTCCATTTTAGTATGTCCCAGTTGAAGAGGTGCGTTTCCTCTTTGGGAAAATACTTTCTAACAAAGTGTATTTAATACCTTATAAATTTGTGGTTGAAAATAACCATGTCATATCAACTTAATTAAATTGAAATTGTGGCCACAGGATGATAGGGTATTTAACGAAATTGGTCGTTACTCAATCCTTTAGTTAGTGGTTATTCAGTCCTATTGTCAGTTTGCACGAGTCCAAGCGTACCTCTTCAATTGGGACGGAGGGAGTAGAAGTTCACGCTCTGAGATACTAAGATCTCTGTTGCAGAATAGGAAATATCAACAACTTCGTCCAACCACAAGCATTGAGAAGAACAGATTACAATTCTAAAATACCTCGGGACAAGTCTTAATTATGGGCCCTTGAGACTCAGCCTCGCCATTTACTTCATCAAGAGAGTTCATATTCTCCACAGAAATAGGAATGTCTTCAGATGTCCCAAGAAAATCATCTTCCACGGAATTATGAAACTCAATTTCAGCATATATGCCCTTCTCCTCCATACAGTCCCAGTCTTTGCAGAATAGTTTCCAGTCATTTTCAGTGATTATTGTCAATCCATCAGCCTACAGAATTTGGGAAGAAAAAAAGATAGTTATAAGTGAATGATTGTCAATCCATCACAATGTTCATATAAGAGTTGGGTGACCTTAACCTTAAACTTATTTATAGATACTGGAAAAAAACGAAAAGAGTTTCCACTGAAACAAATTGATATTACAAAGAGAAACTACAACATATGTTATAAAAATAAAGAGCAACAATGTCTATAAGTAGAATGTACATGACTGAAAGAATAATAAGAGCATTATCCTTACAGGAAACTTCTGGAGAATCATTCCACGTTTTCGTATCAGATCTGGAGGTCTTTCAAGAAGTCTGGAATGCTAGTTAGTAGTAAAAAGAAGTTAGAACATAGTTAGACGGACAAAATACAAACAATTGAGAGTCAAAGCTGGGGAACAAGATAGTATAGCCTATAGGCTGCCAGCCTGCCACATATAAACAGAACGAATCCAACCTATCAAGTTCAAGCCATTTTTACAAGTTACCTTAACTTTATGCATTTCCTATGTCCAGATTGAAAATAAGAAATCTTTTTAGCGAAGACATCGTTTAGGTCACAAAGACAACTCAACTCAACTTAATGTAGCTAATGTCCCAATTGCTTAGGGAAAAGAGAAACTACACGCGAGTATAAAATCACTTTTAAAACGGTAACTTTTACATATTCTGTTACTTGAACCAAACAAAATCCAAACTCTTCAAGAGACAAAGTGAAGCAGAGTGCATCCTAAATTCCTAATGAAACGCTTGACCAAACTAGAAAGTCAACAAATGCAAATCAAGTCTAAGGTAAACATCCCCCAGATTTGGCAGACTGATTTTAAAATAAGGGCAGGAAAAAGTCTTACACACCTGTTCACATTTCAGCAAATCAATGACATTGTTCAGAGTTTCTGGCACCGCAGAAGAAGCATTCTTTCCACTTGCAGTGATGTAACTTCTCCATTTTGACAACCAAGAAGAGGGCAACAAGTAATACTTGTAACAGGGATGAAGTGCCATACTTTTTCCCGAAGCTAGCTTCTCATGAGACTGACGCTGTTTCAACTTGAAGTCTCTGCAGCACGGAAAATGAGGCCAATAAATTAAGGACAAAAACAAAAGGGTAAAAACAAAATGCCAAGTAAACATTAGACTGTAAACATATTTGGACAACCTTAGGCTATCTTCCAAACATGTCACTTCTGTGAGTTCCACACTGCATTGAGCGCACTGTTCAGAATTTGAAGGAAACACCAAGCAACCATGCATATCATCAGGCTTTATCGCATTAGAACTTTCATAGATAAAAAGCCAGAGGCTCTCAGGAACTAGGATCCGCTTGGCACCAGTAGCTTGCTCAGGCATAAGCTCCCCATGTGGGCACCTGATTGAAGCTGTTGGTCCAGTATCAGCTTCGCAAGGTGTGTCTATGTTTTTTCTTCGTACCCATTGCTGCAACCTACAGATTGCAAATGAGCGTTGTCACTAAAAGACTTGGAGAGGAGAAATAAAAACCAAGCACACAAGCACAAATAAGAGCAGACAAAAACTTTTTCACTTTTTTTTCCCTTTTTCTTTTGCGAGGGGGTAGGGAGTGGGCGTCAGGAAACAGATGGGATTGTTTTAGCTGAATATTATAAATTAATTAATTAATTAAATTAAAAGAGAATATACTCTGACAAGAATTAGTATTTTCATCCCGAAAACAATCATTAACTACATAGAGAGAAGTTGCCCAGAGTGAAGCATAACACAGAAATTAGGATCCAAAAATAAGTAACTTCATACCATGTCTTTGATACATAGTACAATGGTCCATCTGGACATTTCCCAGTAAGTGCTGCTTCTGCAAGTTCTCTCATTGATGTGCGTCCATCTCTATAGCTATTAGCGCTGACCATAGTGCGTGCTGTTTCCGTAAGGCAAGTAACACAGTAATCATCCCTGGGCAGTGTCGGACCCCCTCCATACTATAAGTACAAGCATCACCATTTTATTATCAGTAATCGTAACACCTCTATTAAGTAGCAGAGCAGGAATATCATCCTGAAAAACTGGATATCAACTTTACGTAGTTCCCGAAAACAGAAAAGAAACAGGTAAATGAGATAAGGCCAGAACCAGTTGAAAATTAGTAGCTGAGATCAACTTTGATAAACTGAACTGCAAAATATTACATTCCATATAATGTAGAAACTAAAAGAGATAGGACCTACAAGCACATATTGTTCTAAAGAGGCAATCTGCTATCAGCCTATCACTTACCAATTTGGTTGCATATAAAACTGGATAACAGAATTAATGGAGATTTACTTTCATAACATCTTCGAGAACCTTATCTTACATACCATTTCAACTACAAACTAATATTTGGAGCTAATTAAGGTTCCACAGCTCTGGCCCCGAAGAATCACGTCGAACTAAAGCTATGATCTATCGAAATCAGTTTCTGACTTGAACAAAGACACATTGAGTTTCGATATCCAAAACCTAATAGATAAACTTCATATCGGTAGGAACTTGTCTGATCCTCAATGAGCTGACCTCCACGATGTCATAGCAGCTAGATTTTTGGATCCAAGTGAGCTCAATTTAAGGATGTAGAATGTATCTTAGAGTTGTTGCACGCAACTGCCACAATGATGAACAAATGCATTTACACTCTTTTTCTTCGTTAGTTTTTTTTTACTTTAGGGGGTGGGGGTGGGGGCGGGCAAGGGAGCACGGAAGGAACCAAATCTGAGACCTCACGTACAACTGGCATTAGAAATATGTTTGCTGTATGGAAGAATCTGGGCCTCCAAATCGTAGTATTAAATAAAGGCTGCTACAGTCACATAACAAAGACATCAAGTACCGATACTGTTAATCTTTTTTTAGATGCTTTTGTACAGAGATCTCTCTGAAATAGTCTACCACATAAGGCCATTTGCTAAAGGTGTCAGTTATGTAACAGTGTATGATGGAGACAAAGGTGTGCTGCAATGCACCTAATCACCCTTTACAGAGCATAAAATGTTTGATCTTTGCGGCTGGGAGAACTGAAACTTGGTGATATGGAAGCAAATTGGGCTATCTACTCATTTATGTATGTATGGACGTAGCGATCATATAGAATTTTAAGTATTTAGGGGGTACCATATGAGGTAATTCCATTAGGGTTAGCATCATAGACTTGAACTTTGATTGTTATGTAATTGTTAAATTTGGTTTCCTTTGGTTGGTTTCCCTGTTGATATTAGGATCTCAATAGACATTCAACCGTATTTTGATGTATCATCTTTACCCATACTATATCATACTCGTATCTATATACCTATTGCATGGCCTAAAATCTGGTTTTTGGACTGGCGTCCTTAATCTATTGAGCAAATTGAGTATTCAGAGAGACCCTTCAAAAAGAATGAAATTAGGTAGGCGGTACATGAGTTAGCGAGTGAAAAGGCATGGGGCAGAAAGGTTTCATTATGGATACTTTTTCAGGATAAAGTCTTAGCTCTTGCTTTTTTCCCTGATTTTCATGAAAGGGCTGGCATATGGTTATTACAGGTGGTCACCTGCCTCAGGCAAGAGGCGAGGGCTGATGCCTCATAAGGGTCCCTGCAATAAACATTAACTTTAAGCTATACACTATGAGCAATACATCCACACAAACAGACAAGTATCATAAAACCATATATTTCAGGGAGTAGTAAAAACAAATTGTTACCTTGGTGGATAGCGTGGTCCAAGCCTTCGCAGACAAACGCTTCATGGAGCCAATCTTTGAAACCGGGACTTTCCCATGCAAGCATTGGATAGGGATGTTGTCAATTTCACTGCAGGAGAATATAAGGTGATCCATGAAAAGATAAACTATGGGCAATATTTTTTTACATTCTTCTTTCCTCCCTTTCAAATTGCACGAACTAAAGCTTTGTTTTCCATGATTGAATAGGAGCATTTGCAAATTTAATGCAGGAGATTATGTAGTGAAACATGAAAAGCTAAACTGTACATCACTTTTTGTATTCTACTTTCCTCCTTTTCTCCGTCACAAGGGAATCACAGTAAAGCCTTGGCCCTTGTAAGTTGTAAGATAGTGTTGGGAAGCTCCCAATGTTTAGATACTAACTATCAACAAGAAAACAAGGTGGATACTAAAAAGCACTCATAAGTAATGCCATTCAAGTTGGATAGGTCATTTATGTTGGGATGATTGAATCGCTTCAACGGGTATATGCCATTAGAAAAAATAGAAGGGACATGGATAGAAAATTGTTAGCAAGCAGGCAGAAAAAAAATTATATTTCTACCCTAAACATTCATGTAAAAATAGCACCATAAGAACTCATACTTACGATGAAGTGATGTTGTCGGCCCATTGACGAAGCCAATCAGTTGAAATCCAAAAATACGGCTCCCCAAGTGTATGAACAGGGGCTTCAGGAATAACTGATCGTACCTCCTGTCGCCGCTCGGTAATGCGACTCAACTCTGACTCTTTTGTTGTTTTGTATTTTTGACAAGAGTCAAGATATGACTTGTTCAAGTGAATAACCTCTTCCATGAGATGAGAAGGAAGAGAACCATCAGTTTGAACAATACTAGAACTGTTCTCCTTTTTTGCTTTCTTTCCACCGGATTGCAGTTGTGCTTTTTCATCATTATTTTTTGGATGTCTAAGAGAATACATCAGCATATATGCATCAGTTGAAGAAAAACTCTGTAGATCACTAATGACCTCATGGCATGAAGATTGTAAATTTCCAACAACCATATGATTTCCATTGACAGCAACCTCTTTTGGTTCAGAGTAAGATGGTTCTACAACTAGCCCATTCTGAGCAGGTTTAGCAATTAAACTGGAACAATCTTTCCCAAATGGGTGACGACCCAGGCTTGACACAGATTCATCATCAAATTCCCACCACTGCTCAGTATCCTCGTCTTTAATATGGGCTACGTAATGGCCACTATTTACAGCAGAACCCTTGTGAATCAGAACAGCTGACAGCTCATAGATTAAATCTGATTGAGAATGCTCAGACGATCGCCGTGCCATATCCAGCTCTCCAGGGAAACAAAATGCTGAAGTTATTTTCTTCTTTGTAGTGGTCTAGAAAAGTAGATCAGCCAACAGTATGAGTAAAGATTGAAGGAAGAAACAAGGCAGAAAACAATTGACAATAATAATAATAATCAATGAAGTATCAACACTTTCCAAAAGACCTTGTGTTAGTGCTGACAATGCCACCCCTACAACTCTTGAGGCTTTGGAGCGTCAGAATTTATATTTTTTTCCTTCACAATGACATGTGCTATGACTCATTGACACACAAAGAAACATGAGATGCTATCTTTATCTTTTTCTTTTTACTTTTGAAGAAACACAGATTAATATTTAAGCATCCGGACAATTGGATTTCAGTAAAAGAAAGAAAAATTCTAAATGTTCCAGTAACAAAATGATACATTCATGAATGTTGGATATTTCTCATGAATAATATTTTCTTCTAGACGTAATATCTGAGGTCATTCATACATAAATATAAGTAAATGATATGTATATCTCGAATATATGTTAACATGTCCCAATCTACCATGTCCTACAACAAAGAAATTCAAGTCAATGTGCCACATTTTAAGTCAATGTGTGGTGACGGTGTCAGTGTCAAACAATCAATACATAAGGCATGCAATGGAATAGAGCTCAGACTGAATGGAGGAAGGAAATTAATCAGCGCTATCAAGATCTCAGCTCCTACTGACCCCCTAAACCACTAGCTCAACCAGTCAATTGTGTTTCAATGCCGCGACTCATGTTACCAGTAAGGATACCCCACTTGCTAATTTCGTCCTCGTTTCAATATCATTAGGATGTATTGTTGTCTGGTAATAGGACAAACTAAATAAGGAGAACGCTATATGCTAAGAGTAATAAACAAGGTACATTGATAACAATAGAGAAAAGTGAAAACACAATCATCACGCAGTATATTGCAGAAAGAAACCAATACAAGACAACAAGCCTGTGATAGAAGTATGTGGTATCACAAAGGACCCCAATGGACATAACTAAGCAAGCAACGACAATAGCAACTATCACCATCCACTTCATTATATGTGATCATCTATATTATGTGCATTTCACAGAGAAGGGTTTGCTAACAATAATGATGATACCATACTATTTTCCAACCTACGGCATTTAACATGCAGTAGTCATATTACAAAGGCCAATAGGGCTAATAAATATGACGCAAAATATGGAACTAACTAAAAATGGAATTTATTTAATATTCACAACACTTGGCACCCTGGATGTGAAGCAACTAAATGGAATTCATTCACTTAACAAAAAAATCCTAAAAATAGAAGAAACCATCGTCCACTAAACCACAAACAAACATAAGTTATAGGCACTGAATGGCATCTAAGTTCTCAACCATTTCATCTTTGCAATCTTGACAAAATTACAAGAAAAAAACTGGCTTGGGTACTAAAGTTAATGATTCTCTTCAGTAAGTACTGAATTGTGACCCCTTCCCCAAATCCAGCCAACCACACCACGACATATTCTGACATTGTAGGCTAAGTCTTACTGCAATTTCAAAATATCAGGAATCATAAGGCTTTCATGAGGTTAAACAAAACAAAAAAGAGAAAAAAGTACCCTAAAAACAATCTTGAGTAAATGATGCATGCTTCTATGATTTCAAAAACAGTTCAATGCTAGCAATAAAAAGATTATCATTTTACATACATTTGGAAGGAATACACAACGCTTGAGCTGGAAAATAAGGACTGGAGGCAGAGACAGCAGCTTAATGCTTCGAGTAGCATTCACTCTGGTAGAACATGACTCGCAGAAATACTGGTTGTCTCCTTGAAGCTCTTCACTGGTAAGATAATCATCTAAGCTCTCATCCAAATTCTTCAATCCCTTGACATTCAACTCCAAACCATAGAAATCTTCTACTTTTGACGAAGCTTCAGACTGATTTCCACACTTCGAACACCTAGGTAATGCAATAAGGCAAACATCCAGGTGATTGAATAAGATGAACACAAAGACTTTACAATTATAATGTAATGCAACAAAATTAAACTGCAACACCAGTGCAAACACTGTGGTGGTGCATGATGAAGATAAATCGTACCATATTGTTTTTTAACAAGATACATAGTACCATATTTAATGAGTTTGGTAATAATTTTGATCTCACTTAAAATAATATTCTCCATCAGACATAGGTGAAAGAACAAAAAATCTGTTACAGAGCACTGACTAAACATTTTCAACTCCACGCGTTGAGTGCAGTCTTTTAAACTCATTTGTTCGATTCAGAGATTGATGGGAACCAAGCCCACATGGAATTCAAGACATATCGGCAAAGGTAGCATAGTTAGGAGAGATATAATAGTTTCTTGAGTAATTTAATTTCTATTTCTTATTTAGGAGTGTGCATAACGGAGATGGACAGCTTTGTTAAACCAAAGTGACACAAAATAACAGGACTGCAATTAACGGCATTAACTGCAAGACCTGCTCTAATAATACCAAAGGACGTCAAACAAGTAGAACGAAAACCAAAGTTAGTAAAAAAGAGTAAAACCAATCAAGTAGTTTTCTAAATGTGGTGATCTTATTGTCCATCAATCGAAGTATCCCAGCAATGAAGGTCGAGGAGTCAAATGTTGCTCGAATTAAGTTGGAGGTGTTTCAGACTCTTTGTTTATGGTGTTCGTTAGTTGACATCGATGAAGAGAACTCTTTTGTAGAAATAGTAAACAGAAATCATAATTAGCTTGTTCGTCTATCTTGTATATCCCCCGTGTACAAGAACGCATCACCTATTCACCTTTTGACGCTTTAATTTATAAATTTATTTACTTATCAAAAAAAATGAAGTTCGACCAATATTTATACTGAACCCTAAAATAAGAAAAACAAATGAACCCCCAACTTGGGATATTGACTCAAAAGCCCCTAAACTAGAAATAGAAAATAAATTACTAAAGTAACAATTAAACCCCTTCTAAGTGCACGTCCTTCACTGATGTCTTGAATTGTGTGAGGGCTTGGTCCCCATCATTATTGTATTCAAACTCCACCAGTTTGATCCTGCCCTTTTGGACCGTCACCTTATTGTCCTTTGCCAGAGGCTCAATTTTCTCAACCAAAGGTGAATCATGGGAACCAAGCCCGCACAGAATTCAATACATATCGGCAAAGGAAGCAAACTTGGGAGGGATTTAATAGTTGCTTTATTAATTTATTCTTTTTATTATAAGCATTTCATTACTCCCTCCTTTCCAAAAAAATGTACATTATTCCTTTTTAGGGTGTTGATAAATAAGAGTCTTCAATGTAATTTTTTCTTTGGGTTGTTACCTTTACCATGTTACATTGATTTGCTAGCTACTTTGATCAACTCCACCACATGGTCATCATTTGGAAAGACACATGACATCCAAATAGATATGATAGTCACTCAGATTATCTTCATATGTGTGTCGAGTCAAATATTAGGAATGGAGGGAGTAATTTATTTTGTGTTTCTAGTTTAGGGGTTTTGAGTTAATGTCGCGAGTTTTTTTTTTTTTTTTTTGTGGGGGAGGGGTCTTTTCTATTTTCTTGTTTTCAGATTTCATTGTAAATAATGGTTTGACTTTATAAGTTAAATACTTTTGATTGATGGACAATAAATCCCATTACTTTAACTTTGGATTTACTCTTCACTTTTCTTCCCTTTTTGGTGTTCATTCTACTTGTTCTACATCAAAGGTCCTAATAATTATCATATTATGCTAACGCCATCGCCTTCCTTCTTTCATATATAGGACGTACCCACAGATTTGTTCATATTTGATAAGTCTCGGGAATAACAGAAGGCAATTCTTACCCTTTCAGACAGAGTAGCGTACCGGGAAATCTTTACGCAAATGCATCCGATGTAATTGATAAGATGCGAGAAGCAGTAAATCTATTTTCATATATGATTTCGATACTTATATTCCTTTAAAAGAGAAATACTGGAGGTCATCGATTCCAAAGACAGAGGAAATTATGTTTCTGATTAAAGAAAATTTATTAAAGAGCAAATATAATACACGAGGATAGCTTTCTACCAAAGTAAAGAAGGTACAACCAAGAAAAGTAAACAGAATTAGAAAAGAGAATCAAAGCTAATGAACCAAGGTTCTCCGATTCTCTTCATGTATGTGAGCTGCACCCCTCAAAAAATCCTGCTTCTGAACCTAGAACCTATAATGATGTAGAAAAAAGAAAGAAATGACGAAAGATATTTCCTTTCTGGCTTAGTCTACTTGAATGGAAAAGAAGCAGGAACACAACTCTCTCTCTCTCTCTCTTTCTCTCTCTCTCTCAAGCCGAAAAGGTAATGTATGACATCACAAGGACCCATAATTCATATCTATCCATAAGCAGGAAGTGATCTCGAATATACCACAAAGGCACAAACACAACTCATCATTTTCCTCACAAGTGGTGGAACTAACCCTCAACATGCAATTGGGTAAACCCAATACTCTCCCAGCCAAAACACACCCACAAGCTCACTGGGGAATAACGCAAAGATGATTGTGTGTTTAATCATGCAGATAACACACAAGTATAAGAAAATCGTAGTGTAAGTACTTCGCAAAAGAAGTAGTGCCCACCAATGATCGTACCAAAAACACACTTAGGTACTATTCCCAGCTATAAAGCAAACATGAGGATGGAAAACACATATACACTAGTGAATAGATTTCCCAGGGCTCGCATAGGTTGTGGAAGATCCAATGTCAACATCCCAACTGTGCCTTATGAACAACAAATTTGCTCCAGATGACTCTTTGCCTATGGAATTGAGATTCTGCATCCCTATATTTTTGATAGAAAAATAAGTAATGATTGATAGAAAGGATATACAAGAGTTGGCAAAGGTCCCCCATATTAGGAAGTGGAAACTAAGAAGACAACCTGATAAAAGACCAAAACTGAAGACCTAAGCAGCCCTATCAATCTCTTACCAAATCAGTCAAAGCAAGGCCCCCAAGCATCCCCAAAGCTTGTAGCCCAAAGGGAGGTCATAAAGACCAGAAAATCCAAATGAAGACAAAAGGTTTGACCCTCTCAATCGGCTATTCTAGAGTTTCAGTGAGGGCCAGCAACTATGGCACAATTACACAAAGTTCTCCCCTCCATTTCTTAACCAAAAGATCCTCCACTCTCTTAGGGCTGACCCGAGATTCACTTCAGACTGCAAAGAGATACCCCTACAAACCCCAAGCTGTATTACAGAGGAGAAAGCAGTTGTATTTACGTCTAGATTGCTTGCAAGAGTTGAAAATAAATATCCATACATGAAACATTATTGGGTGCCTTTTTTGCCTTGCAGCTTTGCCTGCAGTTGTTAGTATTGATCTCCCCGTGAACAAGAGACCAAACAAAAGCTCTAACTTTGACAGGAAATATAGTTTTCCAAATGAAATCAAACAGCAGGAAACATAAGGGAATGTTAGAACGACACAAAAATCAGAGCAACCAATGACTAAATGCTGTAAAGGCTCAAAGGATTGAAATTTATTTTTCTTTTTATTTTATTTTTTTGTGAGAAACGATATATATTTAGATGAAGGACACAATGGATTGAGCGTTCAGATTCCAAATACATACCAACAAAACCCTCATGGCACAACTCCCCAATAGAGGAAAAATATTATTTCATCAAATTTTCCTCATTAGGTTTTTGAAGAGATGGATATCCCAAGAAAAGAGAATGTGACTAGCAATTGAAGCCTTATGTCATAAAGAAAAGAAAAGAAAGGAAAAAAACTGAGAATAAGTAGAAGCAAGAGGTCTTCAATTCTCTGGAATCGAATGAGAGGACATCATCCACTGTTAAAAGATGTTCGAGAGCAAACATAATTGTAATATACTATTTGAAGTAGCATATAGACAATACACACATCTAACCAATTACGGTTGATGCTTTTCCTACTCTCCAATGCTCTTCTTTTCTCTTTCACACAAAAAACACAAGATGAGGGAAGATAGAGTTACATGGCGCCAAGGACTCGCTAAAAAATAAATGAAATATCATTGATCTTGAACTTGAACCACAAAGACTGATTCATTTAATCAGGCTTGGAAACAAAATAAGTTGGAGGAAGGGAAAAACATGCAACAAATAAACCACTAAAGCAGACTGTACAACAGTATCTATAGGAGTAACCGCAGATAAACTTTCAAAATTTGCTAATTGGCACTAGCATTAAAGCAAGTCAAACTTACGTAGTCACATGTGAAACACCTCCACGAAAAAGATCTTGGACAACTGTTCTTGCTTTTGAAATTTTAGAGCAGCTCAAACATTGCTCGAGCAAGGAGAAAAGCAAGGTGAGGAACTCGTGACTGTCTTGCTGAATGCCGTTATCTAACTCCAAAGTTTCAATAAAAGGAGCGGAATCAACAGAAGTCATTTTACTAGCATGCAGCTGAGCGAAGAGTCGAGCAAGTTGACTCAAGACAGGCTGTTCTTTCAGGACCTCTGGTTCTGCAGAGAAAACACCTTCCCTGAATGACTTATTCATGTAAAGGAACTGAAGAATGCTATTTGCATAGCATGTTGCACCAAGATTCGTTAGTCCAGCAGGTGAGTCAAGGGAAGGTCTGAGGTCCTTGGATGGGTCGGGACCAAACGAGTGGACAATCTCCGAAGTCTTTTGCCATAACCCAGCTTTTCGACTTCCACTTTGAGACGGAATCAACCCACAAAAACAGTTGGGATTGTCTTTGGAATTCACCCGGCAACCTTGACAAACAGGCTTCCATATCATGTACAGCTGGTCTACATCATCCTCGGTTACTTCACCCGTGAAATGAATTTTCCTACACAATGTTGTGACAGAATAACCAGAATAAATTTCAATTCATGATTACTGAACTTGAAACATATCTTGCATCTCTCCAAAATCCAAAAAATAAAAACATTTTCTATTTAATACTCCCTTCATCTCAATTAAAGAGGTGCCTTCTTTTTTCATTTGTCCCATTTGAAGTCATTGACTCATCAGTTAATCAACATTTTATCTTAATTTGTGTAATAAGTCAAAATGTATATCTTCAATTGAGAGGAGGTAGTACAATCTTCTGTCAAATAGAAATGATAAAATAAGTTTCAATTTCAAAAAGCATTTTGTCACAATTACTCTAGTTCCTAAAAGATTTATTGTTGTTGTCTTTATTACTATTATTGTTAATATAACTATCACAATTTATTATCATTATTATTAGGAAAATAATGCATCCACAGATTTAAATTACATCATGTTTCCAATATGTTGGTACCAAGTTGGTTGCAATGTACAACATTTAAAGTGTGACGTAAATGAAATATGTGGATGAATTCTATGTACGTAGAACTACTCTTTTTAATATTATTATTATATTATTGGTATTATTATTATAACTATTATAAATATAATATGTGTGCATGTATAGGTAGGACTATGGTCTATGGGATCATTTGTCATAGCTAATGGCTTATAACTTAGGCTGGTGGCTCATTCGCTTATGGCTGATTGGTTTGTTGCAGCCCTTGAAAAGCGGCTTATGAGTTGTTATGATTATTTGTTAAATAAGCTGAAAATGGTTTATTTAATACAATTTGACCATAATACCCTAAATTTCATAGTTAACTAGTACCCTTCATTGAGAAGAAAAAAATAGTCTTACCTCTATCTTAAAATGTGTGTAGTTTTTCATGTTTAGCTTTGGTTTTTTCTTTTCCAATTATGAATGTGAGTAGTCAAATATGTAGAGGTTGCAAATGTTTACCCCATAAAACTTTTATAATTACACCAACAAATAAATTATCAATTGAATTCCCCATCCCACATTAAATAATTGTTTTAAAAAATATATCTTGAAATAAATATTCCTCTTTCATTTATATTTAAGAAAAGGATAAACAAAATAATCAAAAGTTTATCAAATGAATAGTTGTCACTCAGTTTTCAAAAAAGCAAGGAAGCTAAAAATTTAGACTTTTTGGATTTGGCTTTTCAATACATAAAGGGTATTGTACGGATTTTAGCTTATAAGTTAAAGCAAAGACTCTAAATATGACTTATTTTAAGCTAAAAGCCACTCCAAAAAAGCTGTAACAAACGAGGACTTTGGCCACTTGTTAAGAATGCACGAACATAAATATTTAGCACCAGAAATCAACACCAATGCATTGAAAACACTACGCTCCGTAAATGCATCAAGGTGAGTGTGTGTGTGCATGCGCTGTATACATTTCTACATACGAATCAAGGAGAAACAAAAAGCTGCTTTTATCCAGCACACACCCCAAAGGGCTCGAACTACTTGAGCACATCCATAAACATTAGCAAGCTATAGAATAAGCATTCAAAAGGCTGTTGTCGCAATTTTAGAACATAAGATCAAACTACTGCACATTAAATCAAACACACCACAATTTTGTTTACTTCAGTTGCGATAAACAGAATTGCTTGTACTGAACTCTGAGTACCTGTACAATTCAGTCGTAGCCTCGGCATTATCGTCGGGTCTATTCCTCTTGTTTTTTCCCCGCGTACCCGGTCTCATCTTTATCAATTACCACGAGCAATCAAACAAAACCTGCAATCAACTCCAAATAATTGATATGAAAAGCTGCCTTCGGATACAGAAAATCGCAGAAACACCTATTAAAATTGCTTACAAGTAAAGTCTTGTAATCGAAGAACGCTAGGGCTTTAGTTCGAAGACCACAAACAAAGCTCTCAAGTGAAATTCAGGCCGGAAAACTAACGCGATTAGATTGATGAGATAAAATGAAAATGGAAAAGTAAACCTTTGCAGATTGATTGTGATCGTCCGTTTCTTTCAAAAAAATTAGGGCAAATTTTTCACCTGAAAATTTTCCCTCTTTTTACATCGGGTGGCGAGCCCAGCTGGAGGGAAGGAGTGAGAAAGATTTACGAAGAGTATTTTAATCCCTTCCTGCTTTAATACGTACGGCTAAATAGTAATGGCTCAAAAGATTTTCGAGATTTTTGAAAATAACAAAGGATTTTAATAATCCTTAATTAAGGATAAAGGTAAATGGGGAGCATCTTAAGCTTTCGGGCTTAATAATAAAAAAGCGGCCCAAAATCTGCTACCTGCCTCTTCCTCTCTCCTTTCCAATTGCTTCATTATTTACTTTTCCTTCATTTTCTCTTTTCGTTAATTTTCATTTTCAACCATAAAAAATATTTTTTTCCTGTATTAAAGTAAACATTTTTACCTATAAATAGAGACTTGGTTTGATTCATTTGGATATCATAAAAAATTTCTATGAATTTTTCAAATTTCTAGCTATTTTTATATAAAAATATTAAATTATTGGAGATAAAGATGATAAGGTATATAAAAGTATTGGAGTTTGTGTATTGTTAAAAGAGTATTTTTATTGGGGAGCTTAAGTGGCGAACTTAATGGCATTTTTGTAATAAAATAGAAAAAAATATAGCTTAAGCTTCCCAAATGGGGAGCATTGTTGTTCCTGCCGATTGTTGGACAAATAAAATATTTTCGAAAAATGATTTCTAAAAAATAAAAAGATTTAGGTGTTTGATAAATCTTTTGAAAATATGTCATAAATATTTATGGGTGTTTGACAAACACACGAAAAATATTACGGAAAATAATATATAAATAAATACAAAAAATATGTTTTAATATTAATGCACATATTAAATATAAGATAATGTTGAACTTTAAGTCATTTTTTTTAGTAGCCTCAATTTATTATTAGTGGTGTCAAATCAATAAAATTCATCTTTTTTAATCTCACAATTACAAATAAAAAAATTTGATAATTGATATGAAAAAAAAAACTTTTTAAAATAGAAAATAGACAATGTTTAGAATATCCCTATAAAATGTTACAAAAAATTATATATGAATAAATATATTATAATATTAATGCACATATTGTATATAAGATAATGTTGAACTTTAAGTAATTTTTCTTTAGTAATCCTCAATTTATCATTAGTGGTGTTAAATGAAGGTCTATCTTTTTTTGATCTTATAATTACAAATGAAAATTTTAATAATTGATAAGAAAAAAAAACGTTTTAAAATAGAAAATTGACAATGTTTAGGATGTCCATAAATAATATAGTTGACATTAATTTTAAAATCTAGTGCGTATTTATTAAAATTATAATTTATAAATAGTGTGCACAAACTTCATTTATATTTCTAAACAATATATTTGTTGACTAAAATATTGTGTGTAAGTAAATATGTGTACTTGTGAAAGGGGACCGACGGTGTCCGAATATTTGGAAAATGACTTACGAAAAATGAATCAGTTAGTCATTTTCTAAAAAAGAAGCCTTCATTTTTCGTTGACTTAGAAAACATTTTACGTTGATTACATTTTCCTAAGGTTACCAAATACCGAAAAATAAGAAAACAAATTCCGTAAGTCATTTTCTGTGAAGCAAACGGAGCCTAAATAAGTAAAATTTCATTATTGATTGAATTTTTTTATATAAACACCCACCGAATATGACATGTGTTACAATTTTTGTATTAGTTTTTGGTTGACTACGTATCATGATTCAAAGGTCATTTATGTAAAATTGATTTTACACCACCGATAGTTGAAAATGTTAATTTATAGTGAATATCGTAGTCATTCGTATTATTATTATTATTATTATTATTATTATTATTATTATTATACTGTGTCAGTTAAAGTTTATCCTAAATGTTTCTTATTTAAATCGCATTATATACTTTTCGTTAACTCCAAGAAAATATGTCAAAAATCTCGATTAATATGAAGGATCTTAGCTGAAATTTAGAGAATATAATAACTCTAAAACATATTTTAATACATACACAATCCAATGAATATGATAACCAAGTTTAAGAAAATCAATTCCAAACATACACCTGATTTATTTTCACTGGAACGTTCTTGAAAATTAGTCGAGTTAGACTCAAGAATCATCTGATTACGAGCTCTGATGAATTTATAGTGATTTTTTTAAAGTTTTGCTCAAATTGCATTTCAATTTTAAATACAAGAGACAATTTTGATATTTCTAAAATGTTTTTACCATTTTCATAAACACCTTACAAGCTTCACATTATTTCTTAAAACTAGTTGGTACATGTATGGTGTGTTGCAAAAATTGTTCATAATAAGAGGGTTTTCTAAACTTGTAATTAGCATTTATTTTTTGGGTCGCACTATTCAGACCCTCGGTTCCTTCAAGTTGACCCCCCATTCTCATTTGTTCTTAATGATAAAAATACCATCAAGTTTAAAGACAATTATACACTTGAAACTTATAAATAGACCTCCATCCTATTTTTTAAAAACAAAAACCCTAAGTAAACCCCCAACCCAAAACAAATATACCCCCTTCTTCCCAACTCATTCTTCATCTTCTTCATCTCCTTCATTCTCATTCTTCATCTTCTTCCCAACACATGCTCATTTTTCCCAAGACATTCTTCTTCAAACCATTCTTCTTCAACAAATAAACCTCTTTATTACCACACTATTTTGTTCTCCTTCATCTTCCTCTTCTTTTGTTGTGAAGAAATCAACTTCCAAAAACCTTCAATTTCTAAAAAAACATAAGGCTTCAACATTGGGTGTGAAGATAACAAGTATGGATGAAAAACAAGTCATTATGACTTTTGTGGTAAGTATTTAAAACTTTGTTTTGCTTACATTTGTGTTAAAAATCATTTTTTTCTTCTTAAAAAATAGGTCTTCGTCATAACGGTTCGGACCTGACGATCCGAACATTTTAATAATGTTGGCTGGAACCAATCGAACATTTCAAAAAAGTTCGGATCCTCAGGTCCGAATATGTTTGGACTATTCCAACCTAACATGTCAAACATTTATTATTTGTTCAACCTATGATGGCTGAACATTTTGTAAATGTTCCACCTACTGAGGCCAAACAGTTTTTAAAAAATTATAGGAACTTGTGTTTTTGATGGGTTATTGTTTTTGGTAACAGAATTCAAACACGTTGTCAACAAATCCTAGTGCTGATGGCCTACTAATAATGAGATTGTTGATGTCGAAAATAATGTGATAGTTCCTATTCAAGATATTGTGGCGGATTACACCGATGTCTTCATGACGCATGAACTCTTTTCATCTCGTCAAATGTTGATTTATTGGGTGCGTGCTAGGGGGAATGAGCTTGAAATGATAATAATGGTTATGAGGTCAGATAGTGGTGCGGGTACGAAAAATCTCTGGGTATTAATGACTTGTGAACATGTTGGTCATTACAATAGACACAAGAAATCACAAGCAAATGATGAAGATGAAATTGGAAAGAAAGATGAGGACGTGAGTAAACCAAAAGACCGGAAAGAAATCAGATCTAAGAAGCTTGGTCGTCCATTTAGTTTGAGGGGCAGAGAAGTGTCAGTTGGATAATGGTCATTTGTTGTGAAGTGTGGTGTCCACAATCATGAACTTGGAGCGTACATAGAAGGTCATTCATATGTCGGTTATCAAAAGTTGAGGAGAAATATGTGGTTGATATGACACATGCCAATAGTAGACCAAATGGCATTTTGGCGTGTTTGAAAGAAAAATTTCAAGAAAATAGATCTACAATAAGGACGGTCTACAATGCACGTTTGAAGTGTAGAGTTATCGAGCGTGAAGGTCGATCACAAATGCAGAAACTTATGTGTATCTTGGAGAAGCATGAATATGTCCATCGTCATCGGCGGTGCGAGAAGACGAACATTGTGAAGGATTTGTTCTTCGTTCACCCATTCAATGTTGATTTATTGTGTGCCTTTCCAAAAGTCATATTAATGCATTACACGTACAAGACAAATATGTACAAGTTACCTTTGTTGGAGATTGTTGGTGTGGCGTCTACAAATATAACTTTCTTAATTGCAACTCCTTATTTAGAGAATGAGAAAATAGACAGCTATACTTGGGCGTGCACATGTTTGAAATCATTGATGAACCAATAGAGCATGTCTAATGTGATTGTTACTGACAGAGAAATAGCTTTAATGAATGCAATTGAGAGAACGTTACCTCGAGACATTTCCTTTGTCGATGGCACATCAATAAGAATGTTTTGGCAAATTGTAGGAAAATCTTAACGACTAAAGAACAATGAGATTCATTTAATATGTTTTGGAATTTGTTGGTAAAGTCTGATACTGAGTCGTAGTATAATGACTATTTGAGAAGACTGCAGTATGAGTTCAAAGATTATCCAAGTGCCATCAAATATGTTTTGGATCAATGGATTGAGCCCTACAAAGAAATATTTGTCTCATGTTGGACAAATACTGTCATGCATTATGACAATATCTCAACAAACAGATATTAATTGTTTTCGTTTATTTGTTACATAAGTACTTCAAATTACTGAATATTGTTTGTACTTTCAGGGCGGAGAGTCAACACGGAGCATTGAAAAGGCAACTTGGATCGAGCCAAGATAATTTTGAGACTTGTTGGTGACATATTCACACTCTCATTAAGACTTCTCACATCGCAATCAAGCACTCATTTGAGAAGAGCAAAAACGTAGTCATGCACAAATTCAAATCAGTTATATACATGGATCTGCGAGGCATGTATCCATACAAGTGTTGAATAAGATTTATGAAATAGAATCTGTGGTTGGCAAAAATACTGTTGTGGACTCTTTGTTGTGTGGTTGTGTACCGAGAAAGACTTGTGGTTTGCCTTGTGTGCATGAGATCGTTGAGCTTGTCAAATTGGGCAAGTCAATTCCCCTTGATCAAGTTGACGCTTTTTGGAGAAAGTTGGATATGTTACCGATTAAGGGCAAAGGTAATGGAATTCGGAGTGAAATGGATTTTGCATGGAAAAACACAGTTGAAGAAATTCATTCTATATACAACAATGCCTCAACCGACTCAGATAGGTTGGCACTGTTGAAGAAGAGCCATAGAGTTTGTGAAGTCATCAATCACATCACTGATTGAGCCTCAGGTTTTGGAAGTTATTCGTGGTCGGCCAAAGTCAAAAAAGGCTAAAATTGACAAATCAACAAAACGTGATCCGAGTAGGTTTGAGTACATCGAGTCAATGGAAAACAATTACTCACTGCGAGAACAATGTGACGTACGAGGTTGGCCCATCGACTACTAGGCGAAAGATACCGGTAATTTCAATTAATGTATTTTTGTTGTTTACTAGATCATTACAATTAAAAAATAAAGCTAAATTCATTCTTAATTTGTTTTCTTTCAATAGGTTAAGTGACAACGATTGAAACTCAACTCAGCGATTCATTTCGTTGATCTACTCCTATCACAGTTTGCCAATTTTATTGCGAAGACAAAGGATGTTAAAGCGGATGGACATTGCGGTTATCGTGCGGTTGTCGTCGCACTTGGTTTAACTCAAGATGGATGGCATGCAGTTCGACGCGATCTTCATCATGAGTTGATGGCTAACTTAGAGTTATACAAGCGTGTTTTCCTGGTAAGTGATCGTGTTGATAAAGTCCTACAAACGCTCGATTACTACAAGGACAATGCACCACGAAAACATTGGTTTTATTTCCGGAAATGGGTCACTTGGTTGCATCAACGTATAATGTAGCTCTGGTATGTCTAGATACACGAATGTCCGTAACTTATCTCCCATTGAGGAATGCGGCTGAGACTTCCCCAAAGCTTATTTGTATCGGATTAATAAATGAAGACCATTTTATTGTGGTACACACAACCCAATCATTCGATAAGTGTTTTTACAATTATATTATATAATTTGTTGATATATATAACTTATTTGCAGGTTTTGTTGCGTGATAGTTACCCATTACCACTGGTGTCTATACATTGGGATTCGTTTCACGACTAGTGTGCATCAGGGTGGAAAGACTTGTTTCAGACTCAACTTGATTTGTACTCAAATAGTGTAGGATACAGTCGTGTTCGGCGAAGTACTGAGACTAATCAGACTATTATTTTAGACAAGCATGGTTGTAATTATGGTTATTGATAATAGTATGTTTATGGATATTTAGACTAGTATGTTTAAAATTAAGATCTAAAAGGTACCAGTTATCGAACAAGTTAAATTACATATGAAAATTGTCTAAAATGTTATTCAAACTACTCCAACAAATTCAATTACAATGCAATCAAGTGTTTCTTCTACGACGGCGGCTAGATGGCTCTCCCTCAGCTTGGCCACTTGTAGACTGTCCCGGTCCCCCATGTTGTTGCCCTCCCAATGCTCCGTATGCACTATGGATTGCCATACCCAACTCATCATACGATATATCTTGGTCTCCCGCACCATATCACACCGTCGTCGATTCCAACAAACCACGTACTAAGCTAACCATATCCCATGCATCTAGTAAACTTGTATCAGGAGTAGTCCATTGGAAGGTGGAATGATGCTCGGGGTTACATATGATTGGATGAGATACATGGTTGTACCAATCCATATAGCTAGGTGCACACTGCCACAGCTGCTCGGCAGCTCTACCACGTTGTTGTTCGGATAAGATTTGTTTTTCCCAAATATCGAAGTATCACACGAGCATGGCCAAAACCTTCTTATTTGCCAACAGACCTCTCATCTCGATATCAGGGGCAATAATCATCCTCGAAATCGTCTGCACGTATTTAAACTGTCTGAGGACACGAGAAAGGTGGTATGGCTCAACATGATCAACTGACCCTATGCATCCATGGTATAAGGATATCTGGTGAAACGGGAAATGCTTTCTGACCTGCTCAGTATACGACATCTAAATAACCTACAATAATTGAAAAACATTTGATTAATAATATAGAAAATATGGTTAGTTGCTACATATAATCAATACATATAAATTGTGGCACCCCGATCCGAATCTCTATACGAGATCCCAAGGTCGTGACGCTAAGACAATTTAGAAAGGTGGACAAGCACCTGCTAAGCATAATTGTGTGAGTCAACAATTGAGCCAAAAAGCTCTAAACAGGAATGAAAAGCCATAACAGCAATACGGAACAACAAAAACCAAAACATGCGGAAGCAAATCATAAGTGGAACCCAAGCCTTAAATTCCAAACCATGGAATACAAGGCTGAGAGGCAACTATCTCTCGACAATTCTACGACGAGCGTGACGCAACATTGCGCACGGGCAACAAACCATCGGCAAACCTAAGGTCGACGAAACAACATAATACCAACGTGATAAACAACCACTCGACGGCTATAACATGCTGGAGGGAAACAAATCAACTAATAGAAATAAGAGTTCAAACGCTAAACAGCTAAACCAGAATATCACGACTAAACTTGTAGGAGATAACAACAACAACGAAGATACTAGAACACACAAGCTAAAACCTTACTCGGAAAGACAACGGGAATAACTTCTAAATAAATACAAACAACTTGACCATACTAGTCGGCTCCCAAAATAATACAACAATAAAATACTAGCATAATTTACACAAGTAAAGTTTACAAAACTTTACATCCGTGACTCATAAGATAAATAAATACAATAATAATAAATCCAAGCTATTGCCCGGAAGACCACCTGCTAGAAATCATTAATCCACAGCCGCCACACGTACTAACGAGTTCACTGCACACACTAAGGAAAACAAACACACGGAGTGAGTCATAATGACCCAGTAAGTTACTAAATGCAACGGTATGACATAACATGGCATGGCATGGCATAATGCATAACCATATATAAAACCATGGCATCATATTAGTATACCTACAATAAACATGTTCCAAGTCATCAAGGTACATAAACTTACATGAACCACATAGCACATGATCCTTCATATAAGTGTTCATAGTAAGCCCCATAAGGGATAGAGAAGATACCCAAATCGTGTCGTTGTGTTGCTCCTGCAATACACATTAATAATCGGGTTGTACCATCGATGCTCGTGATTACATCGACATATCGAGAAACCCTCGATTTATCTAGCAAGCCAATGCGTCACGTATTGATACGGCAAAGGGGCTACTTCCTCACTGCGGCCAACAGTGGAGGGGTGTGTGAGGTCCCAGGTAGGGTGATCCATAGCGAATACAAATCTTATGATTCGTATAGGCGATGTATCGTCCCACCCTGACATAAAAACTAATCCAAATAATGCCAGTTGGACTTACATACAATGTTCAACTAACTTACAAGTTTAGTTCAAGAAACACGTTTCGGGGTACTCAAGATCCCCAAGTCACAAACTCAAGAAGAAATAACATATAAGCTTACCAAAAATCATACTATGAGGTCTACCATAATCCTCTACTTGAAATCACACCAAGGGCTACCATGTTGGTCTAAGTCACAACCACACCGTTGGGTCTACAAGGACCCTCAATTCACAATTTATTCAAGACTACTATGTTAGTCTAATAATGACTACAAATCAAGACTTAATAGTTAATCTTCATTAAAAGTACACCGGACTCAACCATAGTCATAATTACCGCATATAATCGACATCATCAAAACCAATCTCATGAATAACAAGACTACCCCGTAGTCATAACCTCGCAAGTGCCTTCATGTGCACGTGACCAAATTCCCTAAAAAGAAAACTCATTCAATAATCATTTCTTAAAGATACTTGAGACCATAGGTTGGTTTCTAATGCTTCGTGCTCTAACGAGCACGCTCTAAATCAATTCCCAAGAGTTGCTCCCGACTATTCAATTTTTAGACTCCTAATATTTCATTAATACAACTTCCCAATTTAGTAAAGAATCACCTAAAAATTCTCAATAAGTCTCTATAACACATGTGTCACAATTGGACACAAAACGAGATGCTCGAGTGCTCACAATCATAACCAACCAAAACCCGAACATCGTAGAATTTCAACCCAAAGTTCATTAATATTTTATTGAACTTATAATGACTCTGTTGAGTCTAAATACTACATTTCATTCTTTACACATTTTATAAGTCCCGAAAGTATCACCCATTTGAATTTATAACAATTTCCAAAATCATTCAGGCTTGATTCCCAAGCCCTAAAATCCAAAGAACTCCACGTAATCATAAACTCATTTCACACACACACACACACACACACACACACACACACACACACACACACACATATATATATATATATATATATATATATATCACAAAGTCAACCTACACATGGTATCTAACCAATTTATAAGTTCAAGATAAAAAAGGGTATATAAACAACATACAAGTGCTCATTGACCTCACATAGCAAGTAGTTTGTTTTCTTTAGAGTCAATGAGCCAACAATTCAAAGAAAGAGTAAATAGAAACTTACATAACCCGGATGAAAACCAAAGAAGAAGAAAATCCAAACGGTGAAGATGTTTTACTCGTCGAGGGCTTCAAGAATCCGAAGTTACAAAGCAATCCAATTGTTGGATCTTCGTGGATTGAAGGAGGAAGAGCTAGGGCTCAAAGTCTCCCATGGCTTCTCTCTCTCTCTATCTCCTGTAATGTTGCAGCAAAATGAAGAGGGAAGGTTGGGTTTGTGGGTTTATACATCCACAAAGAAGGGAGGGCACAAAAGGAATTTCATGGGTACACTTATTGATATATTATGGTTAATTTCAATTTAGTTTAGGCTAATGATGATCAATAAAACTAATCCAACACATTAGGATTCAATTAGGACTAAGTAGGGTGGATTAGAAAGGGTTTAGAGTGGGTTCATTAAGGGCAAAGTGGGCAAAATCATGAAATTCAGCAAACAACACTTTGTTGTCATTGGGACTAGGCGGTCGCCTAGTCCCCTTTAAGCGAGCGCTTAACATAAAATCTGGCCAAGGCATCTTCTGGAACAATAGGCGGTCGCTTGGTCCAAACACCAAGCGAGCGCCTTGTCTAAAAGGGAGAAAAAAGCTTGAAAAAAAGTCCAAAGGGTCCCCAACTCAATGCCAATCAACCTAAGATGAAACCACACTCAAATCAAGTCCAAAACAAGTCCAAACAACACCCGAAACAAGTACAAACGATTCCCTAAACAAACGCGGAATGAAACCGCATCAAACCACAACAACTCGCTAACGAAACGTGAATGAACTAACAATCAAACGAGGCAAGAATATGAGATCCTAAGCAAGTCAAGAGGCCAAAAAATATACTTTAATACTTCCAAGAAATTAAAGAATAAGTAGGAGAATAAGAACTCCGAAAGGTGAGACGATCACACAACTCAATCTCAAACTACGCAATAAAGATGAACGTTATCTCCAAAGCTTCCAAATCACCAATAGACTTAAGGAACACCTCCAACTTGAAGTCTAACACACATAAACAAGTTCATAACATGCATATAAAGACCTAGGACCTAACCAATGTTATGAATATGAACAACGCAAGCAAATTCTCAACCGAGCCATATTCCTACTAACGTCGAGTTACGACTTGTGATTTTAGCAAGTCAACGACTAAGGAACGTAGCTCAACAAGGTCTTGGTCTCTATGTGGTCTCTCCCACACACTTAGACTCTCTCACAAACCAATCATATGATCAACAAGGGAAGAAATGTGAGCATCGCATGCGATTCAAGCTAACCAAGGACCGGGGTGTCACATAAAGACATTAAGACTCACGTCATCCGCACTAAGGGTGTCAAGTTGTTCCAGCAGACCTTGTAATCTATCGACGGGCACACCGACAACACTCTTGTGCTCCCACCTACTTGCAAGTTCATGACCTTCGTGATATTGCATGTTAGGAGTAGCTGTCGTACACATTCGGAGTCACTCAAATATCCATGCCTATTTGAACACAATACAACCTTTTAACTATAAATACAAGTATACAAATTTTAACTATAAATACATGCATACAAATTTAATTATAAATACAAGTATACAAATTTAACTATAAATACATGTATACAAATTTAACTATAAATACATGTATACAAATTTAACTATAAATACAAGTATACTAATTTAACTATAAATACAAGTAATTACTTCTAATAATGTGGAATATCCTGTCATCTGTCTCGTATTCACATCTGTTGCACTCCTTAGATGTTTATATAGAAAGCTTAGGGATGCCACTCTCCATGAGTAAGTATGCACAACATCCAAATCACTGAGGAACTCCAAGTACGTCGTGCTAATCCTACTTCCACTCTTATTGGCAAAGATTGTACAACCCAACAAAGCGCAAAGAGAGCAAGCAACTGTTTCTGGATCCTCAGACAATACATCCAAAGCAAAACGGGTGTGTAGCCACTCTAGCCTCACAGATGCCCCCCTAGCACCACGTATTCCCTCTATTGCTTTATCTTTAGACATTCTTAAATACTGACAAACAACAGCAACCGAACTTTGCGTGGAAACTGAATCTTCCAAAAAGACTGATTTCCCAGCAATTGGAAGACCAGTAATGCAGAACACATCATCAAGTGTTATAGTCATCTCACCAAATGACATGTGGAAGGTATTGGTCTCTACATGCCACCGCTCCACAAAGGCACTAACCAATACCTTATCATTCTCCAGATATGAAACATGCCTTAACTGCACTAGTTTGGTCGCAATAAGAGTGTCCCTCCATAGTTGGGAAATAGTTTTTGTGGTTACTTTCCATGCTAAAAGTTTTTGTTTATGGTTGTTCACCTTCAACACCGACCACTCTAGCCCTTGATATATATGTACAACTATGTGTTTCGGGTAGAAACGAAGTACACTTGGTTCTGATGGACCCCCAGGACATGGAAAAGTAATTAGTGTTTCTCCTTGTTCTTCCATTGGTTCCGGTTCTTCCTCATCGGCGTGTCCATGTGCTTGTGCCTGTGCATGGGCCTATACCTCAGCCTCAGTCTGGGCCTGTGCTAGTGCCTCGGCTTGGGCCTGTGTGTCAGCCTTTGTTTTTGACTTGAGGCGGTGGGTCTATTCTTCCTTTGGCAGGTCATATCTATACATGACATTCATAAATGAACATGTTACTTCATTAAGTTTGAAATAAAAAAAGGACAAATTTTTTAAGCCAAAATGTTCGGCCCCCTTTGTTGGAACTTTTTGAAAATGTTCGGCCTCTGGTGTCGGAACATCATCAAAATGTTCGGCCCCTAATGTTTGAACATTTTGAAAAAGTTCGGCCACATCATAACGAACAAATTCTTAATGTTCGACATATAGGGTCCGAACATCATCAAAATGTTTTGACTATCAGGTCCGAACATTTTGATGGTGTTCAGACCCTATATGCCGAACATTAAGCCCTAATTCTGGAGTTCAGGGCCGAATGTTTCCTAACAAACATCCAAAATTTTAATGCCAATATAAACACAAAATGTGATTCTAGTCATATCTAAACCCAACAAACAAATACATTATATAAAAACACACCAAACCAAACTAAAATCAATGAAAAATATACATACCTCTTTTGTCCATTTTTGAACTGAAGGAGGAGATGAAGAACTGAATGAGGAGATGAAGAGTTGGTTGCTTGGCTTGAAGAGTAATAATAACCTGTTGCCTGCCTTTGAAAAGTAAGAACTGGAGAAAGAAGTCTAAACCCAAAAACTACACGTTGCATGCGTATTGGAAGGGGAGGGGTATCAGTGTTATTGGTTTTGAGGGGGTGTTGGGTTTTGAAGGGGGTTAATGTAACATTGTGTGTTAAAAATTCAGAAGGGTAAAATAGGAAAACAAGGGGGGGGGGGTACACACATAGGTATCAAGTATTTTAAAAGGAGATGGAGGATATACTTAGATGTGGGGTCAACTTGGAGGAACTAGGGGTCTAAATAGCGCGACCCTTATTTTTTTTAGGGTAAATCACACCATTGGTCCCTTGACTTTGGGTCGTTCTCACCATTAGTCCCTTAACAAAATTTCGTAATAATTGGGTCCTAAAGGTTATAAATTTTCACAGCCTCAGTCTTTTTGATGGATGTCGTTAGAGAAATTTCGTTAAGTGCCGCATGTGCTTCTCACGTACACTCGGGTAAAGGCTAAAATGAAATTTATCTAAACTAAACTAGATGAAAATTTGCTATTGAGTCCTCTAAGGTTAGGAAAAAGACCACAAGGCCTCAATTTCAGATGTGCAATTCTCTGCACATTCTTTCTTATCCTTTTCCAGTAGAATTTTTTTATTCACAAAGTAGTATCAATGGCATTCCTAGTGTAACGACTTTTTAGCATTTCAAGAGTATCAAACCAATCTTTACGCAGTTGCTGCATTTCTTCGTCGACCTCAGGCGCACAAGCACCGGTCCCTTTGGAACCAGACAAGGTCGCACTTAGCATGCACAAAAGGTTCGCAACTGTCCAAAAACCGGTTAGGAACCGAACAGTGAAGAACCGAACCTTCGACTGAACCGGAGGTTCACCGGTTGAGTTAAGGTTTGTCAAAACCTTTTTCATAAACTGGCGGTTCTGAACCGTGTGAGTGAACCAGAACCGTGAACTGCCGATACATGATTCCAACGGTAAAATTAAAAAAAAATGGTCAGAATTCAAACGAATGACCCAGATTGATCGAAATGGACGGCCCAAATGATCTTGGGGGTACAGAACGGTGTTGTGGCTGTTTGGGGTGTTTTTTTCTTCCTATTTTACTAACCTATAAATACTCCCACTCTTTCTCAAATTTTCCTACTCATCTTCTCTCTAATTTTATCAATTCTTATCATCCTTCAATTCTAAAACTCTCCATCTCTCAACTCTCAAGTGTGCTACTATTCTACTACTCTCCAATTATTTAGTAAGTTTACCGATTAATTTTTATTAATCACGTTTTTTTGTTGTAATTATATAAAATATTTATTAAGTACTCTAAATTATAGTAAAAAGTATTTAATTATATATATTATTATTAAGTACTATTATCTAGTTATTAGTTATTAACTTTCAAATTAAAGTACTTTAATATTTATTAATTTTGTTTTAATATTATACTTACTAATTATTAATTGTTGTTAATTACTACGTTTTAAATTAATTTATATTATTAACTACATTTTATTATATTATTACATTTATTCTACAAAAAAATGTCATCTTCTCGATCCGGCATGAACAAGGGAAAAGACAAAGCTTCCCAAGGACCCCAAATTCCTAAGCCGAAAAGAGTTGGGCCCTATGATACTTTTTGGTAAAATTTATAAACGCCAATTAGTAGAGATTTTAGCGATGATGAATTTGATGTAAACAATCCAATAGGTGATGAGCCGGTAAATCCTCACACCTCCGAAACTCATCCCCGTACTCAAGAGAGTATCACTCAAACCGAAGGTAGAACAACACGAGGTCAAGTTCAAGGTGGCACCCGAGATCGAACAACGGGACAATCTGATATATTCACGATGCAGTATTCAAAGACGCGCCTTGAAGGTAAGAATTTTCTAGACACGTGCAACTATTGCAACGCCACATTCAGGTTCAAAACTGGAAATGGATACGACACATATAAAAAACACATAAGGAACAATCATCCCGACAAGGTTGGGATGGAAGAAGGTCAAACACAAATCTAAGGAGTTGCGGGTTCATCACAACAAGGTACGTTTTCTCTATTTAAATTTACTGAAGCTATGTATAGAAAACAAATGGTAAATTTGATTTGTGCTAAAGGTCTATCATATGTCTAAAGAATAAAAACTGCAGGAGTTGATACCTCTTGACTACAAAAAGAGATCCTTCCACATCCTTGCGACTCTGCAAAACGAATCAATCAAACAAACAATTCAATCAGATCATACAAATATACAAACAATCACAAACACACATATAGATGGAGTTGGGTCATTAACCATTGGGAGAGGTCGATGTTGAATTCAGAGAAAGTGACGTGAGCAGCAGTGATAAGAATATCTTCGACAAAGGGATCGATTCGCTGGAGTACTGTTAAATTAAGAAGTTTAGTGCCGTTCTGATCCAAATTCGGCATCAGTTTGCCGCCGCCCCCGCCGATTTTGAGCCATTTTTTTCACTTTCGAGTGCAGATCTCTTTGTACACAAAGGGGGAAGGAGGAAGATGTGTTTTCCCTTAAGTTGATTATTGATGAAATTGGTAACAGTAATAGAAAATCTCAAAGGATTTAGAGATGAGATTTGTGAGTGGCGATTGATGAATATTGAAAGATTTTTGTGTTGGGATGGTTTGTTTGGTTGGGTTTTAGTGTGAACGTGAATTTATCCAAGAAGGAGATGAACAAAGTTCAGCTGGGACTCGGAACCTGGAAGACCGATAGTATTTTACCCAATAAGCAACAATTCAGGCCCCCTCCATCTTTTATCATGGTTAATTGCCCCATTATTTTGATGATGTTATACATGACCCCCTTATTTTGTACATGTGAGTGACATATGCTCACTTAACGGAAATACAAAAATGACGTTAGGGCTAGGGACCTCCGATGAGAAAAAAAGGTCTACTTTGGTCAGTGGTGAAACTTTTTTAAGTTGGGGGACTGATGATGAGTTTGGCCAAAGTTCAGGGACTAATGGTATACTTAACCCTATTAAAAAATGAGCTAAATTTTGTAAACAAGCTAATATGGAACCTAAGTCATTTCATATAGATGTTCCAAACCGATGGAATTTCACCTATAAAATGTTAATTGAATTTTATCAACATCGACAACAATTATGGGTATTTTTCCAATCTATAAATTACCCTCTTCCAATATTTCCTCATAAATGGGATGTTTGTGAAAATTTAAAGACGATTTTGAAAGTTTTTAACGAAGCTACCGAACAATTATTCGGTTCTCATTATCCTACTGTTGTATTTGTTTTAGAACATTGTGCTAAAATTAGTTATATATTCAAACATTTTAAAGATTGTCCAATTTTAGGTGAATGTATTGCTAGTATGAGAATAAAATGACTAAAATATTTTTTGAACATTCCACCATTGTTTTTAGTTGCTAAAATATTAGATCCTTGAATAGGACAAGATGGTTTAGAAGTAATGCTAAAATATTATTATGATAATTTATTCTCCGATGGTGTTGACTTATTTTTAACTGACCCTATTCCAAATCCAACAAATGTTTCGAGTGAAATTAAAAATATTTTATATGCACTTTTTAAGGAATATAACGTAATTTATGGTACTGATATTGGTAATGAAAATATAGATAGTAGTAGTAGTCAACCTAGTGATGATCCTTTTTGTTGGGTAGATACTAGATAACTTTATTAATACAAGAACTCAAAAACGAGCACGAGACGATGAATATACATTAGAACTTGATTTATATTTATCAACTACTTTCGGTCTTATAGAAAATTTTGATATTTTAAAATGGTGGGCCAGAATGACCCATAATTATCCAACTCTATCATTAATTGCAAAGGAGGTCCTAGCTTCTCCTGTCTCAACCGTCGCCGTTGAATAAACATTTAGCGTATCCGACTACATTATGGATGAAAGAAGATCAAGGTTGAGCACAAGAAATTTAGAAAATCAACTTTTAGTGGGTGATTGAGTTAAAGCAATCAATCGAACACAAGACAAGGTAGTTACTTCCGAGGAGGAGGAGGGCTTTGATAAGGATACATCGACTGGGAACAATTGAACTTAGGGGTGAGCTTGGTCCGGTTCGGTCCATTTTTTTGGAAAAAATGAGAGAGCCAGGACCAAACCAATAGTCCGGTTCTCATAAAATATAGAACCAGGACCAACCCAATATGTCTGAGAACCAATACATTGGTCCGGTCCAGAACCAATTGAAGACGTACGAGAACCAAGACCGGACCAATACGATGGTTATTTATTTTTTACCTGTTTAATACAAATACATAATAAAATCTAAAATATTTAAACTTAATAAATAGATTAAAAAACATTCAATAAAATTACATTCAACAATTAAAAATGTCGGAATCATAGACTCAAACATAACAAACCAGTCGAAACAAAATAACAAAATAGTACAAAATAATAAAGAAAAAAATAACTAAAAAGTCTGAGCTTAATAAGTGTTTTGAGTGTTGATGCTAGAAATGTAAAATAACAAAAGAGTACAAAACAGTTCAATTGAGAGCACGAAATCGAAATCTCCTCAGTCTCCAATTCTCCATCCCCAACCAAGCAATTCCTTGCATGCAAAATAGATTAACAAAAATAAGAAATAACAAAACAGATCGAAGAATTTATCAGATTAAACATAACTCAACACATGAACTTCTCCAAATAACATTTCCTTATCAATGATTTCACGTGTACAAATTTTACAGTTAACATCGATCCATAGTTCCGTACCAATTTTACAGTTAACAAATTTAAGCATAAGATAAGTAAGACAATAATTAAGGCTGTGCATCCAAAACCATCCATACCCTTTAGACCTCACCTCAATACTTCACTAGTTCACTTACTGTGGCAACAGGCAACATCTCTTTCTCACCATCAACAGGCAACAGCCAATCCAACTTTCAAACAAACCTTTTAGAACAAGAGACACATACCAAATACAACCTTGTCGAAGCCCGTTGATAATGCCATCATGATCATCAATCAAGCCGGTTGATTCCTTCGTCTCTACTCCCACTAAACAACGACAGTTGGCTGCCAAGTAACTATAAACTCTAACAAACAATGACAACTCTTAACCATCACAATCACCAATCAAAAAGGCTCCCCGAGTCAAAAAGACCTAACCCCGGTCACAGCCATTTTACTTTTATTTCATGTGTCAATCACACAATTAAGCACGTAAAGGTGTTCGATGTAATGAATGCGGGCACGTGATCACTCGAATTTTAAGGCATAGTTCAAGGTGACCCTCTTGATTTACATGATAAAACTGCCACAAGAGATGCACCATCCCACGACACAAGCACTAAACCAGAATTTCATTGTTCAACTTGCCTTCCAAGAACAAGTCTCAATGGGTAGCAAGTGCTTACGTATCTTACCTCTTGAACTAAACACGACTAACCCGTTCCAGGAACAGCTAGGGCAGGGACTACGTTGCATCATCGTTAGGGAATTTCTGGGTATCTTCGAGTACTTTGCTGCTTCATTAGCTGATTCTTAAAAAATGAACAAGTCTGATTCTACACCGTCACGGACTGTGTAATTGGCTTGTAAAAGAAATGATGGACTATCTCTTTTTAGATGCAATTCAATAAAATAAGGTGTTGAGGTTAATTCCCGCCATTGCCTACACACTCTTCGACATTGCAGAACATGTTCAGCTGGGAGTCTAAGTAGGACCTCAACAATAACGTCATAATTGCACATGATTCAATGGCATAATTTTACATTGTAAACAACATAGGCCATGTCATGCAATTCAATTGTGAGCAGTTTTGAAGGCGCAAAACGAATCATGAGCAGTAATCACTAGGATCTAAAAACCGATTCGGCTTGCTTCAAACCGAATGCATGCAGACTAAACAACTCTGAAGTAAACTGAATCTGTAATGACAAAACAAAACACTCATTTCTGGGAACTTTTGCAAACAGAATACCATGAACGATCTGTAATCACTAGGCGACTAAACCGATTCGGTTTTACAGCTCGAATCAATCTGCATGCATTAAACAGCTTATGAAGTAAACTGAATCTGTAATGACAAAACAAAACCCTCATTTCTGGGAACTTTTGCAAACAGAATACCATGAATAGATAGTAATCACCGATCGCTAAAAGCGATTCGGTTTGCTTCGAACCGAATGCATGCACTAAACGCTTATGAAGTAAACTGAATCTGTAATGACAAAACAAAACACTCATTTCTGGGAACTTTTGCAAACAGAATACCATGAACAGATACAGAATCACCAGACTACTAAAACTGATTCAGTTCACAAGCATATCTTAAGAATGCAAAACAGTTCAAAAGTCAACAAACAGTTCTGTAAACAGGATACCTCTCAAGTCTCAGCCATCAACAATAATTGTGGAAGCAGTTTTCTCATACTCTGAAAATAAGAAGTGAAAATAATAATAAAGTATTAGTCACAAGAAAATAAAGTAGAAAATTCAACAAATAATACAAATAAATCAAGATACAAGTTATTACCTTTTTCAACATTCTCCATCTTCTCAATATCATCTAATACATCGAATATGTCTTCAACTTTCCCCATCGACCTCAACCAATTTTGACCGCACACAAGAGCCTCTACCATCTTTGGACTTAATGAACTCCTAAAAGAATCAAGGACACGCCCACTAGTGCTAAAAGTTGACTCCGAAGCAACGGTTGTAATAGGGATAGCTAAGACATCTCTTGCAACTTGAGAAAGAATGGGATACTTTGAGGAATTTTGCTTCCACCACTTCAAAATGTCAAATGAATCGGTCATACTTTCACAACCATCGGCTAAATACCGGCCAATCTCGGACCTACTTTAAACACTTTGCTCATTTTCTAAATGTTGTGCAAATTGTGACTTCAAGAGGATAGTAGGGTCATCATTCACATTAACATTCATAAAAGTAGATGTAGATGAACGATCCAAATCAACCATTTTAGCTCGAATGGAATGATTGCTTTCAAGTGATTGGTAATGGTCGTACAACCGTTGCAATGTAGTTTCAACCTTATCAACCATTGTTTGATAACGAGAAGTGAATTTCCCATAACATTGACCAAAACAAAATATGAGAAATTTCATTTTATAGCGGGGATCCAAAACATTTGCAACAAACAACACATAATTCAAATGACCCAAATCTTCCCAATATTTATCATACTTGGTTTTCATATTTTGGCCATACCACTCAATAAAATTTCTTCCTCCGCATTTCCCACATTACTAGCCCATGTGACCAAACTAGTTCTAATGGACATAAGCTCAACAAAGAAAAGATTGGTGGTCACGTAATTAGTACCAGAAAACCTTTTGGTGGAGACGTAAAAAATCTTCAAAAACCGAATGAAACATCTAATAGTTTGCCATTGCTCCATGGTAGGTGGCCCAACGCGACCATCAAAGTAATCCCCAAACTTACCCTCATCCTTCAATCTCTCAAAGGCTAGCTCAAACTTTTCGGGCCTCGACATCAAATAGGTAGAATTCCACCTAGTTTCAACGTCAAGGCAAAGAAAGCTCTTGCTTGGAATCTTTTCGACTTCAACACTAGCTTTAAAATATTTGGTCCTAGCGAGGAGAAGACCTCACAAACCTCACTACATTCCTAACTGAAATCGATTCATGTTGTTCAGTTAAACCCTCTTTCACAATGAGATTTAGAATGTGTGCATTACACCGAACATGCAAAAGCTGATTATCCATGATGCACCCTTCCCACCCTTTTGTTTTTCTTGACAAGTATCTAATTGCAGTATCATTGGAACTTGCATTGTCAACCGTTATTGTGAAAATCTTATCAATCCCCCAATCAAGCAAACATGCCTCAATAGTCTTTCCAATGGTGTCTCCCTTATGATTAGCAATTAAACAAAAGCTCAAAATCTTTTTATTCATATTCCAATCACTATCAATCAATGAGCGGTAAGACACATGTAGTTCAAATTTTGAATCGAGGACCAAGTATCGTAGTAAGACACACACGTTGAGACTTTAGGAGTTTCTTTAGCTTGGCTTTTCCTCAATATAAAGACCCATGCAATCCCTAGCAACAGTGAAGCGAGATGGCATCGAAAATCTAGGATTTAAAGCTCTAGTGAAACGTTTAAAACCCTCTTTCTCAACAGTCCGAAAAGGCATCTCATCAATAATAATCATAATAGCAAGTTCCTTCCTAAGGTGCAAAGCTTGTAGTGGGCCCTAAGGGTACCACTAGTTCCACCACCGGTTGTAACACCCTCACCTTCTCCCTCTTTCTTTCTTGGTGAAATTGAAGGGTTGTTTGGCTTTTATCTTCTTGGAAGTGTTCCTTATAAGGATATTCAGGGCATCCTTTTGGATTATTGAGGTGTTTCCATAGACTAGATGTACCATTCCTGATTGTATCTGCGTGATATTCTTTTGAACAATAGTTACACTTAGCCAAAAGCCCATTCTCATCAAGCTTTTCAAAATGGTCCCAAATTTCTGATTTTTTCCTAGATGTATTCTTTATCTTAGCTGCAACTCTCTTCCTTTTTTGAGGACGAGGGGGAACCTTAGTCAAATCTATTACATTGGAATTTGGCTCATGTGTGGGTGGGATTGTGGAATTGGGAGAAGGATCCACAATGTCTGTAACATTTTCAGCAACATTTTCAGATTCCATCTACCAAAAACATGATTAAATAACACATGGATAAGTATAGTCATATTCTATTTAATACAAAATACATAATCACAGAAGATAGAACCATGATTGCTTTCAAGAATTAGAAACATTTAAAGTGTGAAGTAGGTAGGACATATAATATCAGTTCATGGCATGTCTACCATCTACTTATAAAAAACATATATATGTGAAAAACAAGAATCGATGACGAAAAGATTAGAGTAATAGGGAAACATACCTTGGAATATTGAAATGCCAAGAAAAACGAACTGGTCCTTTACCGCGTGAGAAAATTCAATACATTGACAAGTTCCACTAACACAAAACTATGTAAAGAAGGGGGGAACAAAACAAAAATCTATATCAGTTCTGGGCATATGAACAAAACAAGAATTAGACTTTTAAAAAAATGCATTGAAAATTGAGTATTAGTATGGAAATTGGTATATAAATATAAGCACCTAATTGAAATAAAAAATTAGTTTTGTAATTAATTGAAATAAATAAATAATTGAAATAAAAAGCTAATAGATTATGCAACCAAGCTATTCTACTGCACAAGCATTATATTGGTATTGAGTTTTGAAGAAACTCCTTAACACCACTTGTGGCAGTACTTTATGAGCTTTGAGCTAAAGCCTTGGTAATTTTACTAAACAATCATTCTGCGAGGATTCTGAGTTCAATTGAATCTGCTTGTGCCAATCATTCAACAATCTAAGTGCCGCACTTAAGTTATTAAATTACACACTCACACACACACACAACACAAACAAACCATTTCATTTGTTTTTCCTTTCTTTTTTGGCCTGATATTTGGAACTTTTGGACCAAAAAAATGACCAAGGATGCAGACTAATCCAATTTTGGAGTTGTGCATGTTAGTTTCGCCATTATATTTGTGACAATGGTTAGATATGGAATATTACAATTGACTTTATTTAAAGTAGCACAGAGATAAAGAAGCGCCACGGAGCAAATTTTTGGGTTGTCTGTCCATTCCGACTAATACTACCAATCCTAACGATTCTAGATATTACGAAACCACGATGAATGGTGCAAGTTACCGAAGACATGTACACACGCATGCATGCAAATGCACAAAAAGTCTCCCAAAAAGTTTTCCATTTGACAATTAATTCCCAATTTAGTTGAAGAGAAAAGTTCCACTAGGTAGAATAGATTAAACTTGGTGGAAGTGCAAGTGGACGTTAAGTTTTCGAGATATTTCAATATGTTATTGATGCTCTTTCATCTTAGAGAATCCCCCAAATGGTTAAGTTAAACCCATTTCGGTTTTGGGAAATCTAGGTTTTGAGAATTGAGAGAGATAAAGAAAGAAAGGAGAGAGAGAGGTTGACGCCGGCAGGCGTTAATGGCGGACCAGGGCCACGACAGACGGAGAGTCACGAGCAAGAAGAGAGATTCGCCACGAAGAGAGATGAAGTCGATGAGAGAGGTCGAGAGGAGAGTGCATTTCAACTGCTGTTTCACGAATAGGAATTATAGGATTTAGTTTTAGGGTTAGGAATTTAGTATTTATATATATATATATATATATATATATATATATATATATATATATATATATATATATATATATATATATATTATCGGTTCGGTCCGGTTCTCGAGTTTTTGGTGTCTCGAACCGTGGACCGACCCAATTCTCGATTACGTGAAAATCGGATCTGGACCAATCAAAGTATTGGTCAAGTCCATTTTGACTGGTCCTGGTCCGGAAAATTTCTGCTCACCCCTAATTGAACTACACCGCTCGTTTCGGTAAGTTAATTGTAATTTTTAGATTAGAAATTTTTATTTATAGATTGTAAGTTATAAATTTTAGACTAGATTTTTTATTTATTGAAAAAAAAATTGTAATTTAGAGGTAAGTGAAAGAACGCAAGTAGCTAGGATTTTCCAAACTGCCTAATGCAGTTTCCAATGTAGCTTTGTGAAAAAGCTACAATGGCAGTCACAATAGACAGAAAAATAACGAAAACAACGAAAGACTTAATACAAAAGCACGAAATTAATCACAAAAGTTTACCAAACAATCTACAAGTCTATACTTGTAGATCTAGCCTCATGGCCAAAAAGATTTCACTAAAAACGATGAATTGTTTTACAAAAATTATGTGAAATCACACAAAAAATATTCTCACAAGATAATGAATCTTGGAGAACAAAAACCCCACATAAACAAGTTAAACAAAACGTGGGAAGAAACAAAAACAGCATCCTTTAAACAAAACAGGAAGCACAAAACAGTTTCAGAACTTCTGATGTGTCTGCCAATGTTCCTGCATTGAGTGCAATATTCGGACTGCTGAACTTCGGCACTTCAAAACTGCTTCAGAAACTGCTCAGATCTGCTCACACCCTCTATGGTTTTTGTTCTCTTTCTGGAGCTCTGTAAGAAGCACGAATCCTGCTCCTAAAATATATAGTTATGCGTCTCCTACACACACCCAAAAACAGTCCGTCTACTACAAGGAAAAAGATTAGAACTTAAGGAAAAAATCAACAACTTACCAAACTAATGAGATTTTGTTACCAAATATGAAAGTGGTCAACAATCATGGTTAGACTAGGATTAAGGCACGGTTTTGGTGAAAGATTTGACCAAGATTTTATTACCAAAAACAACTCCTAGAATTTAGGTCCAAGAAACCACAAATCTTTAGGAATATTTTGTTTCCAAAAATGAAACCAAAAATCTTTAGGAATATTTTGTTTCAAAAAATGACTCATAAAGATTTTATTTCCAAATATATTCACCAAAACTTTATGACCAAGAAAGGTGAAAACAAGACTAAAATAGGTTATGCCTATTTTACCCTTACAATCTCCCTCTTTGTTGAACCTTTCTGGTCAAATCAAAAGACAAATGTTTATTCAACATCAATCAAACCATCTAACCTGCATAGGTTAGAAAATCTCATCTCCCCCTGAATTTGTGCAAGGTATAAAATCAGAAACCATTACTAAGCACAAATCAGAACATACCAATGATGCAATCACATGCATACAAAACAAACATGATGACTTTACAAGGAATTAGATTCATCATCATCATCAAAAACACTTGATCTCCTCTCCCCCTATTTGACCAGAAAAGGAAGAGGGATAAACAATCTTTTAGGAATTCTCAAAAATCCAAGATTTTGAAAAACACAATGAAGTGTTCACCAAGATTTGATCACACCACTAGCAATAACTGAGCACATCATATCCAGATTCAAAACCTCTTAGATCCACACAAAAATTAGACATCCACTAAATATTTTCAACATGGAGATTTTTGGAAATTGATTTGCACAGTTTGAGTTTAGGACAAAATTTCACCAAGCTGATATCCTTACCAACAATGCATGTCCTAAAATTTTATGCCTAAAAACATGATAACTAAAAGCTAGGCAAAAGAAATAAAAAAAATGCAATCGCACACAAGTGATAAAGACCAGATCAAAGGATGTAGTTCCTAATGTAGCTGCTTTGGGAGATGCATTCGCCAAAATTGTGATTTTATTTTCAATTTTGCATTTTTTTTGTTTTCTCAACCAAACTTCTCTCCCAAGATCATAAAATTTTCTTAACAAAAATCCATAGGTACTTTATTTCCCTTGGAATATAGCTCTACTTTATTTCAAGCTATAAAAACATGCCACTTGGAACCTTTCACACTATTTACCAAGGGAAGTCACTTTGCTTTTGATCAACCCATGAAATCCAAGGATTCATAGTCCCAAAATAAAGGTGCCACAACCTTGTTCATAGGTAGCTCTTTTCCGTTAGGTAGCTTTCACACTTTTTCAATTAAAGGGAGTCAATTTTCTCAAGATCAACCCATGAGAACCTAAGTTCCATAGTACTTTGATAAATTGCAGCATCCCAAAAATTTCAAAAGGTAGCTCTTTCCTTTGTGGACTTTAAACATACTCAAGAACTGGGAGAGAAAGAGAATCATAACAATGAAATCACAACAAATTTTGATTGAAATTCCCAAGCAACCATAAGAGGCACATACATGTGAAACAATGATCTAGAGTGCCCTCTAAAGACAAAATGCAAGCATGCCTAATTTTTTTTATAACTAAGTGTAAAATCATATGGCACACAAAACACAAGAGATTTCCAAAGATTGAAAAATCTCTCAAAAACAAGACACTTGGCAAATATATCAGCAAGATGATTTTCAATCCCAACATGTACAATGCAAACAATTTCCATATTTAACCAAGTCTCTAAAAAAGTGGTGTCTTATATCAATGTGTTTTGTACGAGAATGATGAACTAGATTTTTGTGCTAAGCAAAATGCATAGGTGTTATCAAAAAACAAGGTTAACACAATAATGTGTAGCACATAATCTTTGATCATTTGGAGCATCCATAAAAGTTTTAAGGCTTCTCACAAAAATATTTTGATAAGCATGCTAATTTGTGAGATTCAACCTTACTTCTTCTCCTTGTGTATATGCCATCATGAATATTACCTATCACTTGAGAAATCGGATGGTTTTTCTGTATGCAGCTGGGAATGTCATGGCTGCAATCATTCAAATTGAATTGAATGTTCAACTCGATTACGAATGTTCGGGACTGTTCGAATCGAGTTTGTCCAATGTGCCGATGTAGCTACATTCGGAATCACATTGGGTGTAACATTCTGAATCACATCGCTTTGAACTTCCTGAATTTCTGATTACGTTACGGTACATGTTCGGCATCGAGGAGTTTACGTCAATGTGACCGATGTAGCTACATTCGAATCACATTGGCTGTCACATTGAATCACATTGGTGAACTTTCGAGAATATGCGAGGTTACGTCTAATCATGTGCGATTCTTGGTTTCGAATCGGTTACGAAGATTTTGGAGGAGATTCATCATGGTATTCATCAATGGTTTCATAGAACCGCTTAGCACCAGGACATATATCAAAGGGTTCACAGTATTTGGACTTGCCTTTGTCATTACTACCCTTAGGAACCCACATTTGTTTAAAAATTTTGGGTTGGTGGTTTTGAAATTTTTTTTTCTGATGAGACTTCCAATGTGACTTCCAATGTTCTTTGCATTCTTTGTCGCATTGGCCGCCTCATCTGATTACATCGAGATTTTCCCAAGAAGGCTGCCTTATTTCATCCTCATACATAGCCTTTTCGAGAAAACAAAAGGGTTGTATGTGACCGAGCTTATGGCGAAGTGACAAACAAAATTTTTCTTTCTTATTCTCGGTTTTTCAAAGAAGCGGTTTCTTGAAAATTGTGTGTGGGATGTTTTGGTTCGATGACATACCTTCACCTTCTTTCATAAACATCTTGGGCCGAATACAATACCGGACTTACGAGTATCATAATTCAACATCTCATCCATTTTTTGTTGGCTTGAGTTCCATTTAGCCATGGTTTCATTGGCTAGGATGAGCTTTTCTTTCAGATCTTCAATCTCCACATCTTTCTTACTCAACAGACTCTCCAACCTTGTAAGACACTCCTTTTGTTCTTCATTAGCCTTTTTCGTGATTCGTTTGCCTTTCCAAGCACTATAACTTGATGAGCTCTCTTTTCCCAATCTTTGTACAGCTCTTTATAACCTTCTAGCAGGTCCGATTCAGGTTCTCCATCGTCTTCTATGACAGAGGAGTTAAAACAGCAAAGATCATCAATGTTTCTGTCCATTGCATCTTCGATGTGACTTAGATGTAGCGCATTGGGAGTCACATTGGAAAATCTGCAAAATCGGATGGAGAGTTGAGTACAGAGTGATGAGATCACACGGATCTTCATCATCACTATCACTCGAAGTCATGAGAAAAATTCAAACCCTTCTTTCTCAAAGTATTAGCACATTGATTAGCATAATGCTCAAACCCTTGACAAGCCCTACATTGAATAGAATCAATATTTTTACTTCTAGATGTAGACTGCTTAGCAAAAGGATTGGTAAAAGATTTTTCAGGGTTTTGAAAAGAACTTTCTTTGGGAGGAAATTTGCTAGGCTCAGTTTTGAAAATTGTTTTGGTGATAGAAGATGGAGATCTGTTTTGCCCTTTTGCTTTCAAAATATTTTTAAATTTTGTTGTTAAAAAATCCATTGACTCTTCACCAAAATCAGATTCCTCAATCTCCTTATGCAATTCAAGAAATTCAGAAGAGATATCAACAACAGAAGGAAAAGCAATACTATCATCAGAAGGAGTAGAAGATGATGCACCTTTGCCTTTATTCTTAATTTGCTCATTGAGGTTTAACTCAAAATTTTGAAGAATACCAGCTAGTCTTTCAAAACCAATTTTGTCAATGTCATGAGCTTCCTCAATAGCACAAATTTTCACATTAAACCTTTCAGGCAAAGTTCGCATCATCTTGCTAACAAGACGATCATTGGTGATATGATCACCCAAAGCAAGAGCAGAGTTAGATATATCAAGTAATCTAGCATAGTAAGACATGATATCTTCATCTTCATTCATCCTTGTGTTTTCAAATTGAGTGGTAAGCAATCTTAATTTAGAAGCACGAACACTGGAAGGTCCTTCACACAAGGTTTGAAGGGCCTCTCAAACATCTTTAGCAGACTCATAGTTGGCTATAACCCTAAAGGTGTTAGCATCAAGAGCTTTGTATATGGCAGACAAGGCTTTAGAATTAAAAGAGGCAATGTTTCTATCATCATTGGTCCATTCAGATTCTTTGGTGATCTTGACATCACCATCTGAATCTGTTGTTTTGGGAGGAGTCCAACCATTTAGAAAAGCAAGTCACGCTCTCTCATCAATTGATTTGATGAAGATACGCATCTTGACTTTCCAAATAGAATAATTTGCACTAGTCAAAATAGGAGGACGGACAACATTCTCATATTGAGAATCCATCACGGCTACAACCAGAATCAACTCTTAGTGATGTAAAGAGAAGGCTCTGATACCAATTGAAAGAACGCAAGTAGCTAGGATTCTCCAAACTGCCTAATGCAGTTTCCAATGTAGCTTTATGAAAAAGCTACAATGGCAGTCACAATAGACAGAAAAATAACGAAAACAGCGGAAGACTTAATACAAAAGCACGAAATTAATCACAAAAGTTTACCAAACAATCTACAAGTCTATACTTGTAGATCTAGCCTCATGGCCAAAAAGATTTCACTAAAAACGATGAATTGTTTTACAAAAATTATGTGAAATCACACAAAAAATATTCTCACAATATAATGAATCTTGGAGAACAAAAACCCCACATAAACAAGTTAAACAAAACGTGGGAAGAAACAAAAATAGCCTCCTTTAAACAAAACAGGAAGCACAAAACAGTTTCAGAACTTCTGATGTGTCTACCAATGTTGCTGCATTGAGTGCAACATTCAGACTGCTGAACTTCGGCACTTCAAAACTGCTTCAGAAACTGCTCGGATCTGCTCACACCCTCTATGGTTTTTGTTCTCTTTCTGGAGCTCTGTAAGAAGCACGAATCCTTGCTCCTAAATATATAGTTATGCGTCTCCTACACATACCCAAAAACAGTCCGTCTACTACAAAGAAAAATATTAGAACTTAAGGAAAAAATCAACAACTTACCAAACTAATGGGATTTTGTTACCAAATATGAAAGTGGTCAACAATCATGGTTAGACTAGGATTAAGGCACGGTTTTGGTGAAAGATTTGACCAAGATTTTATTACCAAAAACAACTCCTAGAATTTAGGTCCAAGAAACCACAAATCTTTAGGAATATTTTGTTTCCAAAAATGAAACCAAAAATCTTTAGGAATATTTTGTTTCCAAAAATGACTCATAAAGATTTTATTTCCAAATATATTCACCAAAACTTTATGACCAAGAAAGGTGAAAACAAGACTAAAATAGGTTATGCCTATTTTACCCTTACAATAAGGCTCCTTTGGATTTAATTCATTGGAAAGTTTACAAAATTTTGAAATAGTTTTTTTTTTAAAAACCATTACCTCCTCAAAAAAATATTAAATTTTGGAACTATGAACCGGATTCATGGTTCATGGTTTAGAACCGAAACCATGAAGGTTCACAGTTCAAATCTGGTTCACCTAAACCTTCGCCAAGAATCGCTCGTTCCGAAACCAGAACTGTATCTGCATATCTAGTCGCACCAGATCGTGGAGATGAATCGATGTTACGGCGATTCCTTCAGTGGCGGCCGTTATACCAGTTGACGACGAACGTGTCAGGGCTCTAATACCTCTTGACATGAGAGAATTTGATGGAGAAATTACAAGATATGAGAAATGTGAGAGATCAAATTTGACTGGATGGACTATTTGTCGTCAGTGAAGGAGGGGGAATTGAATGTGGAAGATGCGAGGATGGTGCTGAGGGTGTCTCAATTAGAAATGGTGAATACGAAGTTGAGGCAGATGAAGAAGAGTTACGTGTTGTACGCGAAGTTCATTCACATATGTCACGATGGATGCTCAAACAAAGTTTAGGGATTATAGTTTACAAAGATGCTTGACGATTCGGGAACATATATCATATTGGGAAATGTTATTTTCCCCAAGCCTCAACAGGTTAGATCCCATTTTCTATCTTAATCTGTTCATTCCAATAAGTTGGGTTTTTTTTTTTATTATTATTAAAAAAGGGCTAGAATTTTATAAATTATTTTTAAAAAAAAATCAATTTTTTGAGGAAATCCCGAGACTACCAAAATCTGATGAGTTTTTCCACTCTGTGTGGTCTTTCTCTATGTTTGTTCTCCACAGGGAAGGGAACTGTTTCGGATCTAAAACTCTTGTAAAGTATTGAGGTGGTGCCTTGTGGTTTCAGATTGTAGGGGTTTGCTAGCTTTATTTCAATGGAATAGATGAGACTTTGGGGAAGAAGGCTTGTGGTCTTTTTCCAAACCTTGAGGGACTCGATTGCAAATTGTCATATAGTTTAGTTTAGAGAAATTTCATCTTAGCCCTTACTCGAGCGCACATGAGAGGCACATGAGGCACTTAACAGAATTTTTCTAATGACATCAATCAAAAGGACTAAGGCTCTAAAAATTTAAAACTTTTAGGACTCAATTGTTACAAAATTTCTTAAGAGACTAATGGTGAGAACGACCCAAAGTCAAGCGACCAATGGTGTGATTAACCCTTTTTTTAAAATTATAATACTTTGAACAAAACTAAATAGGGTAAATATTGAAATTGGTCGGTGTGCATTGGAATTTGCTGTAGAAATGCAAATTGTTGAGACCTTTGTTTAGATTTATGTTTTGACGATATGATGATATTTAGGTTGATTTATTCCCCAAAAGGTTAAGATTTTAATGTAGAAGAGATTTTCAATATTTTTCATCAAGTATAGGTAGCTGTTTTGAAACAGCTAAGTGTTGGAATCAAGCTTTGTGCAGAAACAACTAAGATCAATAACAAAACAGTTAAGGTAAAGACTAAAGAACAACTATAAAATCAAAAAAGTTACGATTGGAAACAACTAAGATCATAACAGTTTGTTATCATAAAATTAAGGGCAATAAACTTATGCGAAGATGCTACTACAAACATAAACCTTATTTAGGGAAACAACAAGGTTGTGAGAGACAAGAGTCTATGTGAGACAAAATAACCCTAATGGTTACAACTTACAACAAGTTGTCACTAAACATGCAAGTTGGAACACAACAATGTGCAAAATGGGCAAGTGGTCTCTACAAATTGAAAATATGAGTTGTTGTATAACACCTCTCTCTCTCTCATCCTTTGCATATTTAAATGATGTCTCTACGAAGAAAAAACAATTCTCTAGTACCTCTAAATCAGCTCTTAATTACACACCAAAAATACAGGTCTTCAAAGAGAGTAAACAAAGTGAAAAATATAGAAAATACAATAGAGAAAAAGAGCTTGATCACATCAAGAGCCATTTCAACACATAAATTTATAACATCAAACATCTATCAACAATTTTTCATCCGATAATGAAAAGTCATTCTAAATAAGCCAAATCATCATGTTTGTAAACTTTATAAGGTTGCGGAACCTAGTTGGGTAGTTTGAGAAAGAATCAAGATGATTCTTTGACCTCAATAATTTGTGATTTTGGAAGAAATATAGTGGATTATTGACTCATGATAGACAAGAGGGGCTGTGAGGGGCGGACGTAGGATAAGAGATTCGAACCATCTTAATATTTTTGGGTCAAGTTTCTATCACTAAGATCTTTACTTACTAATATTGTCTTGCATTTAATCAGTTTGAGAACATATTTACTACTACACTTTATATTTTCAACTCCGCTGTGCAAAATACTTATTTATGTTCATTAATTTATATATTTATATATTTTTATCTTATTTATATTAATATATAATTTTGTATATGCAATATAAATTTGATATTGCATAGATTAATAAATTCAAAATTATTTTTTTGATAATAATATTTTCAAATATAATACTAAATAATTTGTATTTATTCGATTTTATATAAATATCTTAATATAGATAAAAATATAAAATTTAGAGAGAGAAAAATGAAAAACTTCAAAAGAATTTTTGTAGAAAATTGAGTTATCGTCCAAATGAAGCATATATTTATAAATAAAATGTATACTTTAAAAGAATTTCAAAAAAAATCTTTTTTTGAGGTGAAAAAAACGGGACAACCCAGCTTCTGACATGTGTAAAGGCAAGGCAACCACCTTTATTTATTTGAGAAAACCACAAACCAAAACAACAATGTTTCGGCCTTTTGAAGGTGAAACGACACCATCTTTTCTCCAAGATCTCATTAGCTATTGTATCATCCAAAGATACCCAAACTACCTTTTCTTATTTGGAGACCGGATGCTATTGATTGCTCCCGCCATTGTATTGCAAAATCAGCCCATTGATATTTGATGATACTCCGTTGTTCGTGCACTATCAAATCAATAAAAAATATATTTTTTTCAATTTCACAAATACGAATAACAAAATTGATAATTGATATGAAAAATATTTTAAAAAAGAAAATTAATAATATGTGAGACGTCTCATAATAATATAGTTGACATTAATTTTAGGACGTAGTGAATTTGTTAAAATGAAGAAGAAATCAGTTATATAGCTTCTTCAGGGTCTTATGTGCAATAGATCAGAAGTTTTAGAACTTCAGGGGTATCGAGTGTTACATTCCTATAGTTTGTTAGATAAGTTTGTTATCATTAAGGGTAATCTGGTATTTTCCCATATGATTTCTTGTTACGGGCTATTACCAGAAAGCAGCTTCAAAGGGATATAAATATCCCTTCCTATGTATATGATCAATACTCAATATAATATCATTGATTCTTCCAATTCAAGAAATACAAAAATTCTCTTTCTTTTTCTCTTCAATTGTTAACATGGTATCAGAGCTATGTTGAAGATCTTCATAATCCTGAATGCCTGACTTGATAGATCCTGAATGCTCATCATTCTTCTGTCTGCCAATTGAGATATGCCTATGAGTCTTTCTTCTTCATCTACCGGTTCAACTCTTTCCCTTCCTCTTTATTATTCTATGATCTGTATATTCCTTCCTTGATTCTTTCAGTATGACTAATCAATCCAGCCCTAAATCTACTAAAGAAGATAACAAAAATAAGAAACAAGAATCTACCAGTAATACAGATGAGTTCTATGATATATCTGAATCCTCTTTCCAACTGCCTCCTGGACACCCTCTATACCTTCATCCACAAGATCATCCAGGTATGACTCTTGTTTCAGATCTCCTTACTGACTTCCTCTATACCTTCATCCACAAGATCATCCAGGTATGACTCTTGTTTCAGATCTCCTTACCGACTCCAAATTTTCTCAATGGAGATTAGCCATTACAATTGCCTTATCAGCCAAGAATAAACTTGGCATGATTAATGTCACCTTCAAGAAACCTCAACCTGATTCTAAATATTCAAACTCTTGGGACAGATGTAATTCTATGACCATTTCTTGGCTTCTTAATTCTGTCACACCTGAAATTCGACAAAGTATAGTCTACTTTCCCACTTCTTGTGAAATGTGGGAAGATCTGATTACCAGGTATTCTCAAAGTGATTCTACAAAGCTTTATCAAATTAGAAAAACCATAGCCCTTTGTACTCAAGGAACCTTGTCTGTCAATGCTTATTTTACCAAGTTTAGAGGCCTATGGGATGAATTGCAAAATCTCCTTCCCTTACCAAATTGCACATGTGAGTGCAATTGTGGAGCTTCAAAATTCAGGGAAGACTATGATCATATCTACAAAATTACCCAATTCTTAATGGGTCTGTCAGACTCTTACACAGATGTAGGAAGACAGATACTGAGAATGGTCCCTTTACCATCCTTAGCCAAAACAGTCTCTATACTCATTCAAGAAGAAAGTCAAAGGCATTGCAATACCACCTCTAATTAATCAGAATTCTCAACTGCCCTTCTTGGAAAGTTTGGCAACAAAAACACTGGAACAAATACTATTTTGCCTGGCAGATTTGGAAATAACAATAGTGGTGGAAACAGATTCAACAAACCTGGTCAAAACACAGTCAAGAACACTCAAAGCAATGGTACTACAGCCACTAAAGGGAAATTTTTCTGTGACTTTTGTCATGGAGACTCACATCCCAAGAGAAATGCTTCTTCATCCATGGTTTCCCTGATTGGCATCCTCTATTTGTTACTCAACCTAATTTAACCAAGATGCCAAAGAACAAAGCTAAAGGAAAAACCATCAATTATGTAGCCTTAAAGGAGAACACCAGCAGTCACTTCACTGATGAGCAAGTTGCTGAGCTGCTTGCTTTGATCAATCCTAAGGCAAATAATATTGAAGTTGAATCACCTATGGAATTCAATGCAGATCATATGGCAGGTAATTCTCTTAATCCAAATAAATATGCTAACCCTCTATGTCTATCTAATTACAAATCCAATCCCTTAGATTGGATCATTGATACTGGTGCCTCCCATCATATTACAAACTGTTATGCAAACCTTATTAATCCTACACCTACACATTCTGTAATTCATCTTCCTAATGGAAAGAATTCCATTATTACTCACAAAGGGATTGTTAGACTGTCCAAAGAAATCATCTTACTTAATGTATTCTTTGTCCCTGAATTTAAATTCAATTTGTTGTCAGGCAGCAGATATACTCAAGATAATCAATGTCTCATTACCTTTTCTAAATCTCTTTGTTACATTCAGGACCTAGCCAAGAAAACCTACAAGGTGATTGGGAAACTTGAGGAAGGACTGTATAAACTCCATCCTACCAAGCCCTATGTGGATACCATTATGAACAACTTCAAAGCTGTCCATTCTTATTCAACCCTTTCTAGCAATGACTCTTCTAATGTTGTAGACAATGAAATTCATTTTAATTCTAATGTTGATGATCCTATGTACCTTTGGCATAAAAGACTTGGACATCTTCCCTTATATGCTATGAAACATATTGAGTCTTTATGCTTTCTGAATTTCAACAAATATAAAGATCTTTGCTGTGATATCTGTCATCTTTCCAGACAGACCAGAAAATCATTCAACATTAGTAACTCTATCAAACCTTCTCCTTTTGATCTTCTACATTGTGATGTTTGGGGCCCTTATAAACATATTACTTATGAAGGCTGCAATTCTTTCCTTACTATAGTAGATGACAATACTAGATCTACCTAGACTATTTTACTTAACTCCAAATCCAATGTCTGCAATATTATGCAATCCTTCTTAACTATGATCAACACTCAGTTCAATAAGTCTGTTAAAGAAATCAGGTCTGACAATGGGACTGAATTCTTTAACAATTGCATGAATGCTCTTCTGGACTCATTAGGTATTATACATCAAAGTACCTGCATTGATACCCCTCAACAGAATGGCAGAGCTGAAAGAAAACATAGACATTTATTAGAACTTACCAGAGCCTTAAAGTTTCAAGCCAATCTCCCTATACAATTCTGGGGAGATTGTCTCCTTACTGCAACTTATCTGATCAATAGGCTGCCTAATTATGTGCTTAATTTTAAGACTCCTTTTGAAGCCCTCTATGGATCCTCTCCTTCTTATAAACATCTCAAAACTATGGGCTGCCTTTGTTATGTGTCTATTCTTGCACATAATAGAGATAAATTTATGCCCAGATCTCAAAAATGTGTTTTCTTAGGCTATGCTTCTTCTAAAAAGGCCTATAAGTGCTATAATATAATCACACATAAAATTCTTTTTAGTAGAGATGTAGAGTTCTATGAAAATATATTTCCTTTCCAAGAAAACAATGAATCAGACTCTAGCAATAACTTGTTATTTCCCAATACTGATTCTGACATCTTTGTTGATGATCACAATGATCAAAACACTACTGTTCAGAATAATACCCCTACTCAATCATCTGTACATAATGTTGAGCAACCTACAAACATACCTGAAAAACATGCAGATGTGCCTATAACAACCAGACCTGTAAGAAATAAAAGTATTCCTACAAAATTTAAAGACTATACAGATCTGCCAACTCATCTTCAAGATCATACTGCTGGATTTGTAAAAGGTACATCTCCCTATCCTTTTAAAAACTTTTGTAACTTCAGTCAAGTTTCTGAAGACTACAAGATTTATTCTACTAAAATTTCTGAAAACTGTGAACCTCAAAGTTTTGAGCAGGCTGCAAAGGATCCTTTGTGGTGCCAAGCTATGGAAGAAGAGTTAAGAGCATTGGAGATTAACAAAACCTGGACAGTACAACATTTACCTGCTAATCATCACAAAGTAGGGTCAAAATGGATATACAGAATCAAGTATAATGCTGATGGGAGTATTGATAAATACAAGGCCAGATTAGTAGAAAAAGGATTTACTCAAGTAGAAGGATTTGATTATTTTGAGACCTTTGCTCCTGTAGCAAAGATGACATCAATCAGAATTCTTCTCTATATTGCTGCTTCAAAGAATTGGGAAATAAACCACATGGGTGTTTCAAATGCTTTTCTTCATGGAGATTTGAAAGAAGAAGTCTTCATGGATCTTCCTCCAGGCTACAATCACAACTTATCTCTTGACAATGACCCTGTTGTATGCAAACTTCATAAGTCTATATATGGCCTGAAACAAGCCCCAAGACAGTGGTATGAAAAGCTTTCAAATACTTTTATTCAATTTGGTTTCAGTTCATCTCAAAATGACCATTCTTTATTCACTTTCAAATCTGGAAAAAATATGGTCATCATCCTGGTATATGTGGATGATCTCATTATAACTGGAACAGATAAAGAGTTAATCTCCACTGTCAAGAAATATCTTCAGGCCAGATTTCCTGTTAAGGACTTAGGAGAGCTTAAGTATTTTCTTGGGATTGAAATTGCAAGAAATTCATCTGGAGTGTGTTTTCATCAAAGAAAATACATTGTTGATATCATTTCAGATTGTGGACTTTTAGATGCCAAACCTAAATCTACTCCTATTAAACAGCATCATAAGCTAGCCTCTTCTGATGAATCATTTCTTCCTAATTCAGCTCCTACAGAAGACTAATAGGAAGATTAATCTATCTAATCATTACAAGGCCTGATATATCTTATGCAATTCATATTCTTAGTCAGTTCATGGCCAAACCTACTACTGAGCAATGGAAGGCAGGCTTAAGACTTGTAAAATATCTCAAGGGAAGCACAGGTCAGGGTATATTCTATCCTTCAAATAATCAACTACATCTCTTAGCCTACTGTGACTCAGATTGGGCTTCCTGTCCTATCACCAGAAAATCAGTCACTGGTTTCTGTGTTTTTCTTGGAGATGCTCTTATATCCTAGAAAAGTAAGAAACAAAACACAGTGAGCAGATCCTCATCAAGCGTATCACGGAGTATGGCGCACACTTGCGTGAGTTAACTTGGCTCGTCGTTCTTAAAGATTTCCAGATCCTTGAAGACAGACATATTCCTCTACACTGTGACAACAAATCAGCTTTATACATTGCAACCAATCCAGTATTCCATGAAAGAACTAAGCACATAGACATAGATTGCCACATTGTAAGAAACATGCTACTGAAGAACTTGATTTCAACTGAGTATGTACCATCTCAGTTACAACTTGCAGACCTGTTTACTAAAGCTCTCCCAAATCATCAATTTTCTGAGCTACTTAGCAAGTTGCAAGTGAAGAATTTATTCTTCCCATCCAACTTGAGAGGGGATGTTAAAATGAAGAAGAAATCAGTTATATAGCTTCTTTAGGGTCTTATGTGCAATAGATCAGAAGTTTTAGAACTTCAGGGGTGTCGAGTGTTACATTCCTATAGTTTGTTAGGTAAGTTTGTTATAAGGGCAATCTGGTATTTTCCCATATGATTTCTTGTTACGGGCTATTACCAGAAAGCAGCTTCAAAGGGATATAAATATCCTTTCCTATGTATCTGATCAATACTCAATATAATATCATTGATTCTTCCAATTCAAGAAATACAAAAATTCTCTTTCTTTTTCTCTTCAATTGTTAACAGAATATTTATTAAAATTATAATTTACAAATAACATGCACAAATACAATTTTAAAAAACTCAGTTGATATTTTTTAAAATTTATTTGTTGAGTGTAATATTATGAGTACATATAAATATGTGTTTATGGTGAAAGAGAGCGAAGAGGTGGTTGAACATTTGAAAAATGAATCCGCAAGTCATTTTCCTGAAAAAAATACTTCATTTTCTGTTAACTTGAAATTTTTTTTTTACTACATTTTCCAATGGTTACCAAACACCGAAAAATGGGAAAATAAATTCCAGACGTCATTTTCTATAAAACGAACGGAGCTTAAAATTATGCACTAGCATCTGCGAGTGCCAATATCAGTAGTATAAAGAAGATCAGGAACCTGAGTTTGCTAAGGTTACATTGTAGTACCACTATGGCACTAACTATTAATCTAAGGTTAGACTTAAAAAAAAAGAAAGTAGAATTACAACACAGATGATGCAGCCAGCATATGAAATAGACAATTGGGTTAGATGATACAACACAGCAGTCTGAATTGATAAAGCATCAAGTGAGAAATGTAATATTATGAAGTTAATATGGTCATCTTCTACTTCTTGTCACCCTGCTGAACATATCTTTGATACTTTGTGAATTGGTCTCCAGCTTTGCCTTCTTAATTTGCCTTCCGTTTCGAGTAGCTTTCTTTTCACTTTCGTTCTTTTCCTGGTGAAAAGAAAAAGACGATCATCACTTGTAAACTCGGAACAAATCATAGTTGTCAAACAGGAGGAGAATATAAAGCATTTGCAGTATGTCGAAATGCAAAATTTTCTTTGGAATATATAGTGACAGAATGCCACAGGGAGATGGACAATCACGTTGCACAAACTTGAGTAAACGAATTAACAAAAAACTTTTTGTGCAGCTTAAATCATATGGGGCTTAATCTATCAAATATACACCTAATATGATACTCTCTTGGGAACCAAGGGGAGTCTTTTTTTTTTTTCTCTATTTTTGATGTCCTATTTAGAGAATTCCTTTTCTCTCACGTACAACATAATACACAAGCATACACCAAAAATTTCAAATCTCATATTTGAATCCATCATATACATATACAACAATGATGAGACAAACCATAGTTCAATCCGTTTTCATCGTCCATAGCTTCAACTCCAAAAAATTTCTCATCGACACCATTGATATTGTTTATGGTTTGATTGGAGCAAATTCTCGATTTTAAACATTATTCACCACACCATGTTTATCACTACGATTACCAGACATGACATCTCATCACCAAATTTGACATGAAATATGGAAATGCTAAAAAATTACATTGTGGGCCAAAGTGGATTTGGTGGATACTTTAGGGGGAAATTTGTATTTTGGACTAATTTCGATGGGGCCAAAATATGATTAACTCCAAAAATTACACATCAAATCTCACATTGCACCTCAACCTACGAAGTGTCTTACTTTCATAACTTATTTACCTATTTGTCCGACTTTGCCCCCTCCCGTCTATGGACGTTAAAAATAGTAATGGAAAATGGTATGTGCATGTCACATGAAGATTATTTTGGTCATTTTACTTGGCGCACAAAATGGGAATTGGCTATAAATTCAGTATTTAATTAAAAATTTAGTATTTAGAATATGTTTTTAAATAAAAATAAAAATAATTATTTTTATAGTTCAAAAATAATTATAGGGCCAAATTACAATTTCCCCCCAAAGTATCCACAAAATCGTATAGTTTACCCCTATGTAAAGTTTGTCTCATAATGGTATCTGACTTTACTTCCCCCCCCCCCAAATTTTCCACCCTACCACTGACGGACGTTACAAAATTCACGTTAAATAGCACGTGGTCTTCCACGTACGGGGCAAAAATATCATTTCTCTTATCTGGTTAAGGAGTAAATGTATTAAAAGTATAAACCCTAATCTCACACCCTCTCATTCTCTCTTCTCCCAGTGTAAGTTCTCATCTCCGGGTCCACCGTAATAGCCGCAATCTCCAGTTAGCCCCACCATAGCCACCGCCATCTCTGGGTGCAAGTTCCCATATTCGGCCCAAACTCTTCCCACTCTGGTCACACCTATCATAACTCTAGCGTCGTCCTCCTTCGATTCTAGCCAAGCTCCATCTCCGATCTCCCTCATTCTCTCCCCTGCAAAAGTCGTGCTTAAAGTAGAAATCAAAGGCTATAGAGTATACTTACTAAAAACTTTTGGAAAAATATGCAATTGACAGAAAACCCATAACCTTATTGATGAGTTCATCAAAGAGAGGGAGATAGGCTTGAATGAAGAGAAATAGTTATTGGTTTTATTGAAATACTTTTCAATTTTGCGGGAGAAATTGGGCATACGGCCGATATGCATATGGTTTAAAATAAAGTATCAAAATTGAGAAGATGTTGAAGAAGCTATGACTTTAGATGATTTTGACCTTATAGAAGCTGCCATGGCAGTCAGGTTGGTTTATTTAAAGAATTAGGAGAGATAAAGTAAAGGTAAAGTCATGTAAGAGGATGAATGGGGATGAGAAATTGATTGATTTCGGTGGTGGATGGGTTTCACCAAAGAAGGTGGGTACGTGGATCCAATTTGATACATGAAATTGAAGATGGAGACATGTAACTATGGGTAAGAGTTTTTTTTCCATATCTTTCGTTTACTTTGTTTTCATTATCAAGATAAGAAAATTGACAATGAAATAGAAAAATGCATATCTATCATCTGGGTTAAGAGAGAAATTTAAAAGAAAATTTGGAGGGAGTGGACAAAACCAAGATCGGGTTATGGGTTAATTTTTGTTATGGAAAGTGAAGATCGGAAAAAATGGTTGGTCTTTTCTCTAGATTTTCTTTCAATAGGAAAAAATGGAATTGTGGACCCCACTCTATTTTAACATTTGAACTTTAAGCACCCCAAAATTTACATCAAATTCCTAATATTTCCCCCTAGTTAACATCGTGGAAGACCACATGTTATTTAACGTGACTTTTCTAACCGTTGTCGCGGCTAGGGTGGAAAATATGAAAAAAAAAATATAACATTAGATATCATTATGAGACAAACCTTAGGTTGGGGTGCACTATGTGATTTGATGGATACTTTGGGGGAAGGATTGTAATTTGGTATAATTATAACGAAAATACTATCCTTACAAGATTTAGTAGTTGTAAGGTTAGCAATGTTGTAATTATAATTTGTATCATATTTAAATTTAAAGTTAAAGAAATACATTACTCTCAAAGAATGAAATTTAGAAGTTATTTAATTTATTTTGTTATCCTTCATTTTCTTCCATCAACCTCATCTCTCATAGACCCACCACCATTACCACCACTACCACCTCAAATAACATCATTAACCCAAAAATCAATTTTTTTATTTTTATTTTATTTCTTTGTTTAATTTCTTACTCCTTTGTTCAAATTAACACATATGCAAAACTCATCATTTATAGACCCACTACCACTAGAACCTTAAATTTCACTATTTACAAACCTAAATTCAATTTTTTGAAATTTTAAATTTGATGATTGAAACCTAAACCCATATGAAGATTTGAAAAATTGATGATTTGGAAATATAATAATATCGTATTCCACACCTAAACTTCTACTGCCATAGTTACAATCGACCCCACCACTACCCCTAACCACCACCACCAACATCCTTGCAACTACCACCACCCAGATCACTACCCAAGAATACGCTCACCTTTGCCTTGCTAAAATGGAAAAAACAAATATATTTAGCCCATTAAATCAAAGCTGCTTTCTTTTTAAACGTATCTCCTATAGATTCTAATGTTCTTCATATAACAAAACGCAAAGATTTGTCAACGAAGTTCTCCATTTTTTAAAATCTTCTTGACATTATACCACCTTGCTTTAATGCATTTTCTTAGATTATTCCCAAGTAATTATTAAACGTGTTACATAAGTGCCTAATATCTTGATAATCACCAACAAGTGTATTATTATAGTTACATTTTTTCATATACCTCTAATAATATCTTTCTCAACCTATGATG
>CM028378.1:86977839-87025190 GCA_013146195.2 Codonopsis lanceolata | reverse complement strand
CTCCTTCAACTCCATAGGTGCCATTCTATCACGGGCGCCTTCGATGCTCAGTGATCCCAGGCAACAACTTCGATCAAAACTCTCTCCCATCAGGGAGGCATCCCAAATCTTTAGAAGACATCCGGAAACTCATTCTAACCGGCACATCCTCAAGATCGAGTCGAAACCGACATCAATCACACACAAGCTAGGTATCGTGCGACCACGTGACAATAGTTTCTAGCTTTTTAGAAGCGAGAAATGATCTCTTGACCCACTAGGCGCGTTATCACCACGAACATAAATTTAGGAACACCGGCATATCAAATGTAACCCTCTTACTAAAGCAATCTACCAAAGCATGATAAGTGCATAGCCAATCCATCACAAGTATCACATCAAAATCGAGAAAGTGGCAACATACGGATCCGCATGCAAGACATGTTCATCCTGAAGTACATCGCATGCTTTATAAACTTACGAAGCCAATAAACATTCCCCGAGTGGGGTAGAAACTTCAAGCACGTAAGGCAGGCGAGAGGCAATGCCGCATGGCTTGATCAACAAAATGTGATGCGACATACGAATGTGATGACCACGGATCTATAAGTACTCGTGCTTCGCTATCGAAGATAGAAATGGTACCTCAATGATGCGGTCGACTCGGGTACTCCCCTACGGTCTAAAAGCAAAAACGCGACCACGCACCTTTGCTTTCCATTGCTATCTCTCTTAGCCCCAGCGGTAGGCGACTCGATCCTCGAGTGATTACCGCTTCAACTTAGGGCAATTCCTCTTCCGTGCCCCGCCGCATGACTCATAATAGTAGCACTAGGTGCCCCACTCTTCTTCCAACATTTATCTTCCGTGTGCCCGTCTTGAACAATAGGAGCATACCACTATCATGCCACGATCTCCCGACTCGGTGTAGAAGCAACTCCTCTACCACATTGATTTCTCGTACGCCCGTCATTATTAAACTTGCCATTACCTTTCCTGCGATCATTGTGCCCATGATAATTCCCAGATTACCGAACCATTTCCTCGTCCGAAGGCTGTCTAGGTGTGAAGAAACCTTAATTACCCATGACACGGTGTTCTTCGATATCCGCTCAATCACGTAGGCTCTATCCTTTGCCTTCCTATATTCCGAAGCCGATGAGACAACAAATTTGTCTCCTATACTCCGTCTTGAAGCCCTTTCACAAACTTACGTGTTCTCTTGGCCTCATCACGGAATCAAATGGCTGCAATAGCGTGCTAGCTCCGTAAACCTCGCCGAATCGCGACATGCATACCTCCCCTGCGAGGTCGAGGAACTCCTTCTCCCCTTCTCTCCCTGACAACCTCGGCACATACGAAGCTCTAAATTCCCTAACAAAGTTAGGCCACGTGTGGGGACTCTCGGCATGTCCCAACTCTCTCTTAGCACCTCTTTTGCCACAAAGCTGCTGCGGCGCCCAGCTTAAAGGCGCTAGTACCACCTTACTGCTTCATCATCACACCTCAGCGGTGCAAATATCTTCTCTAAATGCTCGATCCACAACTTCGGCCTTGAAGCATCCAGGTTCACTAGCGTCGAGCTGTCTTGGTTTCAACTTCTTTACGAACTTCTCAAGCATCGAATCTCGTGATATCTAGCCTCTGTCCGGTACTGCACCAACTGCTTGGTCTTTGCTGTGGTTTAGGCTGGCCGGCCACTGGGCGTCAAGGTCTGGCGGTGGTTGAGCCACAGACTTTGATTCATCTCGATTCATCATCATGAGCATTCCCACATACATGGTAGACATCGCTGAATGAAATGCTCCTCCGGCGTTCGAAGTGGAGGAACCTCTGGTGGCGGTTCTCATTAGTTTCTCTACCAACATTGTGCCTCTCACAGGCACCTCTGCCGAGTACCCTACCTCCGGTGCTAGTACCAGACTCTAGTGTCAACCATATTAACCTACAAGAACACTCTTCGTTAAGATAGAACTATTCACACAAAACCAACCCCCTAAGCCAAGGAACCTATCCCGGCGAATAGCTAACTTTTAACATAAGCTCGATATTGAACTCGGGCGACCCGACCCGAGTCCCAATACGAGACCCCGAGGTCGTACGCCTAAAAAAGGCACTTAACAAAAACAAGTAGCAAATAAGTAAGGCCATAACGGCGTGACGCAAAAACTTTAACACATGCGGCGCATAATATTTAAACAAGGGCGCCCGAGCTAACAAGCTCAAACTAATACAACCTTAGAGATAATGAATCTCTTGGTCCAAAAATAAAATCATGTGACGCAACAATAGGCACATATAACAATTTATGGCAATTATATATCAAGTCATCTGACGCTACTACGAACCCAATATTAAACTAAGTCTAGAACTCTAGTCTAGCATGCTTAACTTAAAAACATGCCGGATAATAAACATATTAAACAAACCAATACATGGTTAAAACAACAAAAGCATGATCAACATAAATACATAGGCACGACTAACATATGTCGGCTCTCAAAACAATAAGTACTAATTAAACATAAGTTCAAATATCACACAATCAAAGTCTTGCTACCCCACATAAAGTTTATATAACTTTATGTCCCGCCGTCTTGCAAAAGAAAAGGTACTAAAATTAACAAGGTAGCAACCTCGCCAAAGCTTCACCAACGCAACCACAATCACTTCGAACCACTTGCACGGCTCGGATCTAGGGAAAACAATCAAAACAAATAGAGTAAGTCATAAAGACTTAGCAAGTTACTAACAATAACTTCCGTCATGGCATCATGCTCAACAATAATAATTCATGCAATTGACATAATATACATTTCATAAATAATCATGTCAAGGCATTCATACTTAACAATCTTGAATATCATGTTATCAACAAGTATAACATTTCATTAATTCAATCAACCATCATTTCATATCATATCATATTCACGTAGCACATTATTCACATATAGCACTCGTGAGTCAATTCATATAAAAGGGAGGTGATATCGTTAATTTTTCCGCATGTTGCTCCCGCAAAACACATGTGCCAAACTTATGTGTCCTCGATATCCCTTTGGATATCGACGCCCCGAGACATTTCCCCGCCGAGTTCCGATAGTTATCAAAGTCATGTTTCCATACTACAACTAAGATCAACTACTTCCCTACCTGGCCATCGAGAGGTGTGCAATCCGGCCGGCGATCCATCAAAATCACGAATCTCACAATTCGTGAAGATCATGCATCGTCCCCGCCCAAAGACTCAACAAACCGACTCAAGCTGGACTCAAACTTCAAGCACACGTAATTCATGTTCATATGCTCAAATAAGTAGGCAAGTACTCTACAATCATCTAGTCATGCTTTTAATTCACAACTAGCACATAATCACATTAGAGATAAATCAAGACTCTAATCATCAAGTGTTCTTCATACACTTTAAAATGCTTGGAGGCTTAACCTCCATTAATTACCCCAAAATTGTAGGACTTAGGCATATTACTCCTTAATGTCATACTAACTCCAATGGTCAACTCCGTTGAGTTATAATCAATCTTTCAAAATTAGGGTATAGAAGCCATTGGCCTCAATACTCTCCTATGTCCATACTAACGTAATTAAATAGGTTACTAAGGTCATTAAACCCATAAAACCCCAATCAAATAATCAAGTAGGAAACATAGAATCAAAGTCACAAACTAGGCATATACATTCTTGTCATTTCATCAAATATGCACCCAACACTTAAACAACAAAGTAGGGTGATTTAGCATACATTATCACACATAAATAACATTCTAAACATGGTTTACAACCTGTTTATAATCTGATCATACGACTTAAAACGTAGCATTTAGCATGTACATGAACATAGCATCTCAACAAGTCTAACTATTTCATCAAACATACTCCCAATGCTTAAACAACAAAGTAGGGTGATTTGTCATACATTATCACACTTAAATAACATCTTAAACATGGTTTACAACCTGTTTCTAACATGTTTATAATCTGATCATACCATAAAAAATGTAACATCTAGCATAAACGTGAACATATCATGTCTACTAGCCTAACTATTTCACCAAACATTCTCCCAATGCTTAAACAACAAGATGGAATGATTTGGCATACTTTATCACACTTAAATAACATTAAAATCATGATTTACAACCTGATTATAATCTGTTTACACAACCCAAAATACATCATTTAGCACATACAAGATCATGGCATCTCTATAAGCCTAACTATCTCATCCAATATGCTCCCAATACTTGGACAACAAAGTAGCATGATATATCATACATTACTACACCTATATAACATTAAAATCATGGTTTATAATAGGTCTATAATCTGTTCATACAACCCAAATTCATCACATAACATAATCTAGAACATGGCATCTCTACAAAGTCCTAAGTGCTCTCATTGACCTCATATAGCAAGATTGTTTTCCCTAGGGTCAATGAGGCTAAAAGAAATAAGAAGAGATGTTGTAACTTACCTTAAACAAGTCCTACAAGTTGTACAAAAACGTCCATGCAAGGTTGGGTATGTGTTCTCCTTGCTCTCCTCTTCACTTCTACCGTTCGGTTTTGGAAATGGCTTCTTCAAAGCTTGGCCACCATTGATGAACACTCAAGAACCTTGTATAAACTCTCTATAACTCTCAAGAAATGTTCAGCCACGAATTTGGAAGATGAAGACTGATTATGGTGGGTTTAGTGGAGGTATTGGACATGCAATGGCTGATGTGGGGTGTCCAATGCATGTGTGTGCATGTTGGAGGTCTTTCCTTGCCAAGTGTTGTACATGCATCCAAACCACTTGAAACTTGTCAAGCATGCATGAGAGGATGTGTAGGACAAACTAGGGTGGTTTAGGGTGGGTTAGGTTGGGTTTGGGTGGGGTTTGGTTGGACAAATTGGAGAGAAGTCAAAAATTCCCGTAAGCTGTCAACAGGACCCTTGCGGTCGCATGGGTCATGAGTGATGCGACCGCATCACTCTGGCACACTTTAATTGTTGCATTTTACCCCCTCGCAAGTTCTAGGCCTCTCCCCCTTGCACCCTCAAGTCCTCCAAAGCCCGAAATGGTCTAGAATTCAACCCTAAACACCTCTAAACAATAACCAAAGCAAATCAATGTTCAAACCTCAATCAAACATGGCTAAGAACTTAGGAAAAACACTCGAACAACAACCAAAAGGTCAAGCGGAGAAGGGTTAACTCGAATCAAACTAGCGATCAAACCGTCGATGCAACTAGCATTCAACCAACGTCTAAAGCGTGTTAATGATGTTAAGAATGGTTTCTAACATTTATCCAAGTGTTTATCACATAAAACACAAACCCGAGTTCCAAGGCAACTCATGAAAGAAAGGTGCAAACGAGCATCCCAAACGACGTCAATGAACATGCCATCAACTTTAAACATATAAGTGAGCTAAGTTAACATACTAATGATGATTACTAAAGTATGAACTCATGAAATAAATAAGCAAGCAATAAACTAGGGTTTTACATAGTGAGTCATTGAACAATACCGGCTCAATGATCAATCTCTATGACGTTCTAAATGCATTTCACTAAGAATATTAATTCTAGACTCTTGAATTGGATTGACTATCATGCTTGATTTAAATGTCATATAATAGAATGCCTATTTGACATGTTGAGTTCGCTCTTGTCGAACTCAATCCTACTTGATTTATTGATGAGAACAATTATTTGTCATTAACGAGATCGCTCTTATCGACCTCGTTCTCTACTTGAGAATTTGTTAAGTAAACACTACTTGACATTTGCATGAGTTCAGCTGGCATACTTGTCCTTGTACACACATGCCTCCATTGTGGTCGCAATGGGGAAGTAGCCCCTTTGTTGTAACCATTAGAGCGCATTTGTGTGTCTATCCCGAGCATCTCCTCGGAAGGTCGATGTATTCACAACCATCTGACACCTCACATTCCAGATAACGCTTGTATGCAGGAACTACGTAGCGACACCGGCTTCTATATATCCTTATCCTATGTGATTTAATTACGAGCACCTATGTGAAACAATGTGCATCTTGGATATATGATTTATATGCTTATGTGACGATATCTTGCCTTGTATATTGCATATTGCTATGACATGCATGATTGATAGCTTACAAATCTTTATGACTTACTCATTCCCTTTTACTGTTAGATCCTAGCAAAGCATGTCCGTCTCGTTGAGGCTTGCAGTGTTCGTACTTATTTGGTTTCTCTTTTGGTCCGCCGTTGCAGTTGAAGAGGTGGTTTAGATGTCCTCTTCTATTCTTTTGTATTTTTCAAGGACGATGGGTTTTAAAGCAAGTCATTTAGACTATGCTTGGGAATGTGTATAGAACTTGTACTTGCTTCTTTTATTAGCTACTTGTAGTTTTATCACTCGTAGTACTTGTAATCCTTTTGATGCCGACAATGTGTAAGCCGAGCTTTGGTTATCTTCTTGATTAGTTCACTACGTATAAGTCTTCCGCTGAGCATCCTGTTAGCTCTTATTTATTTATTGTCCTTTAACTGCTAGCTTGGGTTTCGACATGTAGTGTCGCCGATGACTTGGTTTAATTGCTTAACTGTTATTTCAGGAAAAGTTTTTAAAATTCCGGCCTTTTGGTGCCGAGGCGTGTTACGTTTCCAATGTTGTGTCACGTCGTTTTCTTAAATTGAGTCCTTGCATGGTTCTTGTTTCCCCTTATTTGGGCGGTCCGACTCGCGGTTCCACCTCGGGCCGGTTCGGGTCACCACATAAAGTCATACCCATTTTGAATGATATGTTCTCTAAGAGTAGCCATAAACATATCCCTACTAGCAAAGGTCATTCCAACTTCAAGACTTAGCCTATTCATGTCTCTTTCAAAGAATTCAGGATAATTAGGATGAGTATCATCAAGGAGGGCCATCTTCATTATCACTCAAGCTAGATAACTCTGGATCCTTATCAACCTTAAAAGGGACATTGATCCCTAAACCATCATTAAGAATGATATGATCTTCTTGCATCACATTATCATTCTCAAAAAGCTCACACCATCACCAAAGTACCCAAACTCATCATCATTGTCACTAGCTACATTGACAGGTACCTCCCCAACTAGTATACTATTAACAAAATCATCTACCTCATGATCAGATTCATGGGTCAATGAATCATTGGAATCCACAATGTACACTGAGATATGGCGCCTTTCTATATGCATAGCAAACATATCTAACACATCAATATCACTGCCTATACTTCTTAATCCATCATCTGGTTTTTGGTGTGGAAGGCAATTGTGAATAGTGTGAGTAATCGACAATCCTAGATCTTTAACAATATCTTGCATTTCAAAAAGTGACATCAAATCTGGGTCTACCTCTTACACAGTTACATCACCTCCCACATATGAAACTGGAGGAGCATCAACAAAATGACAACGGTAATACACCCACAATGTTTGCATTTTTAAGCTACAAAAAACAAGCAAGAAAAATGAATGAAACAAATATACTTGTGAGCTTTGGAAACTAAACAAAATATATGCCAAACAATGAAATAACAAACTAAAAATTGAAAACAATAAGTAAATGCTTTGGAAACTACCTACATGACAAAAATGTATACTCCCTTCCTCCTAAAGGTATAAAAATCACTATCATAAAAACATAGGACCACTAAACAGGTGTATAGTAACTATATTGACAAAGAGGACCACAAATGTTCCCTTTGGCCAGATCATATTCCATGCACGGATAGTAAGTCCACACGTAATGAAATAAACTAGCAAACAGAAAAACACTAATTTTTTAATAGTATTTACATACAAAATTGAAACCACTGTAAATGAAAAAAAAATCATTGATTTTAGTTTCGATAATGATAGATGAAGGAACATAACCAATTTAAGCTTAAAAAAAAACTAGCATGCTTGTGAGCTTGATTATACACGGGTTTGGATGTACTAACCTTTATCACCTCTTTTAGTTTGTTGGTTAGTAATGGTATGTGTCAACACTGGACAAGTGACTCACAGGTACAAGCTCACAAAGATGATCAAACCATCATTGTTGGAAGCTCAAGCTTGATTATTTTTTTGGGTGTTAATTGTGAGATATGTTAGCTCAATACCAACCAAGTAACATTTTATATACAAGAAAAATAAAGGGCATATTTGTCCATTTGCCTCCTACACTTCCGCTAAACTCACTCACTACGTCTAACACACTCCCGCCAAAAACGATGTAAGGGCAATCTGGTAACTTATCATCTTTTGTTAGATTTGTTAACAGAGGTGAGTTCGATGGACCTACTCACCCGAGTTTAAAGTTCAGGGGTAAAAAACTGTCCGTACATAGTTGAAGGTTTTTTTGGAAGTTTACCCATAAAAAGAAGAGGAAATGCTCAAGTATGGCTAGAAAACCCATAAATTTATCTTTTATGACCATTGACCAAAAAATGATATATACTTCCCAAAAGACCCTTCCCAACCTAAATACCCTTTCAGTTCTATCGTCTCCCTCCGCCATCGCCTATCGATGTCTGCAAGGTTCGTCTCTGTTAGGCTCTCTCATCTCTCTATCTTCTCGCAATGAATCTGTTCGTCGGCATTGAGTATGAGTCGATTAACTGACTCATAATCGACTGGTCGAATATGAGTTGATTAATCGACTCATTAATGATGAGTCAGTTAATCGACTGAAAACAACAGGTGCATGTAAGAGTTGTGCTCCTGCTAAATGAAACATCAGGTATGCATGTGAGAGTATGAGTCGGTTAATCAACTCACTTAGTCATTAGTGGGTCGATTAACTGACTCACCGAGTGGATTAGTTAGTCGGTTAACTGACTCAAAATACGATTACTCAAGTTAGCAAGGGTATTTTGGGATTTACGGATGAAACATGACCATAAAATATAATTTTGAGTAAGTGCGGTCATTTTTGACCATGTGTAATGACATAGCTATTTTGAAAGAAACTTCAGAAAATGATGTGTTAAAAGCGCTGCTCACGTAGCCTCTTTCTTTTGGGTGTATCCAAAATTATTCGCGGGGAAAGCATTTACTCCCGACATTATATAAAGCAGATGAGCCACGCCATGGCCACTCGAACGGCAAGGTTGAGATACTCAGTCAGTCTCTCGTGAGTCGTCACAGTAGCGTTCTATTGCTGACCCTGCGAATTTCCATGGCTTGGTGGGAAGGTGTTGAGGAAACTCGTCTTCTTATTGCACCAGGTATTTCCCTACTCTTCCCAAAATTTCTGTTTCCTTCTTGTAATGCCTATCAACTGTTCGACGAATTGATATGAGCCATGGCGTTTCCACTCCAGTTGTTATTTAGATTTTCTTCTTTGTTAGTAAGTTCGGTAGATAGTTAGGCTTGTTCATATAGTCTTTGCAGCTCTCTTTTGTAAACAGTAGGTTAAGATTCTGTAACAATGGAGATTTCATTTTACTTTGTTGACACCCTTTCCGTCCCACTAACCCCATTTTGGCTTTTGTACAAGTTGATTAGATTAGGAAAAGTACCAACAAGTCTTACAGAAAAGAATCTGAAAGAAACAATAAAAGATGCTAACAGACTTAGGAATTCAGAAACTTCTTCCAAGATGCCCTAGTGCAGTTCATTAGACGATAACAATCTTTCTGGTTGATTACTTAACCCAAATAATTGAAGTCCAATAATTTAGATTTCTTAAGTTCCTGGCATTATTCTTGCAGATCCTTCCGCAAGTGGAGACCGTGTGGGACGCTTGCTATCACTTCGCCATCCCAAAACTGGTAATATCAAGATGTTCATATTCATGTGGGATCTATTTCCACACAGTAACATTTGATGATTCTAATATTTCTTTAAACTATTTAATCTTCTCATCTAAGTTTATATTAGTTACGATTTTATTCCCCGTTTATTAATCATTATAAAACCATTTCTTCAACCCATTTTACAATGGAAAATGCAAGTACTATTACTATGTAAATACTATAGACTTAGACATATGCTTTTCCTTAAACACATGCAAAAGGTTTCAAGCTGAGAAAATTCAGTTATCTGACAGGAAACACCATCTGCTACATGATTATCAATGGAGGGCTTCAAGAACTTCACTGGTTTAAGCAATCTTATGGATCTTGGTTCCTAGGGGATTACGTCTGTGAAGGTAAACTTTATAGCAATGTGTGCCAACTTTTTATATTAGACACTCACAATCTGCAATTTAAATATACTCCAGTATATTTATCAATTTCAAAAGTGGTGGTCTCTTGAAGGACGGTATCCGTAAGACGGATCTATCTAGGTTAAATGGGGCAAAATTCAAAAATCTCAATGCAACCCCTTAGTTTTTGAAAATTACAGCGCCACCCTTCATGTTTATATATGCAGAGTGTCACTTTTTACTATTAACAGTGTCACTTTGTAGTATAAAATGTGTCACTTTTGACATTAGAAGTGTCATTTTGCATTTTTAATGAAAATTATAATTTTTTCCCTAAAAAGTGTTACCTTTTGGGCTTAAATGTGCCACTTTTAGTCTTAAATGTTTTACTTTCACTTTGAAAAGCATCTCATTTTTTTATAAATGAAAACCATTACGTTTGCCATTAAAGTGTTACTTTATAATATTAAAAGTGTCATTTCTTTAGCATTAAATGTGTTACTTTTGACCCTACAAGTGTCATTTTGCCTTATAACTAAAAATCGTCGGTATTGATCTTAAAAGTGTCACTTTTTAGCATTGAAAGTGTTGCGTTTTAGTATTAAATGTGTTATTTTTTACAGTCACCATTAGTTTTTAAGTGACACTTTTTATTATCAAATATGTCACTTTTTAGTATTAAGAGTGTTATTTTTTAGTATTAAGAATGTTATTTTGTATTTTAATGAGAATTATAATAAATTTCCCTTTATAGTGTCACTTTTAACATTAAAATGTGTCACTTTTGTGTTTTCAATGTGCCACGTTTGACTTTAAATGTGTCATTTAGTATTTCGTCAAAATCCGTTAGAATCCGTCAAGGATCCCGAAGCAATTGATGCTAATGGATGGCTAACGAAGCTGACAAAAGATTAAACTGCAAGGCGTGGGAAATATAAGAATTTCGGCGGCAAACATTGAAAGTGCAGGGGCACGGAAGCAAATAGAGGAACTTATCATTAATGAGCATTAAAACTAAATAATGTGGCTGGGGGGTGTCGAACCTACGACCTCCTTGTGCTAAACCTTAAAGCGTCAACTCTGATCAACTCGGCTAACCTGCTATTGTAACTTTTATTAACATGTTTACTTATTAACCCACAAATTCCTAAATGGGGCTCCGTCTTATGGATTTAGGATCCGTAAGACTGTCCTACACAAGTCTTTGCCATTTCAAAATATGATGAGCGTTATGGTGCTTAATAATATCTTCAAATTGACATGAAGGGCTCTAATTTAATCTTCAAAAGGGTCACAACCTCCCTACTGTAGCCAACAAGTCTGCCTCCTCCATTTGCCTTTTTGTTGGGTCTACTTGAGTTCATTTATCAGTCTCAGGTGACTGTGGATACCTTACTTTATTTGGTACTATACCCGGGACATTAGCACTGGCGGACCTATGCCCACCACGGGGGGCAAGGGACGCCGCTCAACTTTTTTTAAACCTTGCAATATGATGCCGTCACATGTAGGAATCCTGCTCAACGTATGAAAATAAGCAAAGAACAATTGTGATTTCTAAAATGTTTATGTAATAGTTAAAATTTGTGAACCCGTTGTTGTAATGAGTTTTTTCATCTCATGAGCCTCCCTTACGGTGCCACTTTCATCCATATTGTCTCCATATCACATTTATCTTTGTAAATCTTTGGGCACTTTCACTAAGTGGCGGAGCCACCTTATGAGCAAAAGGGAGGGGCCTCTTAAAATAATTCTACTACTTCGAGTTCTTGAGTTTGGTTATTTTTTTTGAGAAAATTGTATTGTACGCCCCCCCACCCAAAGAAATTTTAAAGTCAAAATTTATATATAATTTTTTTATAAGAAATCTATATATAGTTTCTCCCTTCTATGCTCAGTAAAAAAAAGTTGACTTGATTGGATATTATTAATTTATTAATTATAACAACTAAGTATAAATAAAGAAAATAATATTTTAATATTATAGGTATGCCAGCCATTGTTTATTAATATATAAAGAAGATACAAGGAAAAATAACATAAATATTTGCTGCTAGAGAAATCTGTGCTAAATTATGCTATGATCAGACTATAATTTTTGAAACTACCAAAAGTTGACACAATTTCTTTTTCAAGTGATTGAAGAATTTGTAGGGTTTTACCAGGGAATTCCAAAGATTAGTTACCCACTTAGGTAAGGTGGGGGAGGTTTTGGATGGAAGATGCTAAAGGAGCCGCTTGTGTTAATTAGGCGTCTGCGACTTTGTGAGGACTAGCACTCAAGTGGGTGGAAGTTGTGACTAGTTACCTGGAGGAAGAGTGGTCTACTTGTTTCCCATGGTAAAGAGAGCGTGTGAATGTTTTTTTGATAAGTAAAGAGTATATAAATGTGAGCATCAAAATAGGTGACGCTTCCTTAGTACACTAGAAGTATACAAACCTCAAGAGTTACTATCCGATAGATATGCTATTTACAAATTCTAGAAAAGTCATTTTTGATCCGAGGGGATAATTCACAGCCTTTACGCACCAAGAGAAGAGAGTGCGAAGTAGAGAATTCTTCAAGACAGGAATAGACTTTTCCTCATTGTTGAAAACCCGTTGATTTCTCTCCTGCCCCCAAAGGGGCAGCCTTCCAAGCCCCAATGCTCATGTTTCTGCGCGCAGAAACAGACCAACACCTCAACATCTCAGAAACTGATCTCGGCATCACCCAAGACACTTTGAAAAGACTCAGCAACAAACTCCACAGATGTGAAGCGAAGGGGCAATGTAGAAGCAGATGGTTCACACTTTCCTCACTTGCCTTGCACATGAAACACCTATTCACTAAAGAAATATTCCGCTTCTGGAGATTATTTACTGTGAGGATAGCTTCGTGCATGGCTTCCCATACAAGAAGGCCACTCTCTTGGGCGCTACAGATTTCCACACCGCTTTCCAAGGAAAAAAATTCCTATTACAATTTAACAGCTTTAGGCAATTAGATTTAACCGTAAAAATATGACCCTTAGCTGCCTTCCAGATCACCCTATCCTATCTTTTTGCTCTATCATCTTCTAAGCTTGTAAAAACTCAAGAAATTGCAGCAGCGAATCCACCTCCCAATCATGGAAATTCCTCCTCAAAACTGGCTCCAAGTTTGTCTTCCATCCTCCCAAGACAACACGGGGCTAACCGAGCAACACTTATCCCTAGTGACTTCAAACAACACAAGAAATTCCACCTTCAACTTCCTCTTGCCGCACCATCTATCTTCCCAAAAACTAACTGACTCTCCACTTCCCACCTCGAAGGCAAGGAACCTCTCAAAGGAGCTCCACCCTTTTCTTATACCCTTCCACACCCCCACCCCAAAAGGAGAAACAACCTCCGTAGGAAACCACTCATGACCCCCCAAGCCATACTTACTCACCACCAATCTCCTCCACAATACCTCCCTTTCCGTGAGATACCTCCACAACCACTTCCCTAACTATGCCTCATTAAAAACTTTGCACAAACATTATCCCATTTGACCAATAAAAAATCTCTTTCCAATTTTTCTAGTCTATTCCTGATAGATGCAGGAATCACAAACAGAGATAGGAAGTAGGTCGGTAAGTTTGAGAGAGTGTTCTTGACTAGCACCAGCCTACTCCCCTTGGAAAGAAATTGTTTCTTCCAACCCGCCAAGCAATGCTCAAACCGCTCGACCACCGGAACCAACATAGCTTTGCTTTTGGTCGGAGCACCAATGGGAAGCCCAAGGTATGTGGAAGGGAGAGTCGCGGTCTTGCACCCAAAAATCCCCGCTAAGCTCCCAATATCATCCAATCCTTTTTCGGCTTTTCGCTACAATATGCCATAGTTTCCGCTTTCTTAGTGAAAAAACCTTTATCTGTCCCTTCCTTATTCATTCATAGGGCGAAGTCTATAGAAAGGACATGCAAGAAAGGCTGGAATTGCTTTATCAAAGCCCCAATTTTTGGAATGGATTCTGCGTCCACTCTAAAAGGGTGGTGTGGACACACTTGCGCGAATTCGGGTAATCCACCACACCTACTGGCTGACTCTTAAGGATATTCACTCTGACCTGAAACTACTTGAAAAAACAGTAACACCATACGAAGGTAACCCAGCTGGGCTTTCTCTACCCCTTAAAAAACCAAAGTATCATCCGCAAAGAGCAAGTGAGAAACCTCTAACTCCGTCACACCTCCCCTTCCCACCTTAAAACCGCAGATAAATCCCCTTGGATTGCCTTCTCCAAGAGTTTACTCAAGGCCTCCATCACAAGAATAAACAAGAACGGGGATAAAGGATTACCTTGACGAAGGCCCCTCGAACTATCAAAAAATCCGGAGGGTTCCCCGTTAACCAAAACTGAAAAGTGTACCGAAGAGATGCAAAAGCGAATCCACCTCCTTCATTTATCCCCGAACCCCATTCTATGCATCATATACAACACAAAGTCCCAGTTGACATGGTCATATGCTTTCTCAATATCCAACTTGCACAATAAACCCGAAATACCTCTCTTCAATCTGTCGTCCACAACCTCATTAGCTAGAAGGGATGCATCCAAGATTTGTCCATCCTTAACGAAAGCATGTTGAGACTCCGAAACAATCTTACTAATCACCTTCTTCAACCTTTTTTGGGAAATGACCCTCGCAATTAACTTGTAAATGCCCCCAACTAGACTAATGGGTCTGAAGTCCCTCAAATCAGTCGCGCCTTTCTTCTTTGGAATCAGCGATATGAAAGCAGCATTAAGGCTCTTTTCGAAAAACATATTGGTATAGAAAAACTGAAAAACCTCCATAATGTCCCCCTTGACCACCTCCCAACAATGATGGAAAAAAGCCATGGAGAATCCATCCGGGCCTGGGGCTTTATTACCACTCATGAGCCTTAACTCCGCCACCACCTCCTCGTTGGTGAAGGGACACTCCAAAGAAACTGAATCTGCCTCCTCAAGTCTTCCAAAAGTGACCCCGTCCAAAATAGGTCTCCAAGACCCACAATCCTCATAAAGCCGTTGTAGAAACCCGCTATACCATGCCTAATATCTTCCCTATCTTTCAGCTCTACACCATCGATCTTTATTTTCTGAATTCGCTTAGCCACTCCTCGAATGCTAGCCATTCTATGGAAGAACTTTGTATTGCTATCACCTTCTTTGAGCCACTGAACCCGTGGTTTTTGTTTCCAGCTAATCTCTTCATTGATGAGTAAACGCGTTAATTACTGCTTGAGCTCTATTCTGTGAGAATCTTCATCCTCATCCAACTGCCCTGCCCCGCTCTCTCATCCAACCTACTGATCTCCTCCGGTATAGCCTTAATTTTGATGTCCACCGAGCCATAGACCTCCCTGTTCCACACTTTTAAATCTTCCGTTAACAACTTCAATTTCCTAGCCAACTTGAAGCTCGGATCACCAACCACCATGTAAGAATTCCCTCTATTCATCACCCAATCCTTGAACCCCACTTCTGTTAACCACATATTCTCAAATCGAAATGGAGATTTCCCTTTGGCAAAACCACCACATTCCAGCAGCAATGGAACATGATCAGAGGAGACGGCAAACAGGACTGGGTCGCACTACTGAAGCATTCATCCCAATCCCCTGATAATCAGAAATCTATCGATCCTTGAAAATTGTTGTCGGTCTCAAGAAAGTAAATGGAGTGTCTTTCATATAACATGCTCATCGGACGTTACATGTTAGAATTTTTTTTCAGTTACAATGTTACATGTAACCCTTTGTCTCTATAGTTTTTGCACAAAAAATGCCCTAAACATTTTTAACCTTTCAAACACTTTAAATCGGTGGGGACAATCCAAACGCATATGGTGGATATATAACTATACTAACTACAAAGTGGATTGCCAAGTCATCTTATCACAATGAATCTTCAAATCTCCTTATTTCTTAAGACATAATTACACAAAGATTACATAATAAATAAATATTAATAATGTTAGGGGCTGGTCTATTGGGTATATGGATAGGAGAAACTGTTTTTGGGAGACAGCCCTTTTGGGAGTGTGCTGGATTCTTTGGAGGGAAAGAAACGGCAGGGCCTTTGACAATGAGGAAATGGCTGTCCCGGATTTGAAGAATTTGTTGATTTGCACCCTTCACTTTTGGTTTTCCGAGGCAACTCAATGCACTCCTAGCACTAACATTACTCTTGTAGATTTTGTAAATATTATCGATAGTGGCTAATTCTTTTGGCTAGGTATACTCCTAGTGTACAAAGGTCGCATCACCTGTTTTGATGCTATTTATTTAATTATTACTTATCAAAAAAAATAAAAAATATATATTAATTTTCGGGCTAGCCCTTAGCGGGCCATGCCCCTATCGGTCTAAGCCTTTTAGTGCTGGAGTTATATGAACTGAATTTTCCAACCCTAACCCCTCAAATTTCTTTGCTTAAAAGGACCCGGGCCCGTCAGGTCACAACCCTATTAACATCTCTGTTATTCAGTGTCCTGCCTTTATTAGACAAATCTCGGACTTCATCTTCATCAATGACCACTCATGTTGTTCCTTTCTTTGGCTCATGCTTGCCTGTGGTAGCTATTCTCTGGATCTATTGGTAACCACCTCAACTAATAATATAAGAGCTAAATGAAACATTTGTGGTTGAGGTATTACAATCAATCTGACTGTCTTGTTGATTGGTGCTCCAACATATCCCTCGTCCCCAAAAAATGTTACATTTGAGAAGTCAAACCTCTTAATGGTGTATGTTTCCTTTTTTCCTTCAACTTAATCATTTCTGTATGAGAAACATCATATTTCCTAAACAAAAGAAAGAGATTGAAAAAATAATGAAAATTTGTAGCCTAAATTTGGAAATGCGACTCTTTTCTGTGACAAACTGAAGAGGAAACGAGGAATCCTTTTTTTGGGGGGGGGGGGCAGAGGGAGTGTGAAATAATGAAAAATGAGATGGAAACTCTTCATGAATATAGAAATAGAACAGCTATTCCAAATAATAGGGGCAAGAAATTGATTACAGTTTGGTCGACTTTGCAGAACGATCTGCCAAGTGTGTTGCCTTCTATTTTAAACTGACTCTGATTTGGAAGCCATGACATTCCATAGAAAATTTTGTTGGTGATGGACCAACCCACATCATGTAACCACATAATACACCACCTTGAAGCAATACTGTACTTGGATTGTGTACTTGTCTGTTGTGGAGTCATGTTGCAGCTACTACTATTGCAACTACTGCTAGTGCTTCTATTACTACTGTTGTTTGTTCATGTTGGTTATGTTGTACTCCCTCCATTCCAAAAAAACATAGTCCCACTTTCATCTATGGTATGTCCCCAAAAAATAGTACCATCTCTAAAAAAACGATATATATATATAGTCAATTCCAAAGGAAGTACAAACAAGTAAAGCTATAAACCTAAAAAATTTGACTTGTCAAATAGGACCATTTTTTTGGGACTGTGGGGATATACGTTTTTCATTCCCCCTGTCAATAGTAGGTTCGTTCATCGTAGTCATATCAAATATGTTACGATAGTTGGTTTTTGTGTAAGCAGTATGTTAATTTGTGTATATTATTATGAACACTTTTCAGTCTGATATCCAGGTAATGAGATGACACGCTGAATTGATTTACTGTCCTTTATGGTTTTTTACTTGGTTAACAGATGGCCGCCTGTATGCCGCCACTCCAGTTGATCCTGTTTTCATTCTGTTACCCATTTTTGAAGAAGCGCGAATGAAGGTACCTACTGTCTAGGTATTAAAATTTAAAAAGAAAATAAAAGTGGTTACAGTCAGCTTCTGTTGACTACTTCCAACTTCAGAGTTCAGCATTACACCTGTTGCTGCCCTTCAAAACCAATTCCAGTCTATATCAAATCAAATGCTGTTTTGGTCACCCAATGAATCAAATTGCAACTAGAAAATATCACTAGATTTGATAAAAAAAAAAAAAAATAGAATTATAGTAGCACTTCAATTGTGGGAACTTGGATAAACTCTCATCTAGAAGTGTCCAAGGCGTATATGCATGGATACTTACCCAAATGGTCCCCGTACAATGGGGGTTCCTCTGTTTTGGTCCCGATTGCAAGCAATTGGTCCTTAAGCTAAAAAAAATTGCGGAATTGGTCCTTCCATCCAATTCCTTCAGTTAAGTTTCCCCACGTGCGTGTCACATGACTTTGGCCAGGGGTAAACTCGTCCATCCACTTTAAAAAGTTCAGGGACCATTTAGGTACAATGAATTATTGTTGGGTTTGATTTGACTAAAGAAGAAAATGAAACTGGTTAAAGTGGAAATTGAAACTTCAAGTTTGAGAGTGCATTACTGTCCATGTTCTTCCACTCGTTTCGTATGATTTCAAAACTAATTTCTTCAACTGTGTGAGGTTCCTCATCCTTTGTGTGCTTTCTTTTTCTTCAACCTAGCTGAGATGGTTCTACTATGAAAGAAAAGGTGTCATCAAGTGCTCCAATTTTGGGGATTGCGATGACTCTGTACCAGGTATGAAAGAGGGTAGAAGAGTTAGAGAGAGAAACCAAAAATCAACCTCCATTATTTCCCCAAAAAGTCAACCCAATTCACCTCCATTGCCTGCTCTCTCCCCCCTCGTCACTGCCCAGACTACATCCCCAACCACACTCCTCTTTCTTGCCGCCAATGCACAGTTCTTTTTTTTTTTTTAATTCCAACAGCAAGAAGAATCAACGGAATTGGAACAATCTTGTAATTTTTTAAATTCAGCAATTAATCCAACAAAAATTGGAACAATCTTACTTGTAATTGAGAAAAAAGAATCAAATCTGAGCCCTAGGTGCCCGTTTTGTTGCACTGCCAGAGTTGCAAGTGCGAGAGAGAGATTTGAAGTTCAAGCCCTAGGCTCGCAATTTGCTGGAATAAATGAAATTGACTGGAATACATGGATAGGGTGCTATAAGATCGTTCAAGGTAGTCTGTTTCAAGTAACATCACAAACCTGGGTGGAACACTTATTAAATATATGTGGGTCACATGCTGCCTATGGTGGATTGGCAAGTTGAATTGGAGCATTAATCAGCATCTTAAGAAACCATTCTTCGGGAGGTTGGAGAAAGATGAAGGCTGGGAGGATTTGGTGGTGAGCAGAACTTGGAGAGAGAACGAGGGTTATAGATTGGAGATGGTGGGTATTGGGTAAAGAAGGATAAATTTAGGGCTTAACTTCATGAGAACCCAAGATCTCCTAGAAAGGTTTTAGGATGAATGACTCCACGACCCAACGCCTTCGAGATGACGTGAACCTTGGAATTGTGAATGACGTCACAATTGTGATGACTCTCGAACTGATAAGTCGAATTCAATCATAAACAACGAATCCACGATGTTTATAATCCGAGCTTCTAATCCAGGACACTCAAATAAGAACACAATTTTATATCCAGAAAATTAACTCAATTTTATTAATCAATCAACTCTCCCCAAAACAATGTTTAAGAATGCATTTATATAGGCTTACAAAATAAATCATAATTCTTGTAGGAAAAGAAAACTAATTAAAAGGAAACTTTTAAACCTAAACTTTAGGAAAAAGAAACCTAATTAAAAGGAAACTAAAACCCTAAAAATACCCAAACAGTAAAAATGCAAAAAATAAAAACACAAAGCACGCCAGTTTTTCTTGTGGATGCGGTTGCTTTCGGCATTGAAGAGCGAGTGCCTTATTTCCAGATTGTCCGCCCAAAGTGGTGCTCCACTTTGCTACTTTGACACCTTGACCCCCTTAAGTATCCAAACAACTTCCAATCTTGCCTCCAAGCTTTCAAACATATCAAATAAACCTCTGAACTCTTGGAAACGTTTTAAATGCTTGTTAGGATTGTATCATAACTTTTGGGATTAATGAAGATAGGAGAGAAATTAAGTATGAAATGGACAAATACATAAAAAAAATTGGGAGTTTGTACTAGGTTTGCTCATTAGGTGGTGGCAGCCATGGTTGATGGCTGGTGGTAGCCATGGTTGAATGCAAAGGGAAGGGGATTGGAATGAGGAAGAAAGGGGTGTAAAACTAGATTTTTGTTAAGTACAACAATACCCTCATTTTTTGTTTTTCAATTACTAAAAATACCCTTAAGGAAAGTTTAAATTATAAATCAAATATAAGTAATTTGGTCAATTTGAAAAAAAGATTGCACGGACAAAAATACCCTTCAAAATGCATCACATGATGTGCGTCACGTGGTTGGAATTAAGGATAGAATATTAACAGAATTGGACGGAAGGTCCAATGCCCCAAAAAAATTAGTATAGGGAGCAAAAATTCGAAAAAATTAATTCAAGGACCAAAACCAAGAAACCCCTATTGTACAGGGACCATTTGGGTAGTTCGCCCTATTATAAATAATAGGCTCCTTTAGAATTTATTGAACTTTGCAAGTATTGCAGAAGGGGGATGATCCGGGGAAGTTCAGGCAACTTGATGAGATTATATTTGTTCAAGGTTTTCCCGCATATCAACATTTATCATCCATTGCAGAGAAATCTATGGAAGTTGTTTGTGATCTCACAGGTAATTCACTACCTCATATTTCTGATGCATATTTTTTCTATTATTATGATGAAAGAATGAAATTATATTGACATTGTTGGTCATTACATGGAAACTTAGTCATTTACATCTATGTTGCAAACTTGCAATGGTTCTAGTAAGAATCGAGAAAGATCTAGGTGGTCGTTTTACTTTGAGTAAGAAGTTTATACAAGTGCAGTAATCATTCTCCATATTCTCTCTTTCTCTCTCTATCTGCAGAAATTGGATCCACAAAGTTCTTTAGGCTCAATGATTCAAAAGTTTTAGCTTGGATGTACTATAAGGTTAATGTTCCTCTCTTCATTTCTACTGTGTGAGGAGGATTTATACAGGCCACATTTGGTGTGTTGGTGACAGATATAAATGTGTATGCAAAAACTTGCTAAGAATACACCCTGTAATATACTTGGAAGAAATATTTATGTATTAAAATTTCAGTTCACCTTTACATGTAACTTGGCAGGTAATTTTTGGGCTGGACAAAAAGCATATGGTAGTGGTACTTTTTGTTGGTGAAAATGTCCCTTCCGTGGCTCGATTGATGGTATCAGAATATAGTCTATCAAACATGTTCAAAATTGGCAGGTGAGTTTTAGGATGGAGAAAAAGAATACGGGAGTGATGTTTTTTTTGGCAATAGGGGGTGTAGTAGGGGTTGTGCCACGTCACTTTAGATGATTGCCACGTAATTACCTAGGCTTCCCCGAACTAACAACCTACAATGCTGAAACGTACTAGGCTCCGGAAGATATCCTTAAGGGGGGCTAAGATTGAGTGCTTTAGCCTAAGAGTAATGACTCCCAAATCTCTACGGCCGCGCCCTAGCGCTATCAAAAGTCTCTACAAGCAATCTGGCGTGAAGATCAAAATGCATTCATGCCTTGATCCTATGATGATTGCCACGTAATTACCTAGGCTTCCCCGAACTAAAAACCTACAATGCTGAAACGTACTAGGCTCCGAAAGATATCCTTAAGGGGGGCTAAGATTGAGTGCTTTAACCTAAGAGTAATGACTCCCAAATCTCTACGGCCGCACCCTAGCTCTATCAAAAGTCTCTACAAGCAATTTGGCGTGAAGATCAAAATGCATTCATGCCTTGATCAGGGCTCTGCTCGCCCCAGAGCCCTGATCCCCAAACATTAGGGTTCAAAGGAATCAACTCTACGCCTAAGGTAAGGGGCAAACAACTTACCACCAGCACTTACATCCCTCAAGGATGACCCGGCTTAGGTCACTACCGGATGATCTACTCTAAGTGCAACGGCAGGTCTGGAGTCCCTAGAGTCCCTGAACCCTTTCAAGAGGCTAAGGTGATTTTTGGGAACCTCGAGGGTTATTGGTTTGGTGGCTTTAGTCAAGAGAAAGTCTCACTCGTTGTACGTGTGCTATACCGCACACGTTCAACACACGTGACTTGATTACCAAGAGAGAAAGAGCTTATTGTGATCCCTACGCACAAACACTTGTCTTATGATCATTGGATGGTCAATAAGACGATGACACCTAGCAGAGAATCTTGGAATATTCCATGTGTCATCCCACACTCACTATAAATAGAGGTCACAAACCTCATTTTATAGTTAATTGTAAATCGATAAGCAGAACCAAGTTTCTAGCAAGTGAGACTTCAGCTAGTGAGTACTAGAGAGCACTCTCTCTATTATCGGTCTTTGCCCACTTTCTCTTCACCTTATTTCCTGACTTCCACCCCAATCCTTTACTTTTTGAGGTTCTTTGATAAAGACGTGTCACGCCTAACACTTTACCTGGCACACATCATACCCCTCGGGGACAGTGACATTCTACAAGTACAAAGGTCACACTTGCAATCTTAATTGTGCAATGGTTAAATAGATAATCCCCATATAATGCGATGGTTCAAAACCGACTTAAAAGCTACTAGTGAAGCCATCACAACCAGAAGATAGATTGGTATCTAAACTCTAAAGCTTTAGCTGCACCTTCAAGTTCTTCAGAGAAGGAATAGCAGAAAGATTATAAATCATGTCTTCAGAAACTAAAGATGGAATGCAGCTTAATGGAGATCTGCTGCTTCCTGAATCCTGACCACTTACTGCAGAACAAAAGCAAAATCTACCCTCATCAAGCTTTAGAGTAATTTTCATGGCGCAGACACTTTAGTTTCCTTGCCAGATAGATTGGATTCACCAACCTTTCTAACAGTTTCTTAGTGATTTGCTCTTTATTTTGCATACATTTGGTTTGATATTTACCCAGTAAATGTTGATTACATATTACTTACTAGTCCATGGATTGATGATTACGTTGTGCACTACTTTTAGGAAGAAAAACACTATCCAATAACTTATGATTGCCCCTCAACAATCACACTGTGCAGACAAGTTTTTAACCACCTATTAGGGGAAGAACTACAACCATTTGAAGGGGGACACTTAGCCCCTTTAACTTTGAAAAACTGTACATGTACCACCCTTAGTTGTTGAAATCAGTTTATTACTAAGAAAGGTTATGTTTCGGCCCCTTCCGTCTTCAGAAAAAAATCACCCATTTTATAATTTTGCACCCCCCCCCCACAACTCCAATGGATTTACCCTGGTACCAATACATGCTTCACTTTCTATCTCGAAGGCAGTAGTAGTAGAGTGACTGAAGCAAGAGTCTACCGAATCAAAACAGTTGAGAGAATAAATGAAAATCCCACGGAAGGTGCACTTGATTGCTAATCTGAAGAGCAAGCTCATAAGCAATTTAAAGTTGTTTGTGTGCACTTTGTTCTTATATGTCCCTAGGTTCCTCATTCTATCTCATCGACTAATTGAATATTCTATTCTATCCGAACTACTCATTTTCAAATTATCATTAAGAATGCTCACAAATCCCTTTTTTGTTTCTAAATGTTTTGTTATAGTTTAGACTGTAGCTACTGTTGCATTGAATCAATTTCCTAAGGTTTTGCTCTTGGCATGACTCCAATATTTTGTTCATGGCTTCTCATCTCCACCCTTTCTCTGTGAGCCCGTAGAACTAGTTTGTAGTTACTCCTACTTCATTTGCTCCTCTTATAATGAATCATTCACGTTTTCTCCTTTTGTATCGTCATATTGTACTTTTGTGGAGTTCATTTAATTAGGATAAAACAATTTGAGCATGTTGTTGCATATGTGCACTCATATGTTGTCATTTATTTCTATCTCTTTATCTGTGGAAATATTTAGTATCTACATAAGACCCATAATATGTGATTGATTTATCTACAACCTTTGGTCGTTGATGTGGGAAAATTTTATGTTTTGGCGCCTTAACATTTGTCAGGTACACCAACTAAAGCAGACCTTACTCACACTGGATAAGAATTATGCTGCCCGAGATGAGAAGGATACATGTATGCTTCTAGGGATTATTTAATTTATTAAATCTTTTAAATTTATTGAAATAACAGTTAGTTTGAATTACTTTAATCTGATTCTTGCATGTGGTTAATGTCTAAATAATTGCTCTAATTAAACTTTCTCAATGGATATAATAGAGGCTGAATTGCAGCCCTTTATTGATTGTTAATCTCAATCCTCGCCAATTGACCGTTAGAGTGTGGATCACATGGGTCGGCCTGTATTTATACCATACTTCTACCATGCCAAAACTGTTAGCAAGTTCACATCTATGTAAAGATTCACCCTCATGTACGGCTGTACTAATTGAATACTAGTTTAATGCAGCAGCTACTTTATTGTTTACAATTGCAAAGAGATGGTTTACAAAAAATGTAGAATTTTTGAGTCGTGCATTTAAAGGAGTTGATTGTGAAAGTTTACGAGTCATTATATGAGTGTAATTAATAGATCTTCTGTCTATGAATAAAATTGGGCCCTTAGTAGAGTAGTTCAACTGTGCTCAACATGTTAACTGGTTACTATCTTTGTGATGATTCAAGCTTCTACCTATATAGTACTCCCTCCATCCCCAAATGACTTCCTTCTTAAAACATTTCCTGTCCCAAAATTAGTGTCCAATTTTTTATGAATGAACTATATTCATCTTTGCCAATATCATGTCCCATTGTGCACTTGCAATGTCATAATGTGGACTCTCAGAGCATTCATGTATATGTGCTAGTAAAATTGCCTAAAAGTTCACTTTCTTAATTTCCTTGAAAACTCATTTTGGGTTGGAGAGAGTATGATACGCTTGTGTAAACTCCATCAAAGTTCAACACCCAATTTTGTCAACACATGCCCATATTAATCCATGTACAAGGGTTAGGGTCAAGCTTTAACCAGTTTAAAGAAATGGTATGTTATACAATCGCGATTTTCTATGATTCTAAAGTGCCCCAGAATTCCTAGACACATGGGCTACGAGGAGAGGCTGTAAAGAAGCCATGTTGGTTTTTGTGTCCATAAATGGATTAGAATTATTCCCAACATGCATACATCCCTGCAATAAAATATGAGACAAGTCTGAGATCATCACGTGGTTAATGGACTTGAGTTGAAAATGGTATATTGGCTTACGTACTTTTTTAGACCACGGCTTTCAACATCTAGTTCAAATCTACTGCAATATAAGTAGGTGAGGCTTATATATGCTAGCAAATCATGGAATGTAAAGTATAACGATTTGGTGGGAATCATGTCTATATGAGCAATGCAAAAAAAAAGTAGAATGCATGATGGAAGTGGGTGCAAACCCAGGCCATAAGAGAGGCAATAACCTAAAAGTTGGATCGTAGTTTGTAATCATATTCACTTTTGGTTTTATACAGGGTTACTTTATATTATTAGAATTTTGATTTGGTTTGCGTACATAGAAAAGCCTCTCATGTTTTGAATTTTTAGATTATGATGATTATTGAATTGAATGTGAAGTAAACATAGGAAGGCGAAAGGCTAAAAACTGGAATACTTATCATCCAAATTTGATAAATAGTGTGTTCAGTATATTTGGGAGAGGCTATTTCCACTACATTAATTGATTATCCACTACATTGATTAGTAATCCACTACATTGATTAGTGAAGAAAGAGATTGCTTATCTAGGCTCATAGATTGTGATAAGAGTTTTAGAATTGTTGGACAGTGTTCTTTTGGAGCCGCAGGCTTTGCTAGCCATCTTGTTAATATGGATAGAACTTTTTTCTATGCGGGTAGGAAACTGTTTGAAATTCACAGATGGAAGGAGAAGAGTGGAGATTTGTTTCGATTCCAGGAGCGATCCAGAGGTAGACTTCATGAGATAGTGATTTTCAGCCATGAGTTGATCTGGGTTTGCGAGTATCTGGAGAAGGCGTCTCAGTTTAATGGTGCTTTCTGGAGACAGAGGCAAGGGAAGTCGAGGGTTATTTTGCTGGCAAGTGAGTTTAATAGATCGGGGAAATTTTTCAGAATTGCAGTTAAGGGTCTAGGGAGACAGAAGTCGATTTGTATCCCTGAAGGAGCGACAGGCTCTGGGTGGAGCTGGGTGGTGGGCAAGATTCGTAGGTTTGCAGGTATCGTTTCTGCCATACCCAAGCAATCAGCTAAGTCTTACAAGGAAGCAGCGGAGATTCAGCCTTGGCCAGACTTGGTCTCTTGTGTTAGGAATCCAGATTTCAAAGATGGAGGAGTTATTAAGGTGGAGCCCAATTCCTGTAAAGGGGCCTATTCGTTCTTGGAGAGATGCTTGGTGGGGAGGGTGGGGGATCAGGCTGGTCCTTCTCCGAACAAAGACGAGTTGCAGAGGTGGGTTAATCAAAGGTGGAAGACGGCAGGTGGCGTTGAAGTTAAAGTCTTGGCAGAGAAACTTTTCTTATTTATTTTTCCATCTAAGGAAGAAGCGGGTAGGATTCTGTTTCATTCTCCTTGGCTTTTTGATTCGCAATACCTCTATCTGGAAAAATGGAGTCCGTTTTCCGGCAGTGTTCGAGCAGAATCAAGACCCACTTCGGTGTGGATTCGAGTGGTGGGTTTACCTATTCACCTTTGGGGCAGCAAGGTCTTTCGAGCCATTGGAGATATGTGTGGAGGATTCATTGATGTGGATTCTGAGACGAAGAAGAAGGGGGAGATGAGGTGGGCCAGAATCTTAGTTCATGCTAGTTCAAAGATCCCGGCTTCGATTCTTGTGGAAGAAGGTGCGAACTCTTTGAGGTCCCTGTTTGGGCGGAGATGCTAGTTGATGGTCGGAGTCGGTGTGGGGAGGGGAGTCGCGGCGGAGGAGTGCCGGAGAAAACCAAGGAAGACAGCGTTAAGGGTGGACGAGCGTTTGTTCAGAAAAAGCTGGTGTGGCGTCAGAAAAAGGACGAGGCGGAAGGGGGCAGACATAGCTCGTTTAAGGGCACGTGGGAAGCCAGCACTTCAAATTCAAAATTCAAACCGGTAGTGGATGACGTTGTGGATAATGGAGAGTTTAGTTTTCAAGCCAAGATGGGCCTTTGTGAGACGGACCTTTCAGTACTGGAAGAAGGGTGTTGTGGGTTGACTTATGCCCAAAGCCCACTTGAATTCATTTTACATCCTGAGTTACAGCAGGCCCAAGATGGATTTTCAAGAGAGATTCCTAAGGGTGGGCCGAAGGATTTTAAGGCCAACTTGAAACATATGGGTGGGTTTGGTTCGCCTATACTTATAGATGGGGCTGAAGCCCAAATTGGCCAAGGTAGATTTCAGGCAGACGGGGTTTATTTAGGCGAGGCCAGCTTCGTTAAGCAAGGACTGAGAGAGACGACTACGACTACGGCGAAGTTTCGCGACGAAGGGCTTGGTGACTGCGTTGACAATTCGATCTCTGGTTCTGATGTCAAGGAGGCAGAAGTGTCTCATCTTCAAGACGAGCGTAGTGGGTCGACTTCGAAGTGGGGTCTTCACGTAAATACTGTGACAGAGACGCTGTCGACTGGTATTAACGGAGAAGTTTCTTCGGACTTTGCGAGGATGGCTGATGACGAGGAATTTCTGACGTGGGTTTTTAGTCGAGAGTCTCGACATAGCAGCGACAGTGGGGGAAAGTTCGAGGATTGCTTGTTTTCTGAGGAATGGGCAGATGCTGTAGACTGTATGGCGGGAGAGAGCGCTTCGTACTCTGTCGAGGTAGGTAGGAGTTTCGGTGCGAAGCCTCTGAATGTTTGGAAATCAGGATTCGAGCAGGTTTCTTCCTTAGAAAGGTTGGAGGAGGGTCAGACAGTGGAGGAAGGAGAACCTATCTCCTGTACTCCGATTAACATTTTTCGGCCTGAAGATCATTGTGAAGTGGAGTACCTCACAGATAAAGAATTGGAGGAGGATATCTCGTTATGGGTTAAAAAAAAGGCGTTAGGTGTCGGAAAGGCTTTGGGGGTGGCTGGTTCTGGTTATGAAGATCAGATTCTGGCACTTCTTCTAGACATTGAAAAAAAGTGGAGAACATCAGGGGGTGGTAGCGTAAAGAGGCAGAACAAAACTAGGGAGAAAGGAAAAAGGGAACTCAAACAATTATGCAGTAATCTTAATGCCGATTTGTTTGCTTGCCAGGGAGGGGGAGACAGAAGGAGGAAAAAAATAGTTTAATATGCATATTAAAATTGTGTCTTGGAACGTGTGGGGCCTTAATGATGTCAACAAAAGAATGCTTATAAAAGGATTAATCAGGAGATGGAATCCGTCCATTGTTTGTTTACAAGAAACGAAATTGGAGAAGGTCGATGTGAGGATTATTGACAGTATTTGGTGTGCTAGAGAAGTGGACTGGGTGCATTTAGACTCTGTTGGAGCTGCTGGGGGTTCTAGTTATGTGGGACAGAAGAGTTCGTCGATAGCCGATTCAGTGGTGGGTGAATTCTCGGTTTCTTGTCTTCGAAAAATCGGATGATAATAAAGAGTGGCTTTTCACAGGGGTTTATGGGCCTTGTAATAATGCTATTAGGGAGAGACTTTGGGCGAGAACTCAGGAATTCTAAAGCTAGATGGAATGTGCCTTGGTGTGTGGGGGTGATTTTAATGTGGTTAGATTTCCTCATGAGCGTTCTAGTGCTCGCATCTATTCTAGTGAAATGATGAAGTTCAATGATTTTGTCAATGAGATGGAGTTGGTGGATCTTGCTTTGGTAGGGGGATTTCACGTGGTTTAGAAATGGGGAGCGCGTCATCAATTCTCGAGGATCGATAGATTCTTAATTTCGGTGATTGGGAATGTTGCTTTGGTAATTCGTGCCCGCCTTCCGAGATTATCTTCCGATCATGTGCCGTTGCTTCTTGAGTGTGATGGGGGATCTAAAGGGAGAACTCCTTTTCGATTTGAGAATATGTGGTTAAAGGAGCCTGGGTTTTTAGACTGGGTTAAGGATAGATGGGATTCTTATTCGGTGATAGGTGATCCAAGCTTCGATTAGCTAGAAAAGCTGAAGTTGCTCAAGGAGGATTTAAAAGTTTGGAATAGAGATCTTCGGTAAGGTGGAGATTAAAATCAAATCAATTTCGAAGAGATTTGCGGAGGCTGGATGAGAAGGCGGGGTGGTACACGAGCGAGGAAGAAGAATCACTTAGGGTGCGTTAAAGCAGGAATTGAAAAGTCTTCTTATTCGTGAAGAGATCTGTTGGCGCCAAAAGTCGCGAGTTCGAGTGGTTAAAGGAGGAGATAATAACACCAAATTCTTTCACAGGATGGCAAAAATTAGGTGGGCAGCAAAAATAATCAGATCTGTCAGATTGAAGGCGTGCAAATAGAGGATGAGGCGATATTAGGGTGGGCATCGCGAATTTCTTTAGGCGTCGGTTTGAAGATAGTGGGGTTGGAGACCAAATTTGGATGGTGTGGGATTTGACAAGATCTTGAGGATTCGGCAGCCTTGGAGGCGTCCCTTTCGATCGAGGAAGTGGCGGGAGTGCTCAGTAAGATGGAGGGAGATAAAGCCCCAGGCCCCGATGGATTTTCTATGGCTTTTTTTCAGCATTGTTGGGAGGTGATTAAAGGGGACATCATGGAGGTGTTTCAGTTCTTTCACTCTAGTTTGAGATTTGAGAAAAGCCTTAATGCGTTTATAGCCTTGATTCGAAAAGAGTGGAGCTCTTGATCCGAAAGACTTAGGCCGATAAGTTTGGTTGGTGGCATTTACAAGTTGATATCCAAAGTGCTAGCTCAAAGAATGAAGAGGGTTATGGGGAGTATCATATCGGTGTCGCAACATGCCTTTGTGAAGGATAGGCAGATTTTAGGACGCGCCCTTCATTGCCAATGAAGGCGTGGATGATAGGTTGAAAAGCGGGGTCCGGGGTTGTTGTGTAAGTTGGACATAGAAGGCTTATGATAATGTGTGTTGGGATTTTTTGGTATATATGTTGGAAAGAATGGGTTTTGGTTTCAAGTGGATTCAATGGATCCGATTCGCATTTCAACGGTTCGCTTTCTGTCTTGGTGAATGGCGAACCATCGGGATTTTTCTAGCTCGAGAGGCTTGCGTCAAGGAGACCCTTTGTCCCCATTTTTGTTCATTGTGGTAATGGAGGCTCTTAGTAGGATGTTAGAGAGAGGCGCAAGCGAGGCGGATCTTATCGGTGGATTTAAGGTGGGAAGGAGAGGGAGAGGGAGTTGTCGATTTCCCATCTTCTCTTTGCAATGATACCTTAGTTTTTGTGGTGCGAGATAAGGCTCGGTTGGGGAATCTTCGATTGGTTCTATTATTTTTCAAGTTCCGGCCTTCGCATCAACATTTCTAAGAGTGAAATTATTCTGTAGGGGGTGGAGAATGTTGGGGATCTAGCAGCGGCATTTTTGGTTGTAAGTATCTTTGCTCTCCCTGTCTCTTATCTTGGGCTTCCCATAGGTGCTCGATCTAAGAGCGAGGCGTTATGGAATCCGGTGGTCGTGCGTTTCGAGAAGAGATTGGCGGGGGTGGAAGCGTCAACTACTTTCCAAGGGGGAGATTAGTGCGATCAAGAACACTCTTGCTAACTTACCAACCTATTTCTTATCTCTTTTTGTGATTCCGCCACAATTAGGAATAGATTAGAAAAGTTGGAAAGGGATTTTTTGTGGGAAAGGCAAGCAGGATGAGCATAAGTTTCATTTAGTGAATTGGGAAAAGGTGTGTTCGAGGGTTCGGGAGGGGTCGAACATTAGAAAATTGAAATTATTTAATATGGCTTTGTTGGGAAAGTGGCGTGGCGATATCTCACCGATAAGGAGGCTTTGTGGAGGCAAGTGGTGGTTTGCAAGTATGGGGAAGGGGGTCATGGTTGGTTTCCTAACGAGGTCAATTCGACTTATGGGGTAGGAGTGCAGCGTGGTATAAGGAGAGGGTGGAATTCATTTGAAAGATGCATTGCTTTTGAGGTTGGCAATGGGGCCTCGGTGAGGTTTTGGAAAGATAGATGGTGTGGGGACATTTGCTTGAGGGAGGCGTTTCAGAACTTATTTGAGCTTTCCACGGATAAGGATTGTAGAGTTAGCTCTATTTTATCTTTGGTGGAGGGTAAGCCTATTTGGAATCCCACGTTCAGAAGGAATTTTCATTGATTGGGAGTTAGAGTCGGTTGTGCGGCTTTTAGGATGCTTCAAGAGCGTAAGATATACAAAGCCGACGGACAAGGTGGTTTGGAAAGGCTCAGGGGGCTCTCTTTTTTCAGTAAGCTCGTATTATTTCAAGCTTCTCAACGGTGGTAGAGCTTCTTTTCCGTGGAGAGCAGTTTGGAGATCCAACGCCCCTAAGAGAGTGGCTTTTTTTATGTGGGAAGCGACTCATGAAGCTATTCTGACCGGGGATAATTTGCGGAAAACGTAACATGGTTTTTGTTAATAGATGTTATATGTGTAAGGGGGATGCGGAGAGTGTAAATCATTTACTTCTTCACTGCCAAGTGGCTTTAGAGCTTTGGAACTTTGTGTTGGGAATGTTTAACATGTCTTGGGTCATGCCAAGATCGATCAGTGACCACGTCAGAGGCTGGAATAGGGGCCATCCGAAGAGGAGTAGTAGTTTATGGAGGACAGCTCTTTTGGGTGTGTGTTGGATTCTATGGAAGGAAAGAAATCATAGGGCTTTTGACAACGTGGAAATGTCAGTCCCGGAGTTGAAGAATTGGTTGTTTCGAACTCTTCATTTTTGGTGCTTCGAGGCTGATCACTCTGTTCCTAGATCCAACATAACTTTTGTAGATCTTGTAAATAGTATAGATATTGGTTAATCTTTGGGATGGTATACTTCTAGTGTACAAAGGACGCATCACCTCTTTTGATGCTTGATATATGATATTATTTACTTATCAAAAAAAAAAAAACAGAAATGATATTCCTGTGTTGTTTTCTTTCTAGTTCTCTGCCAGCCTGATTAGTTTCTCTTACATTCCTTCCTTCTACTGTTGCTGCCTTTCTAGTTCCACACATGGTGTAATTGATACTTCCCATACACACAGCACACACCCGCACGTTCTATCAGTTTGCATTTGCAAGTGCAGTGGTTTTTATTGATAAATACAAGTTGCTCCATTCAAGAGTGAATTCTTTTTGACATTTATTAGCCATTTCTTCAACGGTGCAGTGGTAGATGCTGTCTCAATAATGGGTGAATATTTGATGGACGAACCCTGGTTGAAGCTCTTGTGTGGCAAACTTCGGTAAAATTTCTAATCAGAAACAATTCCATCTTTAAAATTGCAGGTTATAACTGTTGGCATTGGACACCAAATGCAAGGATTTTTCATCTTAAGAAAATTATATTGCTTTTCTGTGTTTCGTACTCAGAAACCATGGCAGTCATGATTAGGTTCTTCAGAGGAATTAACCCAGTCTAAACTACATTTGCAGGATAAATTTACAAGAGGCAGCTCCAGCACCAGATGCTGAAACCCTTGTGGCAGCCGCAGGAAGTTGTTTTACTCCTGTACAAGAGGTAAAATGAGCTACAATATATTTTCTCGACTAATCAAGTATGCACATTTAGAAGTTAGAACTCCCAGCGGGAACGAGCCTGCTCAGCCACTCTTTTACCTCTTTTTCCTTCTCCACAATCACTTCAATAAATTCCTCCGCTTTCATGCAATTTTTTTTTTACCACCTACTTCTCAGCCCCTCGTTATCCTTTGAAGAGTCCCACTTTAAATTCGAACAAGTTGTGGCATAGATGAATGCCCTTGAGACTGATGATGTCACACACAGGAATTAATTTGCATAATCTTAGGACCTTTTATTGCAAGAATACCATTTATTGATGTGTGTTAAAAAAATTTCTAACACAATCTATATATTCAACCTATCTCCATGTGTTTTAGTGTATGGTCTTGAATCACCAATCCTTTATTTATGATTCTCTTGTTTTTGGGCCTATTAGACTCCTTATCCTTGATTTATACTCCCTCTGTTCAATGCATAGAGTTTCACGTTTGAAAAATGTAATAATTAAGGATTATAATAGTAGAATTAATAAATAATTTGGTCCCTCGATTTTTCTCAAAATTTGGCCTCTTAATTCAATTTTTTTGGTCAGATTCTCCCCTCTTGCCGTTACGGTTACATTTACTGTCTTTTTTTTGTAATGGCGAGAATACCCTTATTAAAAAAATAGATACGAGGGTATTGTTGTCATTTCCATATTCATTCATCATCTTCATTAAAATTTACATAAAGAACTGATTCACTATGTTGTAGGGGGAAATCTGATTTTTCCTTCTCGAACAGTGATTTGCTCTTTCCCTTTCTTCCCCAAATCATTTTCCCCTCCTACCCTCCCCCCTCTTCTCTCTCTCAAGAAAGACAGAGGAAGCAAACCCTGATTTTTTTTTGCTCTTTCTGAAATTCATAGGCTAAAAATCATAACTTTGTTGATTGATTGGAAGGGAAATTGGGGCAGAAGAAAGATTAATGAAATTGAGATTGGTGGGTTGTTGGTGTTAATGGGAAATGTAACCTCGAGTGTGGCAGTGAAATTCACATTTTTCCCACCAGACCCACCAACGTATGATGTTTACAAAGAAGAGGAGGATGGAAATGGAAATGGGGGTGATGGAAAAGGAAAGCTGGTGTCCACAGGGCTGACGACAGACAAGAACGTGGATGTGCATTTACTGGATACAAAGGGAGGGAACAAGATCGTAGCCGCCTTCTGAAAAAACCCACATGGGAGGTTTACCCTTTTGTACTCCCATGGCAACGCAGCTGATCAGAGCTCACCAACGGTCTTAAATCTCACTCCGTAAATGTTAATTGTATCCAAAACCCAAATCCCAAATTTTCACAACGTTTCAATTCAAGAGAAAAATGTCAGTGTTAAGTCTGCAGACCCATATTACCCAATTTCAAAAGAACCCATTTTGCCTTCTGGATCGTCAATTAGGAACCAGATTGTTCCATGGATGAAGGAAGAGTCCTATTATTTTTTAACCCAATCAAGAATAACATTAGTTTCGAGACCGGTGCGGTCTTGCGGCAATGACAGCTTTCTGAGCTTTGATTAGTTAGTGACGCTCCTTGGACTTCTTCTCGAGGGAGGTGAAGATGGAATCGGATCCGTTGACGAGCTTGGAGGAATGAGCCGCCACCGGCTGCTGCTGCTGATTCGGCTTGGATGGAAAAAACAGGGAGAGAGAAAGGGAGCAGTTTCTGTTCAAGAAGGAAAAAACAGAGGAGAGAGGGAGGGAGCAGTACTGGGTAATAGGGTTTTAAGGGCATTCTCGTCATTAAAACAAAAAATAGACGGTAAAAGTAACGATAATGGTGGGAGGGGGAATCTGACCAAAAAAATCGAATACATGGATCAAATGAATAGAAAAATCGAGGGACCAAATTATATATTAATCCATAATAGTAACATTGGAGTAGATCTTGAAGGACCAAATGTATAGTTGTATCCATTCAACTTGATCGATATTGAAGATACTCATAGGTTGTGTTTTATTCAAGCTATATACACCTATTTATTTTCAATCACGATTTCATTCAATGTGTGTTTAATGTTTGCTCAAAATTAAGTGTGTCTATAAAGAGAGAAAAAGAGTAGATACACACATCATCCATACATGCATATGTCAACATGGGTGATACTGAAAACCCATGAAAGTTGTAGCTTAATTTTAGGCTCTATTTGTTTCACGGAGAATAACTTCCGGAAAACAATTTCCTGCCAGAAAATGAAAACATTTGAATTTCTGGTGTTTCGTGAACCGTAAACTTTTTAAAAATCTATAAGAAAACATTTTCGGTTGTTTGTTTGACACTTTGAAAATGACCAAGAAAATATTATAGATCTAGAATGCAATCTGTGGGAAAGAAAAAAAAAACTAAACAAAATTAGATAAATACTATTCCCTCTATTTTTAAATTATCGTTCTCTTTGACCCGGCACACCGTTTAAGAAAAAATAAGTTACTATATTATAAATATTGGTGAAATGTGTGGTTTCCTTTAATGCTCTTGAGCATGTAACCACAATTAAAGTAGGTAGAAAAAGTAAGGGTAAACTGGTAAAAATGTTTTCTAAAAGCGAAAATTTTGAAAGAGGACAATTATTTTAGAACGGACGAACAAGGAAATGAGGAAGATAATTTGAAAACGGGGGGAGTATAAAATTTCTATACATAAGACGAAATATGGTAAACTATTCTCTGTTGGTACAAGAAAATAGTAAATAAAATAAAAAATAGAAACCTGAGAATTCATCTCCCTAAGAGTAGGTCTCTTGTAAACACTGTTTTATGGATCTTAGTTCGTAAGGCGGAGCCCCACTCTCTCACAGCACAACCCACTAACACGGTGAGTCGGGTAAAGAGGATCCGTCTTACAAAAATGTCCGTAAGACCATCTTACACAAGTATTTGCCTCTCCCTAAAATTTGAACTTTAATCATCACATGAAAGAAAAATAAATCATAAATTGCAAAGGAGACTTACCCAATAAGCAAATCTGATTCTCACCCTCTTGCTGAATTAAAGAAATTAATCAAAAAATAACAATTACTAAATCCTCCAAATTTACAAAAGAAATGGAAGAAGATGAAGGAAAGAAAAAGGGGTGATAGCTGTGCAATCTCGAAATTATTTGAAATCAGTGGTCATTTTGCAAATTATAACTTCAAATGGGCAGTACTTCCTTAGGTTTTGGTTCCTCTGCTCTTTATTTGGCTGATTTCTCAAAGAATCCCAATGTCATTTTTAGTTCTTACTTGGCAAAGGATGGAGAAAGAATGATTGAAGAAGGGATGAGGAGACTGTTGAAGAGACCAGGAGTGGAGATGGACTTGGGAGGGAGAGAGGAACAACCCCTGAGCTTATTTGGGAAAACTACTTACAGTCGTGAGGTCAGTAAGTCGTTCTCCAGAGCAAAGGGGGGTATTTTCCATTGACTTGGGGTTTATTTTCCGTTGATCTTATTCTTCTAATATTACCAAAGCAAACACCGGAAAATGTGGAAAATATTTTCTAGAAGTCATTTTCCGTGAAACAAAAAGAGCCTAAGTAAAGGAATTCTCTAAATAGGACATCAGAAATAGAGAAAAAAAAAAAAGACTCCCCTTGGTTCCCAAGAGAGTATCATATCAGGTGTATATTTGATAGATGAAGCCCCATATGATTTAAGCTGCACAAAAAGTTTTTTGTTAATTCGTTTACTCAAGTTTGTGCAACGTGATTGTTCATCTCCCTGTGGCATTCTGTCACTGTGTATTCCAAAGAAAATTTTGCATTTCGACATACTGCAAGTGCTTTATATTCTCCTCCTGTTTGACAACTATGATTTGTTTCGAGCTTACAAGTGATGATCGTCTTTTTCTTTTCACCAGGAAAAGAACGAAAGTGAAAAGAAAGCTACTCGAAACGGAAGGCAAATTAAGAAGGCAAAGCTGGAGACCAATTCACAAAGTATCAAAGATATGTTCAACAGGGTGACAAGAAGTAGAAGATGACCATATTAACTTCATAATATAACCTTTCTCACTTGATGCTTTATCAATTCAGACTGCTGTGTTGTATCATCTAACCCAATTGCCTATTTCATATGCTGGCTGCATCATCTGTGTTGTAATTCTACTTTTTTTTTTTAAAGTCCAACCTTAGATTAATAGTTAGTGCCATAGTGTTACTACAATGTAACCTTAGCAAACTCAGTTTCCTGATCTTCTTTATACTACTGATATTGGCACTCGCAGATGCCGGTGCATAATTTTAAGCTCCGTTCGTTTTATAGAAAACTAATTTTACATAACAATTTTTTTTTAATTAAATAATATTCAAGCAAAACGAATAAGCAAATCAAAATCAAAATCAAAAGAATAAATTAAGAAAAATAATGTTTTAGGAAACTACCTAAATATAAATATATCATTTTATTGGTAATAATATAGATTTTGAAAAATTTCCTTATACACAATATTTGTTGTTTTATTTGTTGGCTTTTCATCTTCATCAATATTAATATCTTCAAGCCACAACGGTTTGTTACCCTAGAACCTGCGACATATAACTGACCATGACTAAATACGAGTTTTTTTAAAGAGAGTCCCACATGTGAAAGTGATTGATCTTGACTTTTGTTAATTGTCATGACATACGATACTATCAATAGAAATTATCTTTTCTGTAAACTTGAAAGACAATCTCACATCTGATGGAGACAATGATATTCTTGGTATAAATATTTTGTCTCTAACATTGCTTCCATTCAAAAAATTTGCTTCAACAACGTGATTCTCAAGCATGGTAATGATTAAGTCTTGTTCTATTGTGGCGACCCGGCCCGGGCCCGAGATGGGACCGAGGGTCGGACCGCCCAAATAAGGAGGGAAACAAGTAGGCAATTAAACATGCAAGGACTTAATTTATAAAAACGACGTGACGCAACATTGGAGACGTAGCACGCCTCGGCACCAAAAGGCCGGTATTTTTAAAACTTTTCAACCTGATAAACAGTTAAGCAATATAACCAAGTCTTCGGCGACACTACATGCCGGAACCCAAGCTAACAGTTTATGGACAAGGATTAAATAAGAGCTAATAGCATGCTCAGCGGAAGACTAATACGCAGTGGAATAATAACAAGTTAACCAAAGCTCGGCTAACACAATGCCGGCACAAAAGGTTACAAGTACTACAAGTATTAAACTACTATCAGCTAATAAGATTTACAATCAAGTTCTACACAAATACCCAAGCATAGTCTAGTTGACTTGCTTAACCCGTCGTCCTTACAAAAAAATATATAGACAAGAGGAAGAGGACGTCTAAACCACCTCTTCAACAACGACGGCGAACCAAAAGGGCACAAAGCACGAACACCGCGAGTCAGCGAGCAGGACCTGTCTTGCTAGGATCTAAAGCAGTAAAGGGGAAAGGGTAAGTCATAAAGACTTGTAAGCTATTAATCATGCATGTCATGGCAAGATGCAACATTCAAGGCAAGATATAGTCACATAAGCATAGAGTCATATATTCAGGATGCACATTGTTTCACATAAGTGCGCATAAGTAAATCACATTGGATAAGGATATATGGAGAGCCGGGCCGCTACGTAGTTCCTGCATACAAGCGTTATCTGGAATGTGCGGGTATCGAATGTGTGTAAGTACATCGATCTTCCGAGGAGATGCCCGGGATAGTCACCAGTGATGCTCTTAAATGATTACAGCATGGGAGCTACTTCCCCACTGTGGCCACAGTGGAGGCGTGTGTGAACAAAGACGGGATGCCAGCTGGACTCATGCAATGCCAAGTAATGTATACTTAACAAAATTCTCAAGTAGAGAACGAGGTCGACAAGAGCGATCTCGTTCAAGACAAGTAAATTATTCTCATCAATAATCAAGTAGGATTGAGTTCGACAAGAGCGAACTCACATGTCAATTAGTCATTCTATAATATGACATTCAAGATCAAGCAAGGCAATCAATTCAAGTTCAAAGTCTAGAATTATTATTCTTAGGGAAACGCGTTAGAACGTCGTAGGGATCGATCGGTGAGCCGGTATTGTTCAATAGCTCGCTAAACTTGACTCCGTTGAGTCGTCTCTAACAATTCATCCAATAGAGTTAGGACGCTAAATGCATCACAAACCCTTTTCTAAGTTCTCGTATATGATCGGCTAGGTCATTAATCCATTTAACAACCGTAGTTAAGAATTATCGATAATTCGAATTCAAGGGACCTTAGAATCATTCTTTCAAGGTTATTAAAATGCAATGGTCCAAGAACATTATTTATTCGTAGGGGAACATAGAACACAATTTATTCTAGGCCTAGGACCCAATTCAATAGGATGATCAATACAAGGCATAGGAAACCCTAGAAATCATAATTCCCAAGAGTTATAAAAATCTATTAATCCAAGAACATTAGTTGTTCCTAAGGAAGCATAGAACATAATTAATTCTAGGCATAGGTCTAATTGAACAAGATGAACATATCAATCAAAATCTCAAAAGACCAATTCATTCACAATCATGGCTTGGACATGGTAGAGCATGGAAATCAATAGAAAAGGGGGAACATGGCATGTCTAACATACAACCTAAGGGGAAATTAATAGCTTACCTTCACCAAGGAAAAGGAAGGTTGGAGTACAAAGTAATCGGATGGAAACGATCTCCTCGTCGGTGGCTTCACTCCGGTGGTCTCGGTTTGGCAATTGGAGATCGGGAGCTCAATCTAGGGAAGAGACACACACTAATCTCACCTTTTCTCTACACACACTAAACATGGCAAGAGAGAGAGAAGAAATCTGAGAATGAGAGTTTAATGGCAAAGTCAACAAGAGGGGCCTTTTATATCTTGCATGATTTTGGTGGAATTCCACATGTCAAGAGGAGAGGGCTCCAAATTCCACATGTCCAATGGAGGTTGTTTGAGATTAGGACTAATCTAACTTGATTAGGGTTTAATAGGTTGGATTAGGGCCAATTAGGAAGGAGGTTTAAGTGGTTAATTGGATCACAAAAGATTGAAGGAGAAAAATCCCGTAGAGCTGATCAGCAGGTGAGGCGGGCGCCTCACCCTAGGCCATGCGGCCGCCTCAACTACTGGGGCTGGTTCCATTTTTCATTTGCTCTCAGTACTTGGGGCGGGCGCCTCACTCGAGCCATGCGGCCGCCTGAACTTCTGGAGCACCAAAACTTGACCTAAACAAGTCCTAAATGGTCCCAAGCTTATGGGCAACCATTCTAGGGTCTAACACAACTCAAAACATGTCCGAAACACACCCGAACAACACCCGGAACAAGGTAGGACAAGGCTCGAGTCAAGCGACGATTGATTGACGAATCAAACCCGGATCAAACGTCAATAAAACTAGGGTAACTTGGGCATGGAAAAGGCTCGTTTAATCATGGTTATGACTTGAATACAAGTCCGGGAACTCAAGGAACACATCGCACGACGAAATACGAGCAATACGGGAGACGAGGGAAATCGCTAAGGCCAAAACAAAGCAAGAAGGTTTCTAAACTTCCAATCAAGCTTACTATGATCAAGGTGAGCGTTCTAGGTCATCTATGAAAGACAATAGAACCCTAACAAGTCTTGGTTGAGTGCAAATCAAGCTAAGGCAACACTCAAGGCATAACGGCAAGGTATGCTAAGCATAGAAGGTATTCAAGCGACAAGGAATGTAATAATGATAATACAAGCCAGACATGGACAATTAGAAATATCTAACATGTTAAGGCATAATATAAACAAGTTATTGAGGTATAAAACAAGTAATGCAAGTAATGGGTTTGGGTTCTCACATCTATTGTATAACCCTGCAGTATGGTCAATGTTTCTCAACAACATCACCGAAACACCAACCTTAAGTGTTAATTCATGGTTAGACAATACTGAACACTTTATATTATTCAAAAACTCTATAGAATGATTGTTTTCAAACACACTTGTGTAGTTCTCTGCCATGCACATATAATTTGAACTCAAATAAGTTCTTTTTTCTAAGTGATTGTTAGATACCATGTATTCATTTATGGTGTCAAAAACATCAAGAGTCGGGGCAAGTATAACCCTTCCTTGCAAATATGACACGTCATAAAAGACTCCAAAAATGACATATATACTTTCAACAATTTACTGGATCAAATTATTTGATGCATTAACCAAAAGACCATTTGGAACTTCAATTGTTGCAACACCATAATTTTCATCATCACATGTACCGTCAACGATACTTAAAATCTACTCACAAAATGCGTTCAACACGAGACTGCATTCGTCATTGCCAAGAGCTTGTAGTCTCATGTTTTTTGTAACTCTCAAAACTTTGCATCGCATCCATAAATGGTACAATTTGTGATCATGTTAAAAATTTTTTTGTTGAGTTCTTTCGAAGGATCATTATGGTGGTATTGTTTTGATTCCAAGAATGTCACTGACATCATCTAATCATACAATTTCATTCAAATTTTAGATAAGACAGTTTCCGTTAATGGTGTCTTACGCAATGTCTATATATAAACGTTAGAGTTGTCTAATGTATGACTTCTTTTGAATAAGCATGTTTTTAGTCTAGCCAATTGTACGTCATTTTGTCTAGAGTTGCTGATACTAAGGGCCTTCAAATTTTGTTATGTGATAGTGATGGTTGTAATAGTCGTACATGTTCAAGAACAATGTTATAAAACGAAGTATTCCAAAATTTATAACAAAACTTTACTTTGAGTAAGTGAGATATATATGTAAACATTTTTTCTTGATCGAAATGCCAATAGGATTTGAATATTCTCCATGATTTATTGAATCAATAATTGGCGGGATACTTGAACTTGTGAAAGTGAGTAGGTATAGAAATTATTCTTCCATGTATTGTGTATTTGTGTAGCAACTGGAAAAAAATATGTATACTTTAAATATAAAATTTTAAAAAAATTTACTTTAAAAATAATATAATAAATTTTATCATTCGTGATATTCGATAAAGGAAGAACTGAAGTAGGATACAACACATTTTGATTAGATCCTTCAATATTATACTATTGGTAAGCAACATTTGCTGCAACATAATTTATATACGATTATTAAATTAAAGAAGAAAACACCAAAAAATCTTTCATTCATACTATTATTTTCATACAGACTAAATAATTCAAAAAACTTTAATACATCTCTTTCAAAAGACTTCAACAAAATTATTGAGATACAATATTATTTTATTGGGTGATAACCGGGCCGGTACCTTTTGAAGAAATGTTAACCGCAAAAGTCCACGATATTTTTTTTCAACCGCTAAAGTACACTTTTGGGGTGGGAAATGAAAAACACACCCTTAATGAAGACGCACACACAAAGCCCTGCCCAAAGAAAAATTGGTCATCGCAATGGAAAAGATGGGCGTCAAAACTTACAACGCCGACGTCAAAACTTACGATGCTGACGTCAAAACTTACGATGCTTACAATGCGAGCATCGAAATGTGTCAAAGCCATTCTTTTGTATTAATAGCGATGATCCATTTCAATAGCTCCCATCCTGCGCCTCCTGAGTCATGGAAGAATTGCAATGGTCACTCACTTTCTGGTATATTTTAGAACCATTTCTACCAAAAGAGTAGCTTTCTCGATTGACGAATGAAGAAGGGGAGAACTTAGATGAAGAAGGATTCAAAAAGATAGAATAGACGAGTGAGAGACTTACTAGTGGATTAAAGTCAATAATTCATTCTTTCATTAGGAAATGAAATATAAAGTATGAGCTGGAGTCAATTTAAGGAAGAAAGATAAGGCAGACAAGATCAAATTAAAAGAAATATAAAGTATGAGATGGAGTCAACAAAATTTTCTTTTAATTTGTACTTCAAACTGTAAATTGTATTTTTAATGTCATTTTTTTCTTCATTCTTTCATTAGGAAATGAAATATAAAATATGAGCTGGAGTCAACAAAATAATCTTTTTAGAACGGAAGAAAAAAAGAAAGGAAGACTATGATTTTGGGACAGAGGAAGAATACTTAATGTCTCTTGCCAATAGAAGATGTTAAATTACAATAACCATTGAAGCGTTTAACACATCGTATTATAGTTTCTTAGTAATTATAATTGGGATTAATACTCCCTATCATATTAAGTATTGCTAATACTAGTATTAGCTAATAGCGTAAAAATGAAAACAGAAAGTCACATTGAGTTGGAGGTTTGATGATTCAACTTCAACCAAAATAGGATGATGTGTCACTTTGAGAGTTGTCTTCACCAACTATAATATACTTATAGTATATATTTAACAGGTAAGATTAACTCTCACATCCACATGTGGAAAGGCGGTGATTATCTCTTTTTTCTCTTCCAATTACACAAATTATAACTACTAAATGATATACACACACACACACACATACATATATATATGTGTGTGTGTGTGTGCGTAAATATATATATATATATATATATATATATATATATATATATATATATATATATATATACACACACACACATACTACTACTACTAAAATATAAATTCTTATACCCATATTTCGAAATTACATAATTCGGTTTCATACTGAAACATTGTGACATAGGGATGGCTCAAAGACTATCGTATAATATAACACCCATTGGTTCACGCCAAATCTACCTACTCCACCAAACTTTTCGTTTAGTTTGTCTCCTGTTAGAAGACATTGTCCAAACTTGGCCAACATTGCTATGTGTGTCTATGATATTTTGGCTGCAATTACATGATCATGGCCAACTCCTCGGTAAGATTAAACGTTAAGATTACTCTCCTTACATCAAGCTTATTACAAACATATCATATTAATTATTATTTTTTCAGAGCATAAAGAGAATTTTGCTCTCTCTATAACCTTCACCAACGTCTTCATCTTCATTGTCGGTACCAGTGTCTTAGGCCTCCCTTACACCTTCAAGAAAACCGACTGGCTCATGGGCTCTCTTATCCTCTTCTATATCGCCATCCTCACTTACCACTATATGATGCTACTAATCCAAACTTGCCGCAAGCTTAACCCCCCAAAAATCGATTCATTCGGCAATCTGAGTTTCTTTGTTTATGGGTCCCCCGGCCAGTTCTCAAAGAACAAATGGAATAAAAAAGATCTCGGGTTTGTGAGTTATCGAAGAAGAGAGAGATCTATGGTGCGAAAATCAGACACTTTCTAAGTGAGGCAAAGTCGAGAAAGAACTGAGTGATGGATAAACATGTCAAATACATCAATTGGTTCGGAAGGGAACTTTTCATTTAAATATTGAATTATCCTGAATTTAAGCTTTTTCTATACCAAGGGTCAAGATATATTCCATATATATATATATATATATATATATATATATATGGAATACATAAATCTCAGATTGGAGTCGGGTTTTGCGTCAACTACCTCATCTTCATCGTCACCATATTAGCATTCATCTTTAATCTCTCCCCCAATCAAATCAACCTTCAATCTTCAAGTTTGACTATGAACTTGACACCTAAATCTATGTTCATTTGGGGCTGTTTTCATTTTCAATTAGGTCTAAATTCTATTCCAAGCTTGACCCATTTGGCCCCTCTAAGTATCTTTGCTGATGTTGTTGACATTGGAGTGATTTGTGTTGTCATGGTTGAAGAAATGTGACGCCCCGCTCCTTCGTTGTCTCGGTTTGCGTGCTATATTGCACTTCTTCCCTTGTCGACGGTATGTTTGGTTTGCGTGAGGGTCTAGATGTGTTTGAGAGACCATATTAAGACCAAAACAATGTTTAGAGACCCCATATAGTTGTTGACTTGCTAAAGTCACAAGTCGTGACCCGACGATAGTCGGAATGCGACGCGATTGAGGGCTTACTTCCATTTTGTGTTCGTGACCTCGGTTTGGGTCCTAGACCTCTTTAAGATGGTTTATTAACATGTTTAGATGCATTAGACTTCAAGTTGGAGGTGTTCCTTAAGTCTATCGAAGATTTGGAAGTTTTGGAGATAGCGCTCGTCTCTATCGCGTAGTTCGAGAATCGAGTCGCGTAATCGCCTCTCCTTTGGGATTCTTATTCCCTAAGTTGTTATTCAACTTTCTAGAAGTGTTTAAGCTTCTTCATTAGCCCTTAGACTTGCCTTAAAGTCTCCTTTCATTGCTCGTTTGATTTCGAGTTCGTTCGTCGTCCCGGTTGCACGTTGTTGCACCCCTTCCCGGTTTCGCTCCGAGTTGTTTCGGGAGTTGTTCGGGTGTGTTTTAGACTTGTTTTGAGTTGGGTTAGACCTTAGGATGGTTGCCCATAAGTTTGGGATCATTTAGATCAAGTTTAGATCAAGTTTTGGAGGTTCAGGAGCCGAGGCGGCCGCATGGGATGGACTGAGGCGCCCGCCTCAACTACTGAGAGCACCCTTTGTGCAGGAGCATGTGAGGCGGCCGCATGGTGGGGAGTGAGGCGCCCGCCTCACTTCCAGAAAGCTGTTACGGGATTTTTCTTCCCCTGTTTTGAGTTGTGACGTGTTTTACCTATTCTACCCTCCTTAAACCCCCTCTAAACCCTTCCTAACCTCTCATACTTAACCCTAAACATGTCCTAACATTATTTAGAAGTTAATTAAGGTTGGATTAGAGCTTGATTATCCCTAATCACCACTAATTGCCCTTGAGAAATACCTATTGTGCCCTTATTGTTGAGGAGGTATAAATAGCCTAACCTCTTCCCAAATCAGCCAAACCATTTCATTTCTTCCTCTCCACATACGTATTCTAGAGAGAGAGGCTCCATGGGAGACTTTTGAGCCCTAGCTCTTCCCTCTTCGATCCAAGACGATCCGACCACCCGATTTCCTTCAAACTTCGGATTCTTGAAGCCCTCGACGAGTAGAACGACTTCACCGATCGGATTTGTGTTCTCTTGAGTTTTCACTCAAGCTAGGTAAGTTACTTTCCTTTGATTTTTGGTTCATTGGCCCTAAGGAAAACAATCTATATGCTATTTGTGGGCAATGAACACTTGTATGCTATGTTTGCCCAATTTTGGGGATTTTTGGAAGTGTATCTTGTAAGAGCAATTGTAGAGTAATTTTATGATTGTTGAGGTGTGTGATTACTCTTTATTATGTGTTTCTAGGCTTGAGTATGCTAGAAATTATGTCCACATGTTATTTGGGTTCATTGGAGTAATATGCCTAATTTGTGAATTTTGAAGTTATGAATTTGTTAATGCCTTGAAGAGGATGTTTTGAAGGATATTGTGTTGGGGAAAATGGGTTTTGATCTATGTTGGGTTTATTTGTGAATTTTAGGCTTGAGAGTCAAACCCGAACCATTGGAGAAATTATGGTTAAGTTGAAGTGGGGTTAATGTCGAGATTGATGAAACTTGGTGTTTAGACTCAACGGAGTCGAAATATGTTCATTAATGTGATTGTGAACTCGGGTTGGAATCCTACGACAATTGGATTCCGTTTGATTATAATTATGATGGATTCTTGGGTTTTAGGGCTCGGGAATCAAGCCCGAATGAACTTTAGGATTTTGTAGAACGTATGAATGGAATGTTTAATTGTGGGTCTAAGAAACACATAAAGAATGGAATATAGAATTAAGACTCAACGGAGTCATTGTGAGGCCAATAATGAGATAACAAGCCTTTGGTTGAGACCCTACGATGTTCGGGTCTCGTTTGCTTATGTTGTGCGTATCCGAGTATCTTGTTGTGTCCAATGGAGACACTCATGTTATAGAGACCTATTGGGAATTTGTTTAGAGCGTGCTTGTAAAGCACGGAGTATTAGAGACCAACCCATGGTCTCGAGTACTATTTAGTAATGGTTATTCGAAGAATTCACTATAAGGAATTTAGTCGCGAGCATATGATAGTACTTGCGAGTTTAGACTACAAGGTAGTCTTGTCATTCATGAGATGGGTTTTGATGATGTCGGCTATAAGGACTTTGGCTAAGTCCGGTGTGCCTTTAAGTGAAGCTTAATGCTAAGTTTGAATTGTGGTGGTTCTTAGACTAAGTAGTAGTCTTTGATTTAATCTTGAGTTGAGGACTTTAGTAGACCTCATGTTGTGAATTGTTGAGCTTATATGCTATTCTTGAATTGGTAATGACTTGAGGTTTATGAATACCTCAATACGTGGTTTTTGAACTAAACTTACAAGTTAGTTGAATATGTTAAGTGTGTACAAGTATGTGCATTGTTGATTGGTTTTGTAGAGCATTATGACCTACTTGAATTAATAAGTTCTTTGGTGATGAACTTGGTCCTTATTGGTTATACAAGTAAATAATCTACTTGATCATCTTGATTTTGAGTCCAAATGGCTGGCCTTGGTCGTTTTGTCGGCAATGGGACCGATTCATGGCCTTTGAAACATTATTCGCTTATGAATCGCCGCATTGGTACCCTTTCTCCTCACTATTTGGCCGATAAGTGGGATGTGGTCGTCAGATAGCGGCTCCTAGCTCCGATATCGAAGCTCCCATTTCTCATCCTGAGTCCGATGAATGTAACGAGGAACTCATTAAAAGAACTGTGAGTTATGATCATTCGAGGATTAAATCCCGACTATGATCTTTTGGAGGGTTGGACCCATGGTTTGAATACGTATGGCTAGGCCCGTATCTTGGTTTTATGTGCTTAGGTATAAGCACTTATATGAAAAGAACGTGCTATGTGGTTTATGAAGTTTATGTTACATGATGACATGATACAAGTTTATTATTGGTAGACTATAAAGATACCATGATTTTATATATGTTGATGCATTATGCCATGCCACGATATGCTATGCCATACATTTGCATTTAGTAAC
>CM028378.1:86932964-86977739 GCA_013146195.2 Codonopsis lanceolata | reverse complement strand
CCCCATCATTTGAGCATCATCTGAGAGGCATTCAGGCCTATTTTGTAGCCCTAATATGTGTTTACAATCATGGGTTATTGCGAGTCGGTTTGCGGTTTCATTCGACGTTTCGTTAGCGAGATGTCGCGCACTGTCCGGTTTTGCCCGGGTTGTTTAGTGTTGTTTATGGGAGTCTAGACCTACTTTAAAATTGGTTTGAGACTTGAATTGATTATTTTAATGTTTGAGGACCTTAAGGGTTCAATTGTGAGCCATTTGACTTTAAGGCTCGAGGATGCGTCTTGAGAAACGGCCGAAACGAGCAAGGAATCAACAAAGGAATTTTTGTGTGAATAGTGTGAAGCGGTGGCTTCATTTAGAGCATGCGGGCCTTGAGGTCACAGGCAGACTCGGGATTTTTCAATCTGTTTCGGAATGTCTAATGTTTGACCCAATTAACCCATTTTTAAACCACACCTTAACCCTCCTACTTAACCTAAACTAGTCTAAACACCTATTAGAGTTATTAGGGGTTGATTAGTGGATTGATTAGAGGATTTAATCCCTCTATTTAAACCCCAAATCTGATTTCTCTCTCATTCTAACAGCCCTTCCATTTCGTTTTCTGCAAATACAATGAGAAAACTTGAGAGACTTGAGAGGGGAGGTTAGGGCTCTTGAAGTGTCCCTCCTTGGTGGCCATTGGTAGAGGTCTTCTTCCCCAAGCTACACCTTGATTTTGAAGAGTAGGTTGAAGGTAACAACACCCATCTCCAAGAATCCGAAAATCTGTTTTGTGAGGGCTAGTTTGGTAAGTTTCTACCTCTCTTCCTTTGATTTTTAGGCTCCATTGACCTAGGAAAACAACCATTTGTGCTATGTGAGGTCAATGGAAGCCATTGTTAGGAGTTTGTAGAGAAGCATGAACCCAGGTTTTCAAATTGATGTTAGAATGGGATTGACCTATGTGAGACCATGAAATATGTGAAATTCATGTTCTAATTAGTCTATTGAACTTGGGTATGTTGATTATCCATGAGTTTTGATGTTGGTTTGGTTGAGATACTTGGAGGTGTTTTGCCCAAATTTGGTTTAGCTTGCTAAATTAATGAAGTGAGCTTGATTACTATGTTTTATATGCTAATAGAGTATATTAAACTAGGTAGTATGATTTAATCATGAATTTGGAATTATGATTGGTAGGATGAGCTAAATGAAATTGTGCTCAAAATGATGAATTTATTCTATGTTATATTAGTGAAGGTTTTGTCGGGTTTATGTGAGTTAAAGCGAGGCCGGGATGATGACTATTGTTGATAGTTATGATTATAGAGGAATTGAGACCCATGGCCTCTATGCCCTTAAATCTTAGAAAAGGTAGATTAGACTCGGCCAGTCATTGTAAATCGATTAAGTGCTAATTGAACTTGGGTTGAAATCTACGATAATTGGATTTCGTTTGGTTAAGGAATGAAGAACATAACTTCCAAACTTTAATGATTAGTGATTGTGTGTTTTGTGGATTTTTAGTCTTGGGAATTAAGCCCGAGTGACTATTGAGATTTGGTTATAAACCTTAAGAAATTCTTACGGTGTGAATTTATAGAACACATAAAGAATGAAATGTGTTAGTAAGACTCACTTGAGTCGTAATAAGGCCAATAAAATGATAAAGAGCCTTGGGTTGGAACCTACAATGTTTGGGTTTGCTTGGGTGTGCTTGGGCACACCGGGTTTTGGTTGTGTCTATGGCGACACTTATGTTTTGGAGACTGACTAGAATACATTTTAAGCATGCTTGTTAGAGCATGGGACAATAGAGACCCACATAAGGTCATGAGATTATTTAAGAGAAGATTAGGAGAGAATCCTCTTCTCAAGGATTTTTGTTGCGTGTATATGAAAACAATTGTGAGAAGTGACTACGAATAGTCATGTTGTTTAAAGTATGGTGTTGGTGTTATCGATCATGTATGACCGGTTAGGGATTGAGTCGAGGTGTATTTAAAATAAAAAGACTAAAATAATAAGTCTTGAATTGTGGATATTTGAGACTAAGCGTAGTAGTCTTGGTTTGGTTTGAGTTGAGGATTATGGAAGACCTCATTATATTTTATTAAGCTTGTAAGCTATACTTGGTTGGGTTGAGGTTGATGACTTGAGGAATAATAAGTACCTCAATATGTAATTTTTGAACTAAACTTGTAAGTTAGTTAAACACATTGGTTATATGCAAATATATGCATTGTTCTTGATACTTGGTAGAGCATTATGTCCTACTTGATTATATGCAAATATGTGCATGAGTTATGGAATTTCATGGAGCAGTATGCCCTACTTGTTTATATGCAATTATATGCATGGTTTATGAGATTTCGTAGAGCATTATGTCCTACGTGGTTATATGCAAATATGTGCATGGATTATGGGATTTTGTGGAGCATTATGCCCTATTTGTTTATGTGCAATTATGTGCATGGATTATGAGATTGTTGTAGAGCATTATGTCCTACATGGTTTAATGAGTCCGATAATTATGAACTTGGTCTCATTGGTTTATGCAAGTAAATATTTACTTGATGGTTTGGTTTAAAGTCGGTGGCGGGTTTGGTTGTTGTGTGACGGCAATGGGACGATTCATAGTCTTTGGAAACAATCGCTATGAATCGTTGCATTGATTCCTTTCTCCTCACTATTTGGCCAATAGTGGGATGTGATCTCGTGTTATGCCATCTAGCTAGACATCGAGCTCTCATTTCTCATCGAGAGCTGGATGAATAGCAGTACTCATTAAAGGAAATCGATGAGTTGTGATTATTGGGGCGGAACCCCGAGGGTATGATCGATTTGGGAATTGAGCCGGATCTTGGTTTGAGATTTGATCTCATGGTAAGTTGGTTGGGTTTTGAACCGGATTTGGTTATAACGGTTCGATTCGTTTTTGTTACACATGATTATTTATGAGCATGTATATGGAAAATAATATGCTAGTTGATTTATGTGAGTTTATGTGCTTTAAAAATTAAGTACATGTTTTATGGTGGTGTACTAGTAGGATACCATGATTTTATGTGATTGTGCATTTATGCCATGCCATGTCATAATATGCCACATGTTGCATTTAGAAACTTCTTGGGTCATTATGACTCACTCGGTGTGATTGTTTTCCTGTGTGTGCGGTGATCCCGTTAGTGCAGCGGCCCATAACGATTTCTAGCGGTGGTCTTCAAGTCATAAGCTTGGAGTTATTTATTATTAATGTTGTTATTTATTTGTGAGGCTCGAATGTAAAGTTATGTAGACTTTACTTGGGTAGATTGTGGTATTATATTTATGTTGTGTATTTGGGAGCCGGTTGTATATCCGAGCCTTTGTATCCTTAGAGATTATTTCCGTTGTCGTTTCGAGCATGTGTGGCTCGTTCATTCTAGTTTTAGTATTATTGTTGTTCCTACCTCCAACAGTTTTAGTCGTGAGATCTTGGTTGGTGGTTTAGCATTGATATTACTGTTGTAGTTGAATTGTTCCTCAGGATTATAGCGGTTGAGTGTTGTTTATAAGCGGATTGGGTTGTTTATCGGGTTGGGATTTTTTGATAGTTGCTTGGCCTTGGTTGCCGATGGTTTGTTTTGCTTGCGTGCTAATGTTGCGTCACGTGCGTCGAATTTTTGGGCCGAAAGATTTACTATCTCTTTGGTTGTTTATATTTAGGAACTTGTCAGCTCGGGTCCCATTATGGTTTTTGCTTCCGCAGGTTTTAGTTTTTGTTATCCGGTATCGCCGTTTGGCTTTGTCTTCTTGTCTTGAGCTTGTTGGCTCGTCTTTGACTTCGCACCATTATGCTTAGCGGGTGTTTATGCGTCATCAGCTTATCGATGGCTTTGACCTTGGGATCTCGTCTTGAGATCTGGGTCGGGTCGTCACAGTATTAGACTTGTAGTTGGATGCATTCCTTAAGTCTAGTGATGTTTTGATGCTTCGAGGATAGTAATCGTTCTTATCGCGTAGTTCAAGATTGAGTCATGTGATCATCTCGTCTTCGGGAGCCCTTATTCTCCTATCTATTATTTAACTTCTTAGAAGTATTTAAGCTTATTCATTAGCCTCTTGACTTGCTTTAAGTCTCATGGTATTGCTCGTTCGATCGCTAATTCATTCGTCGATTCGTTAGCAAATTGTTGCGCCTTGCTCTTGTTTCACTCCGAGTTGTTTCGTGAGTTGTTTGTGGGTGTTCTATGGGATTTCTAGACCTACTTTGATTGGGGTTTGAACCTTATTTGATTTGGTTATGTGTTTGAGGTCATTTGGGGTTGAATTCTAAGCCCTTTTTGGTCTGGGAGGCTTGCGGCCGCAAGGGGGAAAGACCATGCCCCCGCAAGGTCAACAGAAGAAAGCACCAAGGGAAGCTGGAGAGCATGCGCTCGCATGCATCTTGAGCCATGCGACCGCATGGTGGCCATTTCCTGTTACGGGATTTTTTGATTGTTTCACACAATTGTCTATCCTAACCCTACCCAAACCCATCCTAAACCACTCCTAAACCATCCTAACTATCACCCATTGTATCCTAACCATCTATTTGAATTTTTAAGTGGGTTAGTAGACATTTGTCTTGGGAAGACCTCCACATGCATTGGTCACATATCCCACTCACTTTTTCAGCCTTTGGGAACCTAAATACATCACTAAGCCTTCATTCTTCTGCCATCCTCTTCAAAAAAAAATGGGCTGGACATTTCTTGGGAGCTTGAGAGAGTCCCCTAAGGTTTCTTGAGAGTTCTTCCATGGATTCCAAAGCTTGAGAGCTCCATTTTCAAATCCAAGTCATAGAAGTGAAGAGAAGGTTGAGGAGAACACTTTCCACCCATTGCATGTTCGTTTTTGTTGCTTGAAGTGTTGATTGTAGGTAAGCTACTATACTCCTCCTATTAAGGATTTTGTTCTCATTGACTCTAAGGAAAACAAAGGTCTTGCTATTTGAGGTCATGAGTACACATGCATGCTTTGTATGATTTCATTTTGAGTTTGAAGAGTAAACTTGCTAAGAATCATGTGTGGGTTAATTTCTATGATTAGTGAAGTATGTTATGAAGGTTCTTTGTGTAAGCTTGGACTTTGAACATGATGGTTATATATAATTTCCTAGAAACCTAGGGTATGACATGATGCTTATATAGTAATTGGGTTACTTGTGTTATGAAATATGTTTTGGGGATTTTATTTGAATATTTGGAATTCTTGGAATTACACATGGTTATATGTTTAAGGTTTGGTAGTATGCATGATGAACTCCTAATTTTGGTTGTAAGCATGATGAATGAATTATCGTTATGAATTATAAGATTTTAAGGTAATGTTTGGTTTTAATGGATTTAGTTGATTTTCATGAATATAAAAGTATATTGTTTAACTTTATTTCATGAATTTGAGGTTGTGAGTATATTAGATGAACTTACATCTTGTTTGTGAGCATATTAGATAAATGCCTATTTTGGGTGAAAGCGTGTTAGATTAAATTCTATCTTGAGATACATGGTTGAAATGTGAATGATTGGCTCAAATTAATAAGTGTTGATCTATGAACTATGTTTTGAGGATTTTGTTGAGAAGGTATGGATAATGTTGGGTTACATAATGTTGTTAACCTTGAGAACTTAGCCATGAATATTAGCTAATGAACAATATGAGGGTTATGATACAAATAGCTTCTACGCCTTCGAATTTAGAAAGAGTAGAAATGACTCAATGGAGTCGATTATGAGATTAATACGAACGTAGAGAATTACATATTGAGATCTTACGGAAATTGGGGTAGTTTTGATGGAGGTTAAGCCTCCGAGCGTTTACAAGTGTATGAAGGACACTCGGGTATTAGAAAGTTGATAATATTGCTCTAATATGTTTATGTGTTAGTTAGCATAGAAATGCATAACTATGTGATTTAAAAGTAAATATATACTTGATTGGATTAGTGCGCTATGTTGTACTTTTCCTTGGTGAGCATTTGAGTATATATTACTTGTGCTTGCGTTTGAGTCCAGTTGGCATCGTTTTTGGTTTGAGTCTTTGGCGGGACGATGCATTGTCTTCATGAATTGTGGGATTCATGATCGCAATGGATCGCCGTGCCGGGTGGCCACGGTGGGGAAGTAGTTGATCTTAGTTGTAGTAAGTAAACATGACTCTGATCACTATGGAACCCGAGTGGGGGAATGTCTCGGGGACGTCTATACCACGAAAGGGATATCGAGGACACTATTAACGACACGTGTTTTTGCAGGAGCTACACGGCGGAAACGGAAAGGAAATCATCTTCTCTCTTATGTGGTTTACTTTACGAGCACTTGTATGAATTGTTGTGCTACGTGACTAATGATATGATTTACATGAGATGATGATTGCTTGATAAAATGTTATAGTAGAAATATAACATGCTAATGAAATGATGATTTTTATGATATGATGTTATACTAGAAATATAGCATGCTATCCATGATTAGAACCGAAACAGTAGTCTCCCATATATGAATTATTATATGAGTTGTGTTAAATGATGAAATATGAGACTCATGGTACAATAGGGTTATGTGGTTGGTGGTTTGATGATAAGTTAAAATGTGGAAATAACATGCTACACATATTGGAATGGAGAATCCTATTCTATTTGATATGGATTATTTTATGATGAATTATATATAACTATGTTCCACGTGACAATGAATGAAATTTGGTTCATGTTGAGGATTAAACTATGAAATGATATATCATAAGTATGACATGAGATGTACATGTTTATTTGAGCATAATGTCATGGCATGACATTGCATCTTTAGTAGCTTACTAAGTCTTTATGACTTACTCTGTTTACTTTGTTTTCCTTAGATTCGTGCCAAGCTAGTGATTCGAAGGAATCCGCCGAGTCTACGATAGAACGTGAGATTATTGCGAAGGTTGTCATTATTATTATTTCATAGCCTGGTTTTGGAAAGGACATTTGGGAAGTGAAGTTATATAAACTTCACTATAGGTAGTAAGATTTGTGTTATTGAATTGGTACTTGTATTTGATAAACTATTACTTAGTCTTTTATGAGCCGACAACTGTTAGTTGTGCCATGTTGATATTATTATGTTAATTCTATCAGTCTTAAGTAATTTATATTGTTGGTTATGTTTTACTCTGGCATGTTTAGCCGTAGAGTGTGTAGACTAGAGTTGTAGACTTAGTTTAATGTTGGGTTCCGGCTGTAACGTCGCCGATGACTTGGTTTTAAATATTTATAAAATTGTAACTGGTGGTTTTCTTGTACGTGTCTAATGTTGCGTCACGTGCTTTGAATTTTCGGGCTAAGAGATTTACTATCTCTTAGGTTATTTTGTATTTCAAAGCTTGTTAGCTCGGGTTCCATTATGTTATTCGCTTCCGCATTTGTTGAGTCGTTGGCGTATCGTTGTTATATCTTTACCCTTTGCTTGCTATTTCTGTGTTCTGACGGCACGACCTTGGAGTCTCGTATTGGGATCCTGGTCAGGTCGTCACAGTCTCCAAGTAAATCCAATAACAAGGCAAAACTCAAATTTCTGGAAATACCGAGAATAACTAATACAATCAACTTTATAAAATGTACATGTAATGAAATACAACTCTCAAAATTACGCAAGAGGTATGGTTAGAAATATCTTGAAGTCTAGTTTCTAACGCATCAAACGTGTGAGAACCCAAACCCCATTTCATATTTGTCATCATTATAACATGTTTATAATATGTCTTGACATATTTGAGACTTCATTTCATTCATATCATGTTGGCATTGAGTTGGTTGAGATCATAATTGAGTAATGGTCTTCCATGCGTTGCAATTGTTTTTGATCCAATCCGTAGGAATCAATAGAAAAGGAAAATCCCTTATGATACGGATCCGGCTCGGTTATTGATAGAGTGAATAAATCGCCATTTCTTGAAATCTCTTCGATTCACATCCGGATCCGATGAAATAGGATGAATTGAGACGGTATTTTGTAAATAGAGAATTATCTTGAATAGATTAACCATTTCTTTATTTTCCGCTCGCCTGACAAAAGAACTGTGGCGGTGCGCGGATCAGGTCTTCCTTGCTGGATATCCTCCTTCTCTTTACTAAGAAAGAAATCAACCAATTCTGGATTTCTCCGAAGGAATTCTTTACTTTAATCCACTAGTAAGCCTCTCACTCGGATTTTCTATCTTTCTGAATCCTTCTTCGTCTAGTTCTTCCCTTCTTCATTCGTCAATCGAGAAAGCTGGTTCTAAAATATACCAGAAAGTGAGTGACCATTGCAATTCTTCCATGACTCAGGAGGTGCAGGATGGTAATTACATCATATAGTGACGAGATAGTTACTTCGATGGGCTGCCTTCCGTTATATATTCGATAGAAGAAGGAAGAATAGCTTATCAGTGCAGTAGCTAGACAGAGTTAGAAAATATATGGTAATAATTAGTATTAAGAAAGGAAAGATATAAAATAGAGGCGTTAAGGCTGTTAAATCTCACATATGTATAAACACCCGAGGGCGGGGTTTTAGGCATGTTATATGCCTCTCTAATGGCCTTTATTTTTGCGTGCGTGTGTGCGTACGTGTTGTTTCGAGTGTTCGTATTAACGTGTTAGCACCTTAATAAGTCTCATGAGAGTTGCATATAAGATTTAAAATGTTCATCTTAGTTGTTTCATGCTTGGTTGGGAGTTTAGAAGCTTCGTTGCTTCGTTTGTGTTTTGTGGTTTTACATCATTGCTTGTATTGCCTTCATTTCGTCTCGAGAGAAGTTCGGTTGAGTTCTAGGCCTTGAATACAAGCCATAACCATGATTAAACAAGCCTAATACATGTTCATTCTATCCTAGATTAAGTTGGGATTGATTCGTGTTTGATTCGTTGGCCAATTGTCGAGTGGTTCCAGCCATGTTTTAGCTTGATTCGGATGTGTTTCGGGTGTGTTTCCGACTTGTTTTGGGCTTGGTTACACCTTAGGATTGTTGTCTTTGAGTTTGGAATCATTTAGGACATGTTTAGGACAAGTTTTAGGTCAGAACCTCGCGGTCGCATTGAGTTTTGGAGGCTGGCTCGCGTGGAGATTCTGAGAGCTAGTCATTTTGTGCAGAGTCTGGAAAAGACCCCTTGCGGTCGCTTGGTGCTAATTGGATGCGACCACATTGTCCAATTTTCAGCCTTGTGACTTTTTTGAGTGGATTTGGCTATTGACTCTTGAACCTTGCCCCTTGGCCGACCTTGGTGACTCAAAGCCACCTTTGTTGACTTGTCTAAGACCCTTGTGAACCCTTGGATCATGGCTTATCAATGGTCTTCATGCCTTAGCCAATAGAAAGCCTCTTAATCACTTCACTTGGATTAGGGACTTCTTGGGAAGTATATAAACACAAAAATTCAGCCCTTCCAGCCATTTGTGTTCAACATAACTAGAGAACTTCAGAGACTCAAGCTCAAATTCGTCCATGGAAGAAACCCTAGGTTGAAGGACCATTTCCCGGAGATCCGGTGGTCCGATCGACGAACCGAGACCGCCAAATCGAAGCTCTCGATCTTCTCTACAACAATCCTTGCTCTAATCAACCTTTCCTCCATTAATCATAGGACTAAGGTGAGTGACAATTCCCTGAGATTTCCATGTTAAATAAAATAGCATGACCCCTTCATTATAGTTGTTCTATTAGTGATTGTGAACATCTTTTGTGAAGACAAAACCTTCAATTCAACATATAAAATGTGAGTATGATTTTATGAAATCTCTATGAAGTTATGATTTTGACATTTGTTAAAGCATGAATGTTGTTTGTATTAAGCTTGGGAATAACTCTTGTGAAAGAATTCGGTTCAATTCAAGGTTTAACAAAATCACCGAAACTAGGGTTTGAAACTCGAGATTGTGTTTAAGGCTAGTTTAAGAACATGAACGGCTTAGTTATCAAGTTCTAAATGAACGGAGAACTTAGAAAAGGGCAATGTGATACATATAGTATCAATGCTCTTCTTGGTTGAATTTTAGTAAAACTCACCGGAGTTGAATTTAGGGAGTTATCGAACAATAACGACTCCACAATCAATCCCTATGACGAATGTAGTTCGTTAGACTAATGAATTAGCTTACGATACTTTGAGATGGATTGATGAGTATGCCTTGATGTATGTGTGCTTGAAAGACTCAATTGAGTTCTTATGCGGTTTATGTGATCGTGTGAAGTAAATGCATGATTGAGAGCATGTTGTAGAATAGTGTATCTATTTGACATGTTGAATTCGCTATTGTTGAATTCTTGTGTGATTCCTTAAATGAGTAAACAACTACTTGTTGAATAAGTTCGCTCTTGTCGAACTTGTTCCTTATTTGAGATTATATGACGAGTAAACATCTACTTGGCATTGCATGAGTCCAGCTGGCATATTTGATTGAGTCGTTGGTGTGACAATGCATCGCCGTCACGAGTTATGGGACTCGTGATAGTGATGGGTTGTTATACCGGGTTTTTATCACACACGCCTCCACTGTTGGCCACAGTGGGGAAGTAGCCCCTTTGCTGTAACCAAGAGAGCACATTGGCAAGTCTAAGTACCAAGGAGAGAGCTTGGTACCCGAGTAGAGAACTCGGCACTTTGATACACTCATCACAGGTATCATTGGCACGAATATTAACGCTGTGTATTGCAGGAGCTACGTAGCGGCACCGGTTCCATAACATATCCTCCTTATATGTGATTTACTTTATAGCACTTATGTGAAACAATGTGCTACCATGGATATGTGATTTAAGTGTTTATTAAATGAATGCTTTGAGTGACTTGATATTAAAGATGATATCTTGCTATGTATGTTGCATAATGCCATGACATGCATAATTGTTAACTCACAAAGTCTTTATGACTTACCCCCTCCCTTTTACTGCTTTAGATCCGAGCCAGTTCAGGTACCGCTCGTTGAGGCGCGCAGGGTTCATACTTGTCCATGATCACTTGCGACAAGGTTGTGGTTTATAGATGTCCTTCTGTTAAACTCTTTTGTAAGGACGTTGGGATCAACAAGTCATTTAGACTTTGCTTGGGAACTTGGTTTTATTTGTATTTATGTCTATACTTGTTGTATTCTATTTTGAGCGTCGGCGCATGTACGCCGAGCCTTGTATAGATGTAGTATGGTTCACGTGTTTTAAAACTTCCGCTGGGCATTACTTTAGCTCTTATTTACTTATGTTGTTCTCCGGCATGTTATAGCCGTCGAGGTATATTTGCATGAACTGTGTAGTGTTGGGTTCCGGTAGTAAAGTCGCCGATGAGTTGATATACTTGTGTTTAATTGTTATATCAGGTTTAAAAAGTTTTAAAAATTTTCGGCCTTTTGGTGCCGAGTCGCGCTTCATCTGAAATGTTGCGTCACGTCATTTTCTATAATTGAGTCTTTGCATGTATTGTTGTCCTATTTGGACGACTTGACTTGTGATTCTACCTCGGGGTCTAGGTCGGGTCGTCACAAAACGGATCTCAATTCCGAGTTGTCTACATAAAACTATGGCTAAATTACTACATCCCTATCATGTCCGAGGCGAATACACAAGTCACACCGGAAATGAAACACGAGCGTGTTCAAACTTAAACACGACCAAACCAAAATAATACCAAGTTAATCCCCAAGGTCCCCCTAGTCATCCAGGGCCAAACCTAGGATCAAAATAATACTAACCGAGTAATACGACAACAGGATAACTAAAATCACGAATCGTGGAATCAAACTTACGAGGACAACTACTATGAACGTCCGTGACCACATGTAAACTTGTAAACATGGTTATTATGAATGTAAATTCATCCAAGAAAGTACATAAGGATTCAGGGTCTCACATCCTCTCCTCCTTAAAAGAATTCATCCTCGAATTCAATTTTTCGTAAATCGAGCGACAAGGTCGACACTCGACCTACTATCACAATCAAGGCAACATCTATGGTGTGTCTCCTCTTTTGGGTGGAACTCTCAAATGTTAGCTCAATCAAATATCTATGTCATGCCATGCTTGACTCTCGACAAAATACAACTTTCAAACCAAATTTCCCCGGGCTTAACATAATACTCATGCTATAAACGAATCTATATAGTTCATCATATTCTCAAACATTAAACATGTACTTGATCATGAAATTAACATTCATCTCAGGACAATAATCATTTATGATTAAGAGCATTTACCATGTCAAATTACTCATTCAGAACAAGCATTGCAAATTTCAACAGTTACAAACTACACATGTAAGGACTGCTTATAGCAAGACATCACATTCATAGTACAACTTTCATTTACATAATGTACATATTTGCAAATGTATAGCATTACACCATTTTCTCTTCCATTCCATTTTAGTAACAGGTTCAGTCAATTACTATCTTTTATCATACCATTCTAGTTCTCCAACGAAGACCTCTTGATAATCAAGTCAGAGGCCCTCTGAAGTAACTTCAAAAGCTTTCGTCGAATAAGATGTGTGGCACCCCGACCCAGATTCCAATGTGAAACCCCAAGTCGGATCGCCCAAATATACACAAGTAAGCATGCGCAAGTAGGAATATAAAATTTCACGTGGCGCAACATCGCATACATATAACAACTCGGCTACACTTGGCCAGAAAATAACATAAAATAAACAAGTCATCGGCGATGTTACAGCCGGAACCCAACAACTACTCCTACAATTATAACACATGCATATAATTTCCTCAACGGCTACAACATGCTGGAGACAACAACAACAATAATACTTTAAAAGAGTTTAAGCGGAAGAAGTTGTAGTGAACCAATAATATATAAACAAGCTCGACACAAAAGTCGACATACAAAAGATTATAAGTATCAAGTATTTAAGTTATACTACAACAACAAAATCCCAAGACAAGTCTAAGTGACTTGCTTCCCATCGTCCTTGCCAAAATAAAAGTCTAACTACAAAGTCCCAAAAGAGCAACCTTGAGCTCACAAGCAACCAACGCGAGTACGACGAATCTAGCGAGAACCGTCTCCTTGGCTCGGATCTAAGGAAAACAAAACAAACAAATAGGGTAAGTCATAAAGACTTAGTAAGTTACTAAAAATGCGTGTTCATGTCATAGCATGGCATTTATCTCAATTATGGTACATGATCATCATATAGCACTTAGCACATTATTCACGTAAGTGCGGAAAATAAATCATACTAGTAGGATATGATATAGGCACGGCCGCTACGTAGCTCCTGCAATAAAATTTGTTAACCCAATATCGTGACTACGATGCTCGTGACTTCGCATCGATATACCGAACTCTGCCGGCTAATAGTAGCCTGTGACACACGTACTGATACGGCAAAGGGGCTACTTCCCCACTGCGGCCTACACTGGAGGTGTGTGTGAGGTCCCAGGTACGGCAATCCATAGCGAGCACGAATCTCTCAATTCGTGAAGGCGATGCATCGTCCTACCCTGACATAAAAAAAATCAGACCAAATAGTGTCATCTGGACTTAATGCAATGCACAAGTAGATATTTACTCGTCAAGACCAAATAAGGATCGAATTCGACAAGAGCGAACTCGACTGACCAAGTACGGTATTAATCTCTACCATAAATCATGTCAAGGCAATTAATTGCTCATAACCAAATAATCACAACGGGTTCAATTGCACATAATTAAACTCAACTTAGACTTGAGTAAATACGTCCAAACGGTGTCCAAACTTCGTAAGGATTGAAATTAGTGTTCAACACGTTCAAATCTTCCCTAGAGTCGACTCCGTTGAGTCTTTACTATAAATTCCAAATTTTGGGGGTAATTGAAGCTATGTGCTTCATAACCCAACCTAGGCCATTACTAAGTTCAACTAGGTTATAAATTCACTAAGGCATTGCATTGTATTTCGTATTCATCATAGGGTCCAATTTAGAGGATAGAATACATAACAACATACCAACATAACAACATATCATGTAGGCTATAATTAGGGCATTCTCATATAGCACCAATTCAAGCAACACATATAATAAGTGTTTCTAACATGTTCATAATCTTAAATAAACAAGATAAAAGAGTATAGCAATCTTTTATAACCATAAAATCACCCTATACATGCTTCTAGCAAGTCCATATTTTCAAATCATAAGATGAAGGCATAAGAAGCATATATGTGTCCTCATTGACCTCAAACATCATAAGCTTTGTTTTCCTTAGGGTCAATGAGAACTAAAACAAAGAAGAAGAGAAGTAACTTACTTGTATACTACACCCAAGAAAGCAAATGAAATGATTAATCGGTTGGAAATGATCCTCTCAACAAGCTCTTCACTTCTATGGAGGTGGCTTGAGCAATGGAGGGAGGAATCATGGAAGAACAAGGAGAAAGCTTCAAGAAGCCATGGGAGGACCTTGAGGGAGATAAATCCCGTTTTTGTAGAGTGAGGGAGAGAAATAAAGGTCAAACATTCAGGTTGTGGTGTTTAGAAGGTTTAAAACTTAGTGGGACAAGTGTCAACATGATGTGGTTGCTTAAAATCTAATTTTGGGGCTTGATTTGATCACTAAAGAACTCTCTAATCCAGTCTTAAAACATGTTACTAATGTTAGGACACAAGTAATGAGGGTTAGGGAGGTTTAGGTGGGGCTTAGAAAGGGTTTAGGATAGGGGTTTAAGGGTAGAATTCGAGAAACAGCGAAACAGAGCAACCAGTTGGGGGACCTTGTGGGAGCAAGGTCCTTCCTACCTTGCGACTGCAAGGCCTTGCGGATGCAAGGTCCTACCTACCTTGCGACAGCAAGGTACTTGCATGCCAAACTCTCCATTTTTTAGTTACCTTGCGAAGGCAAGGCCATTCCACATTGCGACAGCAAGCTCGGCAGAACCAAAATGGCTCAAAATGCAACCTAAAAGACCCCCAAACACTTAGCAAAATCAATGGGGCTTCAAACCCCAACAAAAATAAGTTTAAAACTCATCACGAACACCCTCAAACGACACCCGAACAATATGAACGAAGGAGGGAAAGAAGGAGAACTAAACAAGCAATTTAACCGGCGATTCAACAAGCATGGAAACACGATTCTAAACATGTTAAGAGCATTATGAATGACTTATAAATGATTCTAAAACATATATAGACTAAGTAAACATGCTCACAAGCAATATGAATGCATGAATGCAAGCAATGAATGGCTAGGGTGCCACATTCTCCCCTCCTTAAGGAATTTAGTCCCTAAATTCTTACCAAGTCCCTCAAACAAGTGTGGATACTTGTCGCGCATCTCCGCTTCTGTTTCCCAAGTCGCTTCCTCAATGTTGTGATTCTTCCAAAGAACTTTGACTAAGGGAATCCTCTTGGTTCGTAGCACTTGCTCTTTAGTATCCAAAATCTTCACGGGCTTCTCAACATAGGACATATCCGGCTCAAATGTTATATCCTCGTACTCAAGCACATGTGATTCATCCCTCATATACTTTCGCAACATAGAAACATGAAAGACATTATGAGTCTCCGAGAGTGAAGGTGGCAATGCAATTCGATACGCTAAGGATCCAACTCTCTCAAGAATCTCGAACGGGCCAATGTATCTCGGTGTAAGTTTCCCTTTCTTGCCGAATATCTTCGTACCTCTCCTCGGTGTCACCTTCAAGAACACGTGGTCTCCCACTTGAAACTCAAGATCCCTTCTACGATTATCCGTGTAGCTCTTTTGTCGACTTTGAGCGGTGCGTAATCTATCTCTAATCAACTTCACGCTCTCAACCGACTGTTGCACTAACTCGGAACCCCAAAGTTTTGCCTCTCCAACTTCGTCCCAACAAATTGGCGATCTACACTTATGCCCATACAATGCTTCATACGGCGCCATCTTTATGCTCTTTTGGTAGCTATTATTATACGTAAACTCCGCCAAGGGTAAACGAGAATCACAACTTCTTTTAAAATCAATCAACGGCAGGATGAAAGCTCGAAGTCATAATCTGGTCCCCAAAGCCTCTTGCAATGATTGCAAAATCTGGATGTGAACCTCGATCTCTATCGGAACAATGCCGGACTCACGACCATCCGTTTGAGGATGAATAAGTGATCGCAATCGGGATAAAGTCTAATCGTCAACTATAACCAAACTGCATTAAATCCTCTACGTGTGCGCGGTAACCCTGTCACAAAATCCATAGTAATAAACTCCCATTTCCATTTAGGAATCTCAAGTGGTTGTAGAAATCCCGCAGGCCTTTGATGTTCAGCCTTAACCTGCTGACAAGTCAAACACTTCGATACATACTCCGCAATTTCCCTCTTCATGCCTTCCCACCAAAATTGTCATTTCAAATCTAAATACATCTTCGTGCTCCCTGGGTGAATGGTATACTTCGTTTTATGAGCCTCATCAAGAACTTGCCTGTTTAATTCATCATTAGCAGGAACGCAAATCCTTCCTCGAAATGTCAAGGTACCCTCATTATTAATCGAAAAATCAGGTGATACATTCTCAGCCAATCCATCCATTATTTTCTTCAACTCTGGATCATTCCCTTGCACTTCTTTAATCTTCCCAAATAAAACTGGCGTAGCACGAACATTCGCAAAAATCACGCCCCTATCATAAACACTAGGACCCCAATCTCGCAAGTCTTCCAACATTTTCCATTCCCTAACCACCATACAAGACATGTGAACTTTCCTACTCAAGGCATCCGCTACTACATTTGCCTTCCCCGGATGATACAAAATAGTACAATCATGATCTTTTAATTTGTCCATCCAACTTCTTTGTCACATGTTCAATTCTTTTTGGGAAAATAAATACTTCAAGCTTTTGTGGTCGGTGAAAATTTCAAACTTAGCCCCATACAAGTAATGCTTCCATTTATGCAACGCAAAAATAATCGCAGCCAACTCTAATTCATGCGTTGGGTAATTCTGTTCATGAGTAGACAACTTTCTCGACGCATAAGCGATAACTCTACCATTTTGCATCAGCACACAACCCAAACCTTCCTTAGAAGCATCACTATAGATCGCAAAATTATCCCCTCCATTTGGCAAGGCCAAAATAGGTGCCGACGTCAGCCGCTTCTTAAGCTCTTGGAAACTAGCCTCGCATTTCTCGCTCCAAACAAAGGGTGTGTTCTTTTGTGTCAATCTAGTCATAGGAGTCACAATCCGAGAAAACCCTCAATAAATCTCCGGTAATAACCCGCTAGACCCAAGAAACTCCGAACCTCGGTAACTGAACTAGGTCTCTTCCAATTCATCACCGCTTCAACCTTAGAAGGATCAACGGCTATCCCGGCGCTAGAAACGATATGCCCCAAAAATGATACTTCCTCTAGCCAAAAGGCACATTTACTAAATTTCGCATAGAGTTGTTTCTCCCGAAGAATAGACAAGACAATCCTCAAGTGTTTCTCATGCTCCTCCCGAGATTTCGAATACACTAGGATATCATCAATAAAGACTACCACGAAACAATCAAGATAACTATGAAAGACACGGTTCATCAAATCCATAAACACTGCCGGTGCATTCGTTAACCCAAACGACATCACTACAAATTCAAAGTGCCCATATCTAGTACGAAAAGCCGTCTTTGGAATGTCTTCCTCTCTAACCTTCAATTGATAATAATCCCATCTCAAATCAAGCTTAGAATACACAATCGACCCTTGCAATTGGTCAAAGAGGTCATCAATGTTGGGTAGTGGATATTTATTCTTAATGGTCACCTTATTCAATTCCCGATAATCTATGCATAACCGCAAACTCCCATCTTTCTTCCTCACAAATAAGACCGGTGCGCCCCAAGGCGACACACTCGGTTTAATAAAGCCAATCTCTAAAAGTTCTTGCAACTGAATTTTCAACTACTTAAGCTCCGCGGGTGCCATCCTATACGGTGCCTTAGAAATTGGTGAAGTCCCCGGAATAAGCTCAATACAAAATTATATCTCTCTATCGGGTAGCATAGCATGGTCAGTAGAAACTACATCGGGACACTCACATACTACTGGAACCTCCTCTAATTTTGGCGAGGACTTCTTCTTATCAACAACGCATGCAAGATAACCCGTACACCCTTGTGACAATAATTTTCTAGCCCTTAGAGCAAAAATGAAATGTAAGCCACTCAATGCATGATCACCCACAAGTGTAAACTCAGGCACACCCGGCATAGAAAAAGTAACCCGCTTTTTATGGCAGTCAACTAAAGCATGATAAGCACATAACCAGTCCATACCGAGAATCACATCAAAATCACGTATAGGTAGAACTACCAAGTTCGCATGCAAAGTGTGGTCACCCACCAATACATCACAAGATTTAAACACTTCAGATGCGAGCATATATTCCCTGAGCGGGGTAGACACTTCAAGAAAATATGGCAAAGGTTTAGGCAGCACACATAAATTCTCAACAAAGTGCGAAGCAACATAAGAATGTGAAGACCCTGGATCTATGAGAACTCGAGCCTTATGATCAAATATAGAAAAAATACCTCCTATCACTGCCGTAGACCCTTGAACCTCGCGCTGATCAAGCGCAAACACACGGTCCTGCACCTTAGGTCTACCATCTACACTTCTCTTGGCTCCAGACTAAGCCACGTTCCCCAGTTGAGCTGCCCCAGCTTTCGGGCAATCCTTCCTAAAATGGGTACCATCTCCACAAAGAGTACACTTTCCAAGCTTCGTCCAACACCAGTCAACTGTGTGACCTACCTTCTGACAATAGTTGCAAGTCATACTCCCACTATGCTGACCCTGTTGCCCCTGAGAAGTAGAAGTATTGCTATTTTGCTTTCCTGATTGTGGCCTACCTTGGCCTCTACCTCTCTTATCACGGTTGCCTTGGTATCCTCTCCTGTTACCTTAATTATTCCCTTGATTAGTGTTCTGAGTAGTCTGTCGTGCATTACTCGAATTATTCTTGCTTCGGTGCTCTTGAATATCCTGATCTACTTCATAAGCTCGATCAACTGCACTCCGATAATCAGTGAGCTTAAGTGCCAAAATCTGCTTCCTAAATTCAGTCCTCAACCCCTTAACAAACTTATGTGTTCTCTGTGCTTCAGTAGGAATCAAATACGTACAATAACGGCTCAACTCGGTGAACTTCGCGGAATACTCCGCTACGGTCATGCTACCCTGCTCAAGATCATAAAATTCTTTCTCCCTCTTGTTTTGAACTACATCCGACACATACTCATTTGGAACTTGTTGCATCTCCCAACTTTCCTTCAACACATTCCACCAATGCTCGGCGGCTCCCTTGAACTTGAATGTTGCCAACATAACCCTCTCTTCATCGGTACATCCCAACATAGATAGTAGCTTGATCATCTCCTTCATCCACAACTCAGCCTCCCTAGGTTTCGGCTCCCCAAGAAATGCACTAGGTTTCAACTTAAGGAATCTCTCTAGAAGAGTGGTGTCATTCCTCGGTCTCGGTGGTGGTACTACCTCCTCCTGTCGAGGTGGTGGTGGTGCTCCCTCAGCTTGACCTCCCTGGCCTACCCCTGCTAAAAAAGCCATTAATCTACGTTGTAACTCTGCCATATCCGGACCCACTGGATTCTGCGGCGGTGGTACCTCAGCCTCAGGCTCGACCGGACCTCTCCTGGGTCTACCTCTACCACGGCCATTGACATCCCTAGGATTCTCCATCGAACCCCTACAAGAATTCACTCGACGTTAGAATCAACACACAAATAACCAACCCACCTAGGCCATGGAACCTATCATGGCCGACAGATAACCTATAGCTCTGATACCAACTGTGGCACCCCGACCCGGATTCCAATGCGAAACCCCAAGTCGGACCGCCCAAATATACACAAGTAAGCATACACAAGTAGGAATATAAAATTTCACGTGGCGCAACATCGCATACATATAACAACTCGGCTACACTTGGCCGGAAAATAACATAAAATAAACAAGTCATCGGCGACGTTACAGCCGGAACCCAACAACTACTCCTACGATTATAACACATGCATACAATTTCCTCAACGGCCACAACATGCCGGAGACAACAACAATAATACTATAAAAGAGTTTAACCGGAAGAAGCTGTAGTGAACCAATAATATATAAACAAGCTCGACACAAAAGTCGGCATACAAAAGATTATAAGTATCAAGTATTTAAGTTATACTACAACAACAAAATCCCAAGACAAGTCTAAGTGACTTGCTTCCCATCGTCCTTGCCAAAATAAAAGTCTAACTACAAAGTCCCAAAAGAGCAACCTTGAGCTCACAAGCAACCAACGCGAGTACGGCGAATCTAGCGAGAACCGTCTCCTTGGCTCGGATCTAAGGAAAACAAAACAAACAAATAGGGTAAGTCATAAAGACTTAGTAAGTTACTAAAAATGCATGTTCATGTCATAGCAAGGCATTTATCTCAATTATGGTACATGATCATCATATAGCACTTTGCACATTATTCACGTAAGTGCGGAAAATAAATCATACAAGTAGGATATGATATAGGCACGGCCGCTACGTAGCTCCTGCAATAAAGTTTGTTAACCCAATATCGTGACTACGATGCTCGTGACTTCGCATCGATATACCGAACTCCGTCGGCTAATAGCAGCTTGTGACACACGTATTGATACGGCAAAGGGGCTACTTCCCCACTGCGGCCTACAGTGGAGGTGTGTGTGAGGTCCCAGGTACGGCGATCCATAGCGAGCACGAATCTCTCAATTCGTGAAGGCGATGCATCGTCCTACCCTGACATAAAAAAAAATCAAACCAAATAGTGCCAGCTGGACTTAATGCAATGCACAAGTAGATATTTACTTGTCAAGACCAAATAAGGATTGAATTCGACAAGAGCGAACTCGACCGACCAAGTAGGGTATTAATCTCTACCATAAATCATGTCAAGGCAATTAATTGCTCATAACCAAATAATCACAACGGGTTCAATTGCACATAATTAAACTCAACTTAGACTTGAGTTAATCCGTCCAAACGATGTACAAACTTCGTAGGGATTGAAATTAGTGTTCAACACGTTCAAATCTTCCCTAGAGTCGACTCCGTTGAGTCTTTACTATAAATTCCAAATTTTGGGGTAATTGAAGCTATGTGCTTCATAACCCAACCTAGGCCATTACTAAGTTCAGCTAGGTTATAAATTCACTAAGGCATTGCATTGTATTTCGTATTCATCATAGGGTCCAATTTAGAGGATAGAATACATAACAACATACCAACATATCATGTAGGCTATAATTAGGGCATTCTCATATAGCACCAATTCAAGCAACACAAATAATAAGTGTTTCTAACATGTTCATAATCTTAAATAAACAAGATAAAAGAGTATAGCAATCTTTTATAACCATAAAATCACCCTATACATGCTTCTAGCAAGTCCATATTTTCAAATCATAAGATGAAGGCATAAGAAGCATATATGTGTCCTCATTGACCTCAAACATCATAAGCTTTGTTTTCCTTAGGGTCAATGAGAACTAAATCAAATAAGAAGAGAAGTAACTTACTTGTATACTACACCCAAGAAAGCAAATGAAATGATTAATCGGTTGGAAATGCTCCTCTCAACAAGCTCTTCACTTCTATGGAGGTGGCTTGAGCAATGGAGGGAGGAATCATGGAAGAACAAGGAGAAAGCTTCAAGAAGCCATGGGAGGACCTTGAGGGAGATAAATCCCGTTTTTGGAGAGTGAGGGAGAGAAATGAAGGTCAAACATTTAGGTTATGGTGTTTAGAAGGTTTAAAACTTAGTGGGACAAGTGTTAACATGATGTGGTTGCTTAAAATCTAATTTTGGGGCTTGATTTGATCACTAAAGAACTCTCTAATCCAGTCTTAAAACATGTTACTAATGTTAGGACACAAGTAATGAGGGTTAGGGAGGTTTAGGTGGGGCTTAGAAAGGGTTTAGGATAGGGGTTTAAGGGTAGAATTCTAGAGGCTAATTTTTCCATCCATCATATTGATCGAGAGGCTAATTCGGTGGCAGATGCTCTTGCTAATCTTGGTTGCGATCAGGGCAATGATGTTTTGTTTGAGTCTGCTGCGTCGCTTCCTCTTCGCATTAAGGGCCTTCTTATTCTTGATAGATCTGACACTCCCTATGTTCGTATTTCTTAGGTCTTTTTTGTTGTTTATTTCCTTTTTCGAGGTTAGGCTCCTCCGTCCTCCCATTTATAAGGGCAAGGCTGGTTGTTCCCCTCAAGTTTGTATGTCTATTTTTTCTTAATTAATAAAATCTGCCAGAGTACCATCCCTGTTTGATTAAAAAAAAGGTAGAATTCGAGAAACAGTGAAACAGAGCAACCAGTTGCGGGACCTTGCGGGGGCAAGGTCCTTCCTACCTTGCGACCGCAAGGTCCTACCTACCTTGCGACAGCAAGGTACCTGCATGCCAAACTCTCCATTTTCTGGTTACCTTGCGAAGGCAAGGCCATTTCCACCTTGCGACAGCAAGCTCGACAGAACCAAAATGGCTCAAAATGCAACCTAAAAGACCCCCAAACACTTAGCCAAATCAATGGGGCTTCAAACCCCAACAAAAATAAGTTTAAAACTCATCACGAACACCCTCAAATGACACCCGAACAATCCGAACAAAGGAGGGAAAGAAGGAGAACTAAACAAGTAATTCAACCGGCGATTCAACAAGCATGCAAACACGATTCTAAACATGTTAAGAGCATTATGAATGACTTATAAATGATTATAAAACATATATAGACTAAGTAAACATGCTCACAAGCAATATGAATGCATGAATGCAAGCAATGAATGGCTAGGGTACCACAAGATGCGGGGTGTTTGTGAATCACATCAAAGCACCCTTTATCACGGTCTCAAGCACACATAATATAGTCATATATAGGCATGCCAATCTATATCATGTACATGATATATTAATCTACTATGCAAGTACACAATACTAATACTTTCATAAATGTATTAGGTTTAAATCAAAGCAAACCAACGTCTCAAAGTCACTAGGTAACACGAGAACAAACGATTAGTTACTACAATAACTATATATACTTATATAGAAATCATGGAATACACTAGGTACTACAGGAGGCTTAGCCATTCCGCTTCGAAGCGTAAAACAACGAACATTGGATCTAATGAACACCACGGTGATCATTCTTGGGACCGACAATCTTAACTTATCTGATCATAACAATGGACTAAGAAACAATGGCTCTACAGAATTGCAGCACACGCTCTTGGTATAAATGCAACTTAAAAGCGACAGAGGAGGAATATAATACTCCTAGACACAAAATTGCACTCGCGGCAATCTAGATCAACTAAACTTAGAACTCCAAGTCCTACACTTGTACAAAAGAACATGCCACCAAGGCACAATACACAACACTCGACGGTTAATACTCGACGATAACCCAAACCAAACCTAGGCCATGGAACCTATCCTGGCTTATAGCTAACATAAGCTCTAATACCAACTGTCACGACCCGACCAGGATTCCAACACAAAATCCCAAGGTCGTATCGTTGGAACTAACATAAGATGAGGACAAGCACTTGTTAAACAGTAGTGCGAGTCGAACAGTCGAAGCTAACAAGTTCTAAACATGAACATAAAGCCACACTAAAATACGGTATTTCAAAAATAAAATTAGTGGAAGCAATAAGGAAAAGAAGTCCTGAGCTATGAAGCTCGAAACAAAAGCCAAAGAAACCAAGAGAGACATTATCTCTCAAAGGGGGAAAAACAAAAGTCGCGTGCTGCAACATTGCAGACGATGAACAAACCATCGGCACTCCAGGTCGGCGTTTCAACAAAGAACCAACTTGATAACAATTATCCACGGCTAAAGCATACTGGGGTTTACCAACAACTATAACAATTTAGATTAAAGAAAAGCCCCAAAGCTACTGCGTGCCCGGGAGATAACTGAAATAAATACTAAAACCACGAACAAGGCACGACACAACACGTCGGCCCAAAAAAGAACCAATACAAATACCCAAGTATCTACCCGATCGTAAAGTCTAGATAACTTTACATGATGGATCTCACAAGAATGGTAAAGTACAATATACAGATGACGATGCTAAAAGAAACAGGACACCACAAGCTGCTACTCGGGGAAGTCAGCTACTACAAACACGAACCACACGATCTAATCTTGATCTATCGATCAGCTGCGCTCTACTACAGCCACGATCTACTCAACCTCAACGCGGCTACCAATTTACTGCAACTAGAAAACAAAGTACGGAATGAGTCATAATGACCCAGTACGCTACTACAAGAGGTATGTAGCATATAATTATGTAACATAAAAGAAATCATGGTGTCATTTTACAAATGATAGAAAACCCATGAAGAGGCGTCGTATCTTTTAGATACTCCACATGATAACCATTTTTTCTTGCTTACTAAACCATCCAAATGAACCAGGGTGTAACTCCCTGTTCAAACACAAATCAAATGCATTAGAACGTAGTTCCCATAAAGACATCATATGCAAGTATATATATATTATATATATACTAATCAAATTGTTCGTAGAATCATTAAGTATAAATGTGCATATTTATATACATACACATCAAGTCTTTCATGATATACAATCAAGATAAGCATGGTCAATTAGATCTCATGTTCAACTAACACTTTGTTATCACATAAGTGCCCATAGTAAGCCACATATGGGATAGAGACACTACAAGAAAAGAGAGTATTTGGGTCGCTCATTTACCGTCCCTAAAAGTCCATTTGCCGTCCCTAATAGTATTTAGGACGTCCATAGGGACGACAAAATGGGGGCTTAAATAATATGGGTGCTAAATGTTGTAGGGACACGATGAGCCGTCCCTAAAGGTTTTTAAGGACAGAATTTTTGCCGACCCTAATACGTTTCAAAACGTTCTAAATAATTGGCGGGAAAACAAAAAGGACGAATTGTTGTCGTCCTAAATGTCTTGGCGCCAACACATTTGGTTGTAAAATTTTGGTGGGAAAACAAAAAGGACCGATTGTTGGCGTCGTAAATGTTTTGGCGCTAAAACTTTTGGTAGGAAATTACAAAAAATAGTGACGGGTAATATTGGAAAAATTGGTGGAAAACTTATTAACGTCGACTTCCACCGTCCTAAAAAATAATTTCTTATATTGATGTATGCATTCTATTAACGAATTATAAATTTAGCATTTTAATCAATACAACAAACTAAAATTTAAGTAAAAGAAGATATCATTAATAATAAAAGATAATCATTACATCAATCTATTAATAAAGTTGACTGTTTACCAAAAGAATCAATCTACTAGATCCTAAGATTAATTAACCAACCTACAAGAAACTTCTTGAAATATAAAAATATCGTCTTAACTAGTTTAAACGATAAACCAGTAGATCATAAAAAACAAAAGCAAATGGTAGCTTGATGATAATTTTTGACCAATTTCCATCGAACGACATCTTGCGATATTCCCAAAAGCAACCTGAAAAAATAAATAAAATAAAACAATCAATTGAAAAATAATCACATAATTTTCATTTTCCAAGGAGAGGACAACTGAGAGTTTAATGATTGCATTAATGAAGATATAACGGCATAAATTTCAGCTAGGCCCTTCTTGCTTTTATTCTCATCATGCATTAACAAAAGATTACAAAGTTATCACTGCATGCCTTCATAGTAGGAAAGCAAATCCAACGTAATGGAACATAGATGGGGAGTTTTTGAAAAGAAAATTGAATATTACCAGCTCCTTCACTTCTCTTGGCGCCTTCGAAGGTAAACTAGGCGCTCTGTGAATATCATCAAAATGCCCCTGATAGTATGATAGCAAAAACGTTGATCATTAGAGAGAGCTATATGGAGGAAAGATGAAGGGCATGAACACACTCTGTTATTTATCTTAAGTTCCATTGACGAAGAAAGAGGGGGGAGGTTTCATCTCATACAACGCAATATAGCTACTTGTGAGAAAGAATTCAAATGATTAAACTGGAAGTAAAGGGTGGTTGCTTGATTGCTTCAAATTATTGTAAGAGCATATTCTTTGAAAAGTAGATAATATATCAAGTATCTTAATAATCAAATACATTTAAAACTAATGAGTTTTATCCCTTATAGAATAAAAAATAAAAAGAAAATCCAACATTTATTGGTTTGCCAAAATCCGAAACACGTGGCTCTAACAATTTCAGTAGAATTTAGATTTATGATGAGGTAATATATGAATATGATCTACAAACGCAATGACTTTCTTAAAAATAGTTAGAGTGGTACTTGACATTAAAACAATTTCAGTAGAATTTAGTGAGAACCTCCTAAATAAATTGAAAGCAAAAAATAAACATACCGATCTAACTGCAGGTAGTTGGAAAACCCAACCAAGGATAGGTATCTTATGTAAGAAAACAGCCAGTGTCGGACAGAAGCCACTGCACAATGTACGTCATCAGTAACCTTGTATACACAAACTCATTAATCACACACACAAACAAACAGGAGGTCACCATCCTCTCTTCCCTTGAGGAGCATTTTCTCCTTCAATAGATATTTGCGAATGTGTTCAGTATATCCAATTGAGAAATTGTTTGCACCCACCATCAGGAATATACTTGGTAGTTTGACATGTTGCTTCATCTCTTGGATCAAAACATGCAATCACATCAAGAACGTAAACTGCATCCAATACTGTCCTGCATATGGGCATGTAAACATTATTAATAAAATACAGAGTTCAAGATTGCATTATGGGTCGTAAACTATTCCAAGCATGCTTTATAGGATAAATCAATCTCATGTTGAATATAGGATACAAAGGAAGATACATGGCAATTGGACTCCCAAGATCGACTGCTTGAGGGACTCTAAATTATTGAATTTTGCACTATGTGTAATATTACCCTTGAAGCACATATAACAGTATCAAGAGTCAAAAGTAACTCTATTTCATGAAGCGTCAAGCACATACTTGTATTCTTACCCAATGGTGTCCCACGGAGGTGTCATTAGAATGACGCCAGCACGATTTGTAAGTCCTACGGTCGGTTTGAGACCCATAACTGAGTTATGATCTGCAGGGCAGCTCATGGAGCTATGAGTCTCAGTCCCAGTGAGACATCTACCATGTTTGCAGACATAGATATTGCAGATATTGCAGATCCACTACTTGATCCACAAGATTTGACATAAGGGTTCTGCAATATTTCTAGAATATTAAAAAATCACACACAAAATATGACAAAAACGAAACTATTTCTCTCTTATGAACACCATTAGTTAATGTACCCAGTATAAAACTACCATTTGATTTACTTGGATAGCCCATCCATGAATCACAACCATCAGAACCCAATATTATAAAAACTATTTTGGAGCAAAACGATGAGGCTTTGGATGATAGCCAAATAGGTTTTCTCAAAGTAACGATGTTGCTAATATTAATAATTGTTCAACAATTAACACTTAAGCATACATTACTTTGAGAATAGAAGAAAGCACCAATTCTCATTGTCATCTTATATATATTAACTCGGGCAAACTAAGCCCTCCATTTACACATGGGATACTGTCTCCCAACAAGAATGCTCTAACTCTGGTTGCAATGTGTTGTGGATGATTTTCTTTATCAGATAGAAATTCAGTGGCAACACTCAAACTTTCGATAGTATTAATGCATTACGATAAGTACAACCGGCCATTTGTAGACTGCAGTTAACATCACCCTAATTATTTAATAGAAGACATAAGTCAATCAAGTCTAATACACATGATGTATTGTTTATCAGAAGTCAAATGAATGTATACAAGGCTTGCAATGGTACACACCATATCAAACAAGCATTTGGAGGGTGGTCAAGAGTTATTTAAGATGTAAAGTACCAGATTGTTTGAAGTTAGAATATTGAAGAAATTGATTGGTTTTTTATAACATAAATATCCTATATCCCCATCAGATATTAAATTCAAATTAATTTACCATCTGTTAAAGTCAACGTGACCATTTTTTCAATAGATGTTTGATTTTTGCTGCAATCTTATGTACTTTGAATAGGTTAAAATTTCAACTTCTAATGATTGTAGGTGGAATATTGATTTGAAAAACATTCAAATTGATTCTGGAATTCAAATTTGTAAATTAAATCTGTGTAAGTTTTCTCGGAATAGCAACCAACGGTAAATTAAACAGAATAAGAGATGAAGAGAAATTTAATTCAATTAATTAGAGAAAGGATTACAACGAACTTGATATGGATTCTCTCTAACATGACGAGTTGTGGTGGATGGCTTTCGGTCAAAGGGCACAAGTCAGGATCCGACAGACGGCATGTGCATAGTAACTTCCCAAAATATCCTCTCTAACATGAAGAGTTGTGGTGGGTGGCTTTTGGTCAAAGGGCACAAGTAAGGATCCGACATAATTCCTCCCCATGTGTCAAATTATATCCAATTTCATAAGACTTGGGAATATCCTTGATATTAAGATGTTCAAGCTTTCAAGCCCCTATGAGTAACGATCCAGTATCTGGTACCCCTATTCTATTAGACTTCCATTGTTCCGTCAGAGATTATGGTTTATTCATTTTTTGGCTTGACCCCTTTGACGCCCTACACCTGCTCATCTAGACATTGTCACCTGCCCATGGTCCATAACTTTGTTGCTTGATTCTGTGATTTCTGACTAGTTTCCTTCTGTGTCGATGCAACTAATGTAATCGATCTTTCTACAAATCATTTTTCATTTGCTTCGTAGTTTTTCATGTCCATTTATGTACCTGTTCCCCTAGTCTTTCTTACTCCTCCATTGAGTTTAATGATTATACTTTAAATCTTATTCTGATTTTCATACTGAAATGCTTTCACCTCTTCCCCCATATATATATTTTTCAAAGCTAGCTACAGCCAAGGCCCAAGTAACCAGAAGCGGCATTTAAGTGGAGTCTTGCAACCTGAGCACACTATTTAATATACAAAATAGCCTACTTATCAATTACATAAATCTATTTAATGGTCGTTCAATCACACAAGGTATATAGGGGTTTAAGATTTACACATTCCGACTTTCTTTAAAAATCAAGGAAAAATAAAATAAAAGTATTGCTGTGTGATAAGGTTGAAAAGTTCAATGTGGATGGCTTATATGGAGCAAAAACAATCCACTCCAAAGATACATATCCTATTAAATATTTTTTTTGTATCATATAAGATGTTAGAGATCACGTATCATACCATACATTTTTGAATTTTACTTACTTCGTGAAGAACAAAAAATAACTAATGATAATAATAATGGCGACTAAATCTTCTCATTCTTTTGAGCTAGTAGGGGCAAGTGGCAACTATATCTCCACAACAAGTTTTGGGACCTATTTGTCAATTAACTTAACAAGCCCAGAAAGTATATCCATTATGTTGCCAAACAAATTACTATATCTTGACATGCAGACTAAACAAAAGTGAGTATTTACTCAATTGTTCAGAGTACACAAAAGTGAGTATTTACACAATTGTTCAGAGTACACAAAAGTGAGTATTTATACAGTTGTGCGTGAATAAATGGAATGGAAGTATAAGTACAAGTGCATACTTTAAAGCTATTGTTAATAATTGCTTCTCAATAAGAAGACCCCAATCACATGCAACGACTGAAAGAACAATGCTGCACAATAATATGAAAATAAAATAATCACCACAGCTAGTAAACCAGTAAAATGGAAATTCTAGCTATCGCTGCTTGACCAAAATGAAGCAACCACTAATTAAGAACCCCAGAATCAAAGAAACCCTTGAACCAAACTCCCTAGATTATCATAATCCAAAGCCCTAAACGAAAAATCAAGAATTTTAAAATTACAAATGATCCATGAGCCAAAACCATGCCTTAACCCAAAATTGAGTTTTATTTTTGACTTTTAGACTAGAAGCTTGTGCAGTAACTTGAGTTTTATTTTTGAAAACTCCCAACATATATAGGGAATATTGCAAGTAGTTCACCTCTGTAACCAAACAGATAAGGGTTCAAAACTACACATGATACAAACCCCTCAAATCACAAAAATATGAGCCCACATTTTTCCCTCTCATGCCTCAATTAGCCATAACCAATCAAAGGTGTAAAACCCTAACTAAATATCAAACGAAATTGAAATCTTAACTTTAGAGTTGAAGAATTAGAGAAACATTGAGGTCAATTTCATGAGATTCATTTGTATTTCACAAACCTAACAAGAAAAACTTAGTAACATGCATATCAACAATAAAGAAAAGGTGCAATCGAGAGAGAGGAAAAGAGAGTGGAGAGAGGGAGATACAGTTACCAGATCGATTGGGCACGAGGGAGGGAGGGAGGGATGAACTGCCGAACTGATCTGCCCTTCTCCCAACCGAGAACTGTATGACTTTGAGAACCAAAAAGGTTGTGGGAAATATTTGGGGAAAAAAAATGTCCGGCAAAGTAAAAAAAGTATTAGGGACCCTCGTAAAGCTTTGGTCCCAAAAAAAAACTAGGTATTAAGGACCATTGGCACATGTGACCTTAAATGTAGGAACCCAAATACTAATTTTTCTTGTAGTGAGAAGATATCGAATCAATGTCGTTGTGTCGCTCTTGAAATCACTATCGCTAAACTGTTTCGTGACTACGATGTACGTGATTGATACATCGATGTACTGAGGACACCCCTCAGCTGAATTAGCATAATCCATGCGCTCTATTGGTTACGGCAATGGGCTAACTTCCCCACTGAGGCCAACAGTGGAGGGTGTGTGAATTATCTCCGGTACGGCGATACATAGAAATCACGGATCCCATAATCCGTGAAGACGATGCATCGTCCCACCATCAACGTAAAAAAACTCAAGTAATGCCAGCTGGACTTATATGCAATGCACAAGTAGATATTTACTTGCCATGAAACCAAATAAGGAACGAACACCTCGTCCAATGTCAAGTAGGTGAATTACTCTACTACATATTCATGATTATGCACATAATTGTAATAATCATTTAAATCATGTTTGAAGCTCATTTGAGTTTTGAGAACACAAGTGTCAAGTTGTCCACACTAATCAATTCAAGTTCCAAATACTAGTAATCTAGTCAAATGGAATCTAGTTAACATACGATCTCACCACGATCCCCGTAAGGTTCAATTGTTCCTTAAGCTCGACTCTGTTGAGTCTTTACTACAATTCTAACCAAAGAGGGTATAAATGCTATATGCATTTCTAGCCCTTCTTTGTTCTTGTTTAAGTCATAGCTAGGTTCTCGTTCCATTTTAGGAACCCTAGTTCACGTGTGATATAAGTCAAGTAGAAGATGGAAGCCTAAGTTGATTAATATCAAATCAAGCCCTAGTTCAATTCAAGTTCATAATCCCACCTATTAGTGGAATCCAAATTTCATTGCAAGTTAACAACACAATAGTAGAACATTCTTGAAGGCAAGAAACAATATATGCTTTATAAGTCATATTCATCAAGTATGGAGAATCAATCCTTAACAAGTTCAAATATTACAAATCACTCGGCGCAGCAATCTTTCAAATTGCATTAAAAATTCCTCTCAACACAAATTGTACTGAATCTAACTTATTCAGAAAGTAGACTCTATAAACTATAACTTAGCCTTTTAAATCACTTCATTCGGACTTGTATTCATCAATCTATGATTATATCAAGATCAAGCTAATAATCTGTTTTTCTGTTATGATTATTCTGCCCAGTCAACTTATAAATTCGACCATTAATTCCTCACAACTAAAAATTTCATGAATTTTATATATTCAGAAACTAGACTCTTGGAACTATAATTTAGAACTTTAATTTACTCTATTTGAACTTGTATTCTTCAGGATACAGTCACCTCAAGTCATGTTAAAAATATGGTTTTCTGTTAAGACTTATTCAGCATGACTATCGTACAAAATTCACCAAAAATTCCCCGTTGATCCAAATGACACATATTTTACATTTATAGAAACTAGACTCTTTGATCTAGAGTTTACAATTTTAAAATACTCCAATTAGACTTCTATTCATCAAGTCATCGTCCTCTCAAATTCATGACACAAATCTGATTCTATGCTATGATGACTTACACTGAGTGTCTACCATAGAAAATTCACCAAATATTCCTCATAAATCCAAATACAATAAATATTACATTTCTAGAAACTAGACTCTCTTAAATACTATTTAAAATTTTAAACCACTCAATTAAGATAGGTATTCATCGAAATATGGTCCCCTCAATATCACGTTAACAGATTGACTTTCTGGTAACAGCTTACTGGAACAGCCACGATTTGTGACTAATGAAAAATACTTCCTTAACTCCAAAATTTATGAAACTTTACAGAGAGTTACCTAACATGTATAGGTATAACATACTACATGTTTAGAAAATTCCCTTTAGTAGATTAGTAGCAGTAACTTCCCAAAATTTGCCCAAAACAGAAACTGAATTTGTATTGTTTGTTTTCCAACAAGTTCATGAACAACAATGATTCCAAATCAAAGCCTAAACATATTTCAAATTAAACCCAAGACCAAAATCATCGAGTCAAGATCCATCATGGAAAAATTTCCAGATTTCATAGAAGCATCAAAACATTTTATAAACTTGATAAAACTCTTCCTTAGCATGATCTTAAACAAGTTTAATGAAGACTAGCATGGCAAACAATCTAGCTTACAAAATTTTGGAAATTTGCAGCTTACCTTAAGCCCATTAAAAGCTGGAGAAAATTAAAACAAACCAAGGATTAGTAGTCACCTCGTCGATAGCTACGATTGGGTGGTCTCGAATCCAAAATCGGGTGGCCGGATCTCCGGGAAATCAAGAAAGACACACTAATCTCACCTCCAATCACCCACACTCAAGCTCCACCATTGTTGAACACAAAAATCTGATGTTAGGAGGTGTAATGAGTTGATAAAATCAGATATTTCAAGTCACAAAGGTTAGGGAGTGAGTGGAAAACAAGTGTCAAACTATGATATGTCAATTTTTAAGTGAGATTAAGTCCCTAATTGAGGACTTAGTGTTAAAATTTTAACTTAGGCTTAATCCATTATAATTAAGGTCTAATTAAGGTCTCAAGTCAGGTTTAGTGAAATTCATTAAGGCTCACCATGTAAATCCAATAAACAAGGCAAAACTCAAATTTCTGGAAATACCGAGAATAACTGATACAGTCAACTTTTTAAAAATGTACATATAATGAAATACAACTCCGAAAATTATACAAGAGGTATGGTTAGAAAGATCTTGAAGTCTAGTTTCTAACGCATCAAACGGATCTCTATTCCGAGTTGTCTACATAAAACTATGGCTAAATTACTACAGCCCTATCATGTCCGAGGCGAATACACAAGTCACACCGGAAATGAAACACGAGTGTGTTCAAACTTAAACACGACCAAACCAAAATAATACCAAGTTAATCCCCAAGGTCCCCCTAGTCATCTAGGGCCAAACCTAGGATCAAAATAATACTAACCGAGTAATACGACAACAGAATAACTAAAATCGCAAATCGGGGAATCAAACTTACGACGACAACTACTATGAACGTCGTGGCCAGATGTAAACTTGTAAACATGGTTATTATGAATGTAAATTCATCCAAGCAAGTACATAAGGATTCGGGGTCTCACACTCACAATTCCCGGTACATAGTCATTCATGATGGGAATAGTGAAGTCATGGAGTGGCCTCTTTGTTCAATAGGATTCTCTCTATTCCTCCTTTCATTAGCCCCTTGGGCTTCTTCTCTATTCCCCCTTCCATTGACAACATATATTTTATAGAATTGTTGGACTTATAAATGTTGCTTTCCGTCGACGTTTCAGTTAACTGGATTTAACTAGAGTTAAATGATACTTATAAAACATATCGGGGTTTAAACTTAAAATATGCTTTTAGCCATAAAATGCCCAAGGGAGCCACTCCCCTTGCCTTAGAGTCGCACCCCTTATAAGGGAGCCGCTCCATGCTCGCTTTTTCTCCAGGTTGTTTAAACGCGTTCGTTTCATCGACCACCTCGTGCTTTCATGCGATGTTTCATTCTAGGCTTCCACCTGGCATACCATGCAATGTTTGTGAGTGTACATCGTCGTTTATTCGACTGTTTACTTCTATAAATAGAGGCTTTGGGCTCTCATTCTTAACACATAACATTTGCGCACAATACGATCAATACCGCATTTCATCCCATATTGCCTTCCCGAAGCCTCCTTTGCCAAAGAAGCCGAAGAAGAAGAAGAAAGCCTCCTCGCTTTGCACCCCACAGTGAGCCATCTGAACAGTCTTTGCCCCTGGCAAGCCGATCAAATTGTAATACCCCAAGTATTTTGAAATGCATCCTAACCTTAATAACATGATAATAAATTGTTAATGTGTGTTAATTGATTGAATTACATGTATGTGTTTTGAATTCCAAGATGAATAAGGGGATGTTGATACCCTAGCATGGCTTGTTGTGAATTTGCCAATGTTAGAATAAAACTCCAAAACAGCTCTGGGTGCGAAATATTTCCCACCCTGGGTGCGATCTAATATGGAATTGTAGTTGTCTTAACATTTTACTTTCGTGGGAGCGAAACATTTCCCACCCTAGGTGCGATTGTTACTGTATCAAATTTGCCAATATAGTTACTTCAGTTTTGCAGGTACGAAATATTTCGTGGGTGCGAAATATTTCCAACCCTGGGTGCGAAACCTACTTGAATTCGTTGAATAATTGAGATCAATATGACTAATCATGATTATTAAGGTTAAGTATAATTGATTAGATTAATCACGATTAAGGGGTCTTAAGTATGATTAATTAGTATTAATCAAGATTACTTAGCTTAATCTTGGATTAATGTCAACCAAAGAGGTTGTCACACCTCATGCTTTGTGGGGGGACCATTCCCACCTTTATCTTCAACTGAATAAAGCCAAGACACACCTCTTCCACCTCCTTTGTAACACCCCAGATTCATGCATGATCATTGTGTGCTTGCCTTCATGCCATTCTTAATGTTCATGAGCATGTTTAACTAGTTTACAGATGTATTGGAATCGTTTAAAAGTTATTCATAATGCTCTTAATATGCTTAGAATCTTATTTGCATGTTTGTTGAATCGTTGGTTGAATCGCTCGTTTAGTTCTCCTTATTTCCCTCCTTTATTTAGATTGTTCGAGTGTTGTTTGAGGGTGTTTGGGGTGAGTTCTAGATTCACTTTGAATGAGGTTTAAGCCTCATTGATTTTGGCTAAGTGTTTGGGGGTCCTTTAGGATGCCTTTTAAGCCTTTTTGGGTATGTCGGGCTTGCGGTCGCAAGGGGTTAAGGCCTTGCCCTCGCAAGGTTTCCAGAAAGTTTGATAATGGAGAGTCAGAGAGCATGCGGCCGCATGCTATGGGAGCCATGCGACCGCATGGTCCCCCGAGGCTGTTTTGCTCTGTTTTGCTGTTTGACGATTTTTGTGCTTTCAACCCCTATCAAAACCTTTTATAAACCCCACCTAAACCTCCCTAACCCTCCTTACTATTAACCTAACCTTATTAACTAGTTTTAAGTGTGTTTAAGTGAGTGCATTAGTTGGATTACTAAGCCCAAAACAAATTCTTATGAACCACAAAGTTGTGACACTTGTCCCACTAACATTTCCAACCCATAAACACCACAAATTCAGTCTTTGTTCCTTCATTTCCCCCCTTCTCTCTCCAAAAACGGGATATCTCTTCCCCAAGGTTCCTCCATGAGTTCTTGAAGGTTCCTCCTTGGTCTTCCATGATTCCTTCCTCCATTGTTCAAATCAACTCAATAGAAGTGAAGAGCTTGAAGAGTAGAGCATTTCTAACCGAATAGTTTCTCCATTTGATTTCTTGTGTGTAGTTTACAGGTAAGTTACTCTTCTTCTTTTTGGTTTTAGTACTCATTTATCCTAAGGAAACAAAACCTATGATTTTTGAGGTCAATGAGTACACATACCTGCCCTATATGCCTTCATCTTGTGATTTTAACATGTGAACTTATTAGGAGCATGTGTAGGATGATTTTATGATTATTGAAGCATGTTATTATCCTCCATCTTATGTATCTAGGATTGTGAGCATGTTAGAAGTAATGCCTACATGTATATTAGAAATGGTGTTAAGTGAAAGTACCTCATATGTGGCTTACTTGGTAAAATGGTGAATTGTTATGTGTTCTAGCTTATGTTGAACTCTATATTGAAGAGGGATCACATTGTAGTATTTTGGTACACTCATAACCTAGTTGGACTTAGTAATGTACTTAGGTTGGTTTGAGAATCACATAGCTTCAAATCCCCAAAATTGGGAATGTGTAGTAAAGACTCAACGGAGTCGACCCTAGGGAAGTTTGGAACATGTTGAACACTACTTTTAATCCCTACGAAATTTGGACACCGTTTTTTTGGGTTTACTCAATTATAAGTTGAGCCTATTTATGTGCAATTAAGTTTGTTGTGATTGTTGGGTTTTGAGCAATTAATTGCCCTGACATGATTTATTGTAGAGATTAATAGCCTACTTGATCGGATGAGTTCGCTCTTGTCGAATTCGATCATTATTTGTTTATGACGAGTAAATATCTACTTGTGCATCACATTGAGTCCAGATGGCATTATTTGGTTTGATTTATACGTCAGGGTGGGACGATGCATCGCCTTCACGAATTGTGAGATTCGTGTTCGCTATGGATCGCTGCACCTGGGACCTCACACATGCCTTCACTATGGGTCGCAGTGGGGAAGTAGCCCGTTTGCCGTATCAATACGTGTCGATGAATTCACAAAACATCGATGGCACGAATCAGTTAACACAGTTTATTGCAGTAGCTACGTAGCGGCCGGGCCTATATCATATACTACTTGTATGATTTAATACACGCACTTATGTGAATAATGTGCTAAGTGCTCTATGATTATTATGTTCCCTATTGATGATAAATTATATGCCATGACACAGACATGCATTTTAGTAGCTTACTAAGTCTTTATGACTTACCCTATTTGTTTGTTTTGTTTTCCTTAGATCCGAGCCAAGGAGAAGGTCCTCGTTAGATTCGTCGTTCCCGAGCTAGATAGCCCGTGAGCTTGAAGGTTGTTCTTTTGAGACTCGTATAGTTAGTCTTTTATTTTGGCAAGGACGATGGGAAGCAAGTCATCTAGACTTGACTTGTGTTTTTGTGTTGATTGTATAACTCTTGAATATTCTAGACTTATGAATACTTTGCACGCCGACTTTCATGTCGAGCTTGTTTATATGTTATGGTTCACTACATCTTATTCCGCTTATTACTCTTTTTAAGTATTATTGATGTTGTTGTCTCCGGCATGTTGTGGCCATTGAGGTTATTATATTGCATGTGTTATAATCGTAGGAGTAGTTGTTGGATTTCGGCTATAACGTGCCGAAGACTTGTTTACTTTATGAATTATTCCGGCCAAGTGTAGCCGAGTTGTTATTTGTATGCGATGTTGCGCCATGTGAAATTTTAAATTCCTACATACGCATGCTTACTTGTATATACTTGGGCGGTCCGACTTGGGATTTCGCATTGGAATTCGGGTCAGGTTGCCACAGTTGGTATCAGAGCTATATGTTAGCTGTCGGCCAGGATAGGTTCCATGGCCTAGGTGGGTTGGTTATTTGTGAGATGATTCTAACGTTTAGTGAATTCTTATAGGTGTTCGATGGAGGTTCCTAGGGATGGTAATGGCCAAGGTAGAGCTAGACCCCAGGAAAGGTTCACTCGAGCCTAAGGCTGAGGTACCACCGCCGCAGAATCTGGTTGGTCCGGATGCGCAAATGGCAGAATTATACCATAGGATGATGGCTTTTCTGGCAGGGGCAGGCTAGGGAGGTCAAGCTAAGGGAGCACCACCACCCCAATAGGAAGAGATAGTACCACCACCGCAACCACCACCAAGGAATGACACGACCCTTCTAGAGAGATTTCTTAAGCTGAAACTGTGGCGACCCGACCCGGATCCCAAGACGAGACCCCGAGGTCGTGCCGCCTAGAAAAGGCACGTAACAAAAACAAATAGCAAATAGGGGTAAGGCCATAACGGCGATACGCCAAAAACTTTTAACACATGCGGAAGCGTATTGTAATTAAACAGTGGCGCCCGAGCTAACAAGCTCAAACTAACACAACCTTAGAGATAATGAATCTCTTGGTCCAAAAATAAAATCATGTGACGCAACAATAGGCATGTACAACCATTTATAGCAATTATATACCAAGTCATCGGCGACGTTACGGCCGGAACCCAACATTAAACTAAGTCTACAACTCTAGTCTAACATGCTTAACGGCTAAAAACATGTCGGATAACAAACATAATAAACAAACCAATATATGGTTAAAACAACTAAAGCATGAGCATCATAAATACATAAGGCATGACTAACACATGTCAGCTCTCAAAAGATTAAGTACTAATTAACATAAGTACTAGTAATCAAACACACAAAGTCTTGCTAACCCACATAAAGTTTATATAACTTTATGTTCCCATCGTCCTTGCCAAAAGAAAAGGTACTAAAATTACAAGGTAGCAACCTCGTCAAAGCTTCACCAATCGCAACTTGATAATTACTTCGAACCACTCGCTCGGCTCGGATCTAGGGAAAACAATCAAAACAAATAGGAGTAAGTCATAAAGACTTAGCAAGTTACTAACATAACTTCATGTCATGGCATCATGCTCAACAATAATAATTCATGTTATTGCATAATATACATTTCATAAATAATCATGTCAAGGTAGTCATACTTAACAATTTCGAGTATCATGTTATCAACAAGTATAACATTTCATTAATCCATTCAACCATCATCTCATATCATATCATATTCACGTAGCACGTTATTCACATATAAGCACTCGTGAGTCAATTTATATAAAAAGGGATATGATACTGTTACCCTTTTTCCGCCGTGTCGCTCCTGCAAAAACACGTGCAAAACCTTTATGTGTCCTCGATATCCCTTTCGTGGATATCAACGTCCCCGAGACATTTCTCCGCTCGAGTTCCGATAGTTATCAAAGTCATGTTTCCATACTACAACTGAGATCAACTACTTCCCTAACGTGGCCATCGATAGAGGGTGTGTGCAATCCAGCACGGCGATCCATCAAAATCACGAATCTCACAATTCGTGAAGATGATACATCGTCCCGCCCCAAAGACTCAACAAACCGACTCCAGCTGGACTCAAACTTCAAGCACACGTAATTCATATTCATATATGCTCAAATAAGTAGGCAAGTACTCTACAATCATCTAGTCATGCTTTTAATTCACAACTAGCACATAATCACATTAGAGATAAAATCAAGACTCTAATCATAAAGTGTTCTTCATACACTTTAAAATGCTTGGAGGCTTAACCTCCATTAATACTACCCCAAAATTCGTAGGACTTAGGCATATTACTCCTTAATGTCATACTAACTCAATGGTCAACTCCGTTGAGTCATAATCAATCTTTCAAAATTAGGGTATAGAAGCCATTGGCCTCAATACTCTCCTATGTCCATACTAACGTAATTAAATAAATTACTAAGGTCATTAAACCCATAAAAAAAACCCCAATCAAACAATCAAGTATGAACATAGAATCAAAGTCACAAACTAGGCAGATACATTTTTGTCATTTGTAAAACCCTAAAATGTTGTTTGCTTGTGTTATGCATGAACTTATACACTTATAATCATTATAAACATGTTCATTTAGCTCCCGTATATGTTTAGAGTCAATAGCATGATCGTTGACGTCGTTTGAGATGCACGTATGCATTTTTCTTTCACGAGATGCTTTGAATCTCGGGTTTATGTTTTATGTTGTAATCACATGGATATTTGTTAGAAGGAATTCAAAACATCATTAACATGCCTTGGATGTTTGTTAGATGCTAATTGCATCGTCGGTTTGGTTGCTAGTTTGATTCTAGCGATAACCCTTCTCCGTTTGACTTTTTCGGTTGTCGTTCGGGAGAGTTCTGCCTGAGTTCTGGGCCATGTTTTGTTGAGGTTTGAGACTTGATTCCTTTGGTTATAGATTGGAGGACATTAGGGTTGAATTGTAGACCATTTTTGGCTTGGAAGGACTCGAGAATGCATGCGGGAGAGGCCGGGACCGAGCGAGGAAGCGAGAAAAAGTGGAATGCTCGAAATTTGAGTGATGCGGTCGGATCACCCTTTTCACCAAGCGACGCAAGGGTCACCGGATACAGATTCGGATTTTTGCCCCTTTTTGTATTCTGTCCGAAATTTTACCCATTAAACCCAATCTAAACCTATCCTAAACCCATCTACTTAAGCTAATACTAATCCTAAACATCTATTAGGAGATTAGGGGTTAATTAGTGATTTGATTAGAGGATTTAATCCCTCATATATAAACCCAAATCAGCCGCTCACTCTCCATAGTTCGGCCAAGACAGAAAATACGACTTCCCCTTTTGCTCTTCTGCGAGCACTTCAACCCAACCAAAGAGGAAGCTTGAGAAGGTGATTTCTAGGGAGATTGAAGGGCTTGAGCTTGGAAGCCATAGCTGGGTCTTCTTCTTCCCCATTCTACCTACAAGTTTGAAGAAAGAGTTGAGGAGAAGACACCATTGTTAGGGCACAAAATTTCAACTTGTTAGGGCTGAGTTTTTGTAAGTTTCTACCTCTCTTCTTTCTTTCTTTTTAGGCTCCATTGACCCTAGAGGAAACAACCAATTATGCTATTTGAGGTCAATGGAAGCCATTGTTAGGAGTTTATAGAAGATGCATGAACCCTAGATTACAAATTCATGATAGAACTTGATTGACCTATGTGAGACCATGATTATGTGAAATTCATGTTCTAACTAGTTTATTGAACTTGATTATGTCAAATATCCATGAGTATTGATGTTGGTTTGATTGAGATACTTGGAGGGTGCCTTGCCCTAATTTTGTTTTAGCTTGCAATCTAATGATGTTAGCTTGATTAATATGTTTTATATGCTTAATAGAGTATATTAAACCATGTTGTAAATTTTAATCATGATTTGAAGGTTATGATTGGTATGATGACTTGGATGAAATTATGCACAAGATGGCTAATTTATTCTAAGTTGCATTGTTAATTAGTTTGTTGGGTTTATATGATTTTATTGAGCATCGGGTTTATGGTTTTGGCGATAGTTATGAATATAGGGGGATGATGAAGCCTAAGCTTCTATTCCTTGAATTTTCGAAAACTTAGATTGAACTCAACGAGTTAACCTTTGGGTTAGTATGAATCCTAGGAACTATAATTTTAAGTCCTACGGAATTTTGGGTAGAATTCATGGAGGTCGAGCCTCCAAGAAGTTTTGAAGTGTGTGAAGCACACTTGATTATGAGAGCTTATATGATTCTCGGTGTGATGTTTATGCTAGTTGTGGATGAATTGCATGACTAGTTTGATAGTAGAGTGTTTACCTACTTGTTTTGAGCATATGAGTATATATTACTTGTGCTTGGGTTTTGAGTCCAGCTGGCGCCGGTCTGTTAAGTCTTTGGTAGGACGATACATCGTCTTCACGAATTGTGGGATTCGTGATCGCGATGGATCGCCGTGCCGGATTCGCACACACCCCTCCATCGATGGCCACGGTGGGGAAGTAGTTTATCTCAGTTGTAGTAATACACATGGCTTTGATAACTATGGAACTCGAGGAGATCGGAGACGCTCGGGACGCCGATATCTACGAGAGGGATATCGAGGGCACATAAGGGTTTTTGCACGTGCTTTTTGCACGCAGCTTGGTGAGAGCGACACGCCGAGGAATTTGGGTAATGGTATCATATCCCTTATATATGAATTGTTTCACAAGTGCTTAAGTGAATAACGTGCTTAGTGAATTGGATATGATATGGTGTTTGTTTTGGTTTCTTACATGTTATACTTGATAGATAACATATTGATTAAATGTTGTTAAGCATTTATGCTATCACATGAACTCTATTGGAATGTTGTTTTATGCCAAAGATATAGATTATTACTGTTAAGACAAAAATGCCTTGACATGGATTTATGATGAGATGTTATACTTTAATGATAACATATTTATTTAATGTTGAGCATGGATGCCATAACATGATTTTGTATAAGGTTAATACATGACGATAGCATGATGTTATTTATGATTGAGCATTATGCCATGGTAGGAAGTTACGGTTAGTAACTTACTAAGTCATTGTGACTTACTTTTATTTGTTGGTTGTTTTTCCCTAGATCCGAGCCGTTCGAGCGGATCCAAGTAAATCCAGAAGGTTACGTTGGCAAAGAATTCTTTTGGAAAGGTTGCTACTTAGATGTTATTTTGTTTTTGGTGAGGTCGTTGGGAAGATGAAGTTATGTAAACTTCATGATTGGGTAGCAAACCTTAATGTGATCGAAATGTTGTAATCATGTTGTTAGCTTATTCTTTTGGTAGCCGACGAGTAGAAGTCGTGCTTGATGTATATTGGTAGTTATGCTTCCATATGCTTACTTGTTGTTAGTACTTATTATTATCAGTACTTATGTTGTTGGTAGCCGACTTGTTTTAGTCGCGCTTGGTTAATTGGTGATTATGTTTAGCATGCTATATTGCTAGTTAAATATTATGTTTGTTCTCCGGCATGTTTTTAGCCGTTGAGTTGTTAGACTAGAGTCTTAGACTTAGTTTAATGTTGGGTTCCGGCCGTAGCTTCGCCGATGACTTGGTTTATTTTATGCTAAATATGAATTGCATAACAGGGAGTTTGTCCTACGTGCCCAATGTTATGCACGCGAAGTCCCATTTTTGGACCGAGAGATTAATTATCTCTTTGGTTGTTTTAGTTTGAGCTTGTTAGCTCTGGGCGCCACTGCTTTTATTTTATTTCGCTCGCATGTGTTTTAAGTTGTCCTGTATCGCCGTTATGGCCCTACCCATTATTTGCTACTTGTTGTTGTTATTTGTTTCCTCGGCGCACGACCTTGGGATTTCGCCTTGGGATCCCGGTCGGTCGCCACATGGTATCGTGAGCTATGATTATAAATTTAGCTTTCACCGATAGGTTCCATGGCTTTGGGGGTTGGTTTGTGTGATAGATTTATTTTATTAACGTCGAGTGTTATTGTAGGTTTAATGGTGGATACTAGAGTAGGAGCTAGTTCCGGAGGTGGCACCGTAGTGGTAGAGGTGCTGGTATAGGTATTGGCGTGGCAAAATGCTAACGATAACCGTCACGTAATATTCCTCCACCGCGAACACCGTAAAAGCGCATGAGGCGATGGCAAATATGTATCGTGGCATGCTTGATTTGATGAACGAGATGAATCAAAGAGGTTTTGCAGAGTGGGAGCAACAAGGAGGACCACGGCTGTAGCCACAACCGAACTACGTAGAGAGGCCGAGGCAGAGGCTAGACATAATGATAATTCTATGCTTGAAAGATTTGTGAAGTTAAAACCGAGGCGCTTTAATGGAGAGCCTGACGCCGCAAAAGCCGAGCTTTGGATCGAACACTTAGAGAAAATATTTGCACCATCGGGTTTATGATGAACAAAAAGTTGTATTAGGCGTGTTCAAGCTTAGAGTCTTCGCGAGCTTGCGGTGGCAGTCTTGAGGAGAGAGTTGGGTGCATAGAGTCCCAAAGATATGGCCTAATTTCGTTCGAGAGTTCGAGCTTCTATGTACCGGAAGTGGTTCGGGAGAAAGAGAGAAAGAATTTCGGATTTGGTGCGAGGGAGTATGGCAGTTTCATAGTATTCGGCCAGTTGGGAGGCATTCTTTACACATTTGATTCGAGATGAGGCTAGGAGGACACAGAAATTTGTTAAGGGTTTGAGGGCCGAGATGCAGGCGACTTCTTTCTCATCGGTTAGGTAGATGGGAAGGCCGTTGATAGAGCCTACATTATTGAGAGAGACATTGATGAGCAGGTACTATGCCTATTTCGGGTTCTTCTCGGCTGACCTAAGCAATCTTAAAGGCGAGTCATGGATCGAGGTAGTGGGAATTTTAGTGGAGCGTGATCGCAAGAAAGGAAGTGGAAAATCTCATTATGAAGGACATGCGAAGAGTCGGTCTAGTGGCAAGGGAGCTAGTACTACATCTACTCGAGGAGGATCGTAGTGTGGCATTGGTTTGCTCTTATTGTTCCAAGATTGGGCATACGAGAAGATAGGTCTTTGGGTAAGAATGGAGCACCAATGGAGTGTTACTCTTGTGGAGTTTCGGGGCATATGAAGAAGGATTGTCCTAAAGCGAAGAATAATCGATCGGGAGGTTCGGTCGGACTACGGTTGGGACAAAGAGAGAGCGCGATGGAAAAGCTAAGGTGCGAGTCGCGTATTTGCTCTTGATCGAGAGGTGTACTGAGTCTGACGGTGATTGGAGGTATCGTTTCTATTTTCGGTAATGAGGCTCGTGTACTTATAGACCGAGGTCATCGCATTCTTATGTTGCATCGCATTTTGTTGACAAGCTATGTGTTATGCCTCGGTCTTTTTACCATATGTGCTTGAAGTATCTACCCCTCTTGAGGAATGTTTGTTAACCCCATAGAGCATGCGATGTACTTGTGGATAAACATGTGTTGCATGCGGATTGAGTGGTGTTACCACTTCGCGATTTGATGTTATACTTGGCATGGATTGGTTGAGCACATATCATGCATTGGTGGATTGCCTTAGTAAAAAGGGTTACTTTACTTTGCACGGCGTTCTAACTTTGTGTTTTTGGGAGATAAT
>CM028378.1:86727711-86932864 GCA_013146195.2 Codonopsis lanceolata | reverse complement strand
TTTCACTCCCCTTAAACACTTCAAGAGAGGAAATTATGATGCAAATACTGCACGATCTTCCCGCCCTATCCCATGAATCCTGATATCGCCTAATCACGGATAGCACAAAATTTTGTGCCTATCACAACGACGTGGGCATGTCACGTAGAATGCTTCATCCTCAAAAAGAAATCCAACGCTTGATTAATCAAGGACGCCTTGATAGGTTCAAGCAAGGGAACAACAATGGTGGCAATCGCCGTGATCCTCCCCGCCGGGAAACCATGAAACAGGAAATGCCCCCCGATAAACCGAGTGGTTAATGTTATTCTCGAGGAAGAGCCAAATTGACTCAACCGAAAGCATATTTATTCACCGTCAAAAGTGATGAATATGCCACCAAGAACTCGATTTGGCGAGAAGACCATCCAGTTCACTCGCAGCGAGCTGGCAAGCACAACCCTTGCTTCCGAGCAGCCTTTGGTTGTATCGGCTTTGATTAACAATCGCGTGTGCACCGAGTACTCGAGATATGGAGCATGCCGACGTGCTTTACTACAGCTTGTTTTAAGGAGAATTGGTCTCACCGATGCCCGATTAAAACCTTACTTGGGAACTTTGGAAGGTTTTACAAATCATAAAGTCGGTGTTAAGGGCACAGCTTGACCTGAAGTTTACATAGCGATGGGGAACATACGAGGTTAGAGGTCATAACTTTCCTCGTGATCGATTTAAAATCACCATACAATGCCATCACGGGCATCCCGCCTATGGCTCGCCTGCATGGTAGCCCAAGCACCCCACCGAGCAAAGTTTTACACGCATTATCGGCATTGGAATCCTTCACGCCAACCCCGAGCAATGTGGGAATTTGTTCGGGAAACGTAAGAAAAGAAAAATCGCGCTTCCATCCCCAATGAAGAAATCGTTGTTCCAGAAAAGCTCCGGACAATATAGCAGTAATTTCTGAAGGGGAATGCTCGCGACCAGAAAGTATGGAGGTCGATAACCCTAAGGACAAGGAGACAGAGGCCGCCGAGGAAACGCCAAAGCCCGCCTCGTAAGAAAGAGGGCAAAAGTCATTTAAAAAATTGAAATGGACACATTGCAGTCCGTGAGGAGCCTAATTCCTGGCCAAGATGAGCTCGAGGAAATCGCCATCAACCCGCCTTTTCCGCAGCGTAAGATCAAAATTGGGACAGCACTTTCCCCCGAGGAGCGGACACGGTTGATCGAACAACTAAAGTCAAGTCTTGATGTGTTTGCATGGACGGTGGAAGATATGAAGGGCATAAGTGAAGAGGTAGCTCTTCATCGACTAAGTGTGGATCCAAATTTACCGACCAATTCAACAAATGATTTCGACAATTCTCCACGTAAAAGAATGAGGCTATAAAGATGGAAATAGAGAAGCTACCGAAAGCGCACATCATTGAAGAAATTCATTATCCGTCATGGCTTGCCAATGTAGTAATGGTTAAGAAGAGCAATGATAAATGGAGAATGTGCGGACTTCACTTTTGATCTTAATAAGGCTTGTCCAAAAGACAAGCATCTCTTCCTCGCATTGATAGGTCGTTGATGCCATTGCGGGTTCGAGATGCTCGCTTTCTTGGATGCGTATTCAGATACCACCAAGTAAAAATGTGCGAAAGCAGACAAGGCTTTGACCGCATTTCGAAAGCAAATGGGCGGTCTCTACCGTTATAAAATGATGCCCTTTGGGTTAAAAAACGCTGGGGCTACCTATCAGCGTATGGTCAACAAAGTTTTTGGACAGCAAATTGGCCGAAACATGGAGGCATACATTGATGACATGGTCATCAAGACAAAGGGGAGAGACCACAGCAAAGACTTGGAAGAAACCTTTACCAATCTGAGAAAGAACAACATGAAACTAAACCCGAGCAAGTGCTGGCCCGGCCGGAAATTTTGGGGTTCATGGTTAACCGTAGGGGAATAGAAGCCAATCCCGAGAAGATTCAAGCTTTACTCGACATGAAGTCGCTTAGATGTATTAAAGACGCCCAACGCTTGAACGGAACCGCCATCGCTCTTGGCCGTTTATTTCGCCTCGCCGAGCGATGTCTACCCTTCTTCAAAGTACTCCGTGGCAATAAGAATTTTGAATGGAATGAAGAATGTGCAGAAGCGTTCAAGCAACTGAAGAAATACCTCGGTAAACCACCCTTAATGAGTAGCCCGAAAACGGGAGAAAATTTATATTGTACTTGGTCGCCACGCACAGCCGTGGCCGCCGCTTTGGTTGGGAGGAGTCAAATGTTCAAAAACATGTGTATTACGTGTCAAAAGCTCTCACACCCGTGGAGAGCCGATATTTTAATATAGAAAAGTTGGCCTACTTCTTGTCATTGCCGCCGGAAATTACGAGCTTATTTTTCTCGCACACGTGATAATTGTATACACCGACTCACCATTACGAAAGATTTTGCACAAACCCGATTTTTTCAGAAGAATGCTTGGTTGGTCCATCGAGCTCACAGTAGTTTCACATCGACTATCAACCACTTAAAGGCAATCAAGGCATGCATTGGCCGACTTTCTCTCGTAGAAACAAGCTTTTCTAACCATGAAGAAGAAGTCGCCCGACACAACTCGCCTCACGAACAAGAAAAACGATTAAGATCAAACCAGCCCATTGTTGGGAATTATTCGTGGATGGCGCTGCAAGTAAAACAGGTAGTGGAGCAGGCATCTTACTTGTCACGCCTGATCAGACTGACGAGTTCGAGATGGCACTTAGATTCAAATTCCCAGCCTCAAATAATCAAGCCGAGTACGAGGCCATGATTGTCCGGACCGAACTCGCTACTGACATGGATGTTGATTCGCTATTTGGTACTGGATTCACGCTAGTAGTGAATCAAGTACATGGGGAGTATGCAGTCCATAATCCTACATTGGTCAAGTACTGCGAGCTAGTCAAAGAAATTTTGAAGAGCTTCAAGTTCTGGGAGATCATCAGGATTGATCGGGCAGATAATATGCGAAAGCGCACTACCTTTCCAAAATAGCGGGCGAATTATCCGTGTTAAGGCCTCAGAAGAATGATTGATCATCCGAAACACCTTCGATTGACAAGGACCGAATAATGGATATTGAGCCAGCAAGCAGATGTTGGATCGATGAATATAAAGATTTCATCGAGCAGGGTATATTACCATAGGATAAAAACCGAGCAAGAGTTGTCCCAACTGAACTGTATGTCGCTACTCTGGCTCTGAGGAGTACTGTACAAGCGATCAAGGGTAAGGCCGATGCTTCGTTGTGTTCGACCAGAAATGACCCAAGAACTTCTATACGAGGTTCATCAAGGAGAATGTGGCGGTCATCCAGGGGCACGAACCTTGGCACAAAAAATTTTGTTTGGTGTTACTACCGATCACGTTAAGGAAAGATGCACTTTATATGTGCGTAAATGTGACAAGTGTCAAAGGTTTGCAGATATACCTAGATCGCCATCCACCGAAAGCGCATCCCAAGAAGTGGCAAAGATGGCCATTCGACATGTGGGGAATTGACATAATTGACCTTTCCTCTAGCACGGCCTCGCTCAAATATGCAATGGTGGCAATTGACTACTTCACCAAATGGATTGAAGCAAAACCATTGGCGACCATCACCGAAAACAACATCATCAACTTCGCATGACCACATTTGGTGTCGTTTTGGGTTACCCAGAGCCATTGTTTCTGATCATGGCACACAATTCTCAGACAAATTTACAGCAGAATGTAACAGGATGTATGTTAAGCATTGGCAATCTTCAGTTGCCTATCCACAAGGCAACGGACAAGCAGAAGCCGCGAACAAACAAATCATGCACGCTCTCAAACAAAATTTGGACGATCGAGCAGGAAAATGGGCAGACGAGTTACCAACGGTTTTATGGTCAATTAGAACAACTGTAAGGGGATCAATAGGCGAAACACCTTTTGCTCTCACGTACGGATCAGAGGTTGTAATTCCAACTGAAACAGCCTTTCCCGCCATGTAGTGGCCCATTATAACGAAAGCAAGACAATGAGGTCGCCCGGCAATCGACCTTGACCTTCTCGAGGAACGACGAAGCTCGCATCGATGGTTAACTACAAGCAGAAAGCCAAAGCCCATCACGATAGGAAAGTTCGGGGAAGAGCATTCAAAGTTGGAGACTGGGTCCTTAGGAAAATCGAGGTTACAGTGACGTAATTTAACGAGGGAAATTGTCACCTAATTGGAGGGGCCATTTAAGGTTGCAGGAATTGTTAGAGAAGGTACTTACACCCTGCAGAATCAGGAAGGCAAATATTTGAAGCATCCTTGGCATTCTGATCATTTGAAGAAATATTATCATTAACAAGGCGTTAATTCCAGCTTTTTGATTGACTGTATTCTCAATAAAGGGTTCTTCAATAATAGAGTTGTCTCGAACAAAAGTGACTACTTACATGGATTGAAAATTTTGAAATTATGCATGTCAAATATACTCAAACAAATATGAACAAAACTTCATTCGAAAAATCGAGCGAAGTGGGGCCCTGCCCGGTTTATGTTTTTAAGTTTGAATGCCTCAACAGGAGAAGGGGAACAACCCGGTGTTCGATATTATTTGACGGCTTTGTTCGCTTTGGCGGCAAGGGGAGATAAGTCTCGCTCAAATAAATATCCAGCCTAAATAATGTTAACGGTTCGTCAAACCGAGGGCCATGCCCGCTAACGCCACACACAACTCGCCTCGACAACTCGGGCAAGAGGCAATTATTTAGATGCCCGCCGACCAGCGTAGGGGCCCTGCCCGATGATCCTAATTGTTTTCAGCTAAGTACAAAACTGAAAATAAAACAAGTAGCAAGAGGACATTCACACACAATTATAAAATAAAAGTTCTCATTAAAGCTTCAAATTACATAAAAAGGGAAATCAGTACAAGGATGATCGAAAGCTATCTAAGTCCCCCCTTGCTCGGTAGATGTTCCCCGATGTGTCCAAATTTCGCAAATATTCTATCCATCTCTGACCGCAGTCGGGAGGAAGAGGTGGTGGAGGAGGCAAGCCAAGACTTTGATCAGAGGAGGGGAACGTGTGTTTCTATCCCGGCAGAAGGAGCAGCCTGATTCTCCTCGACATCTATTATCACTGGGTCAGCAGGCTGGGGAGCAGGATCCTCATCTTCATCATCATTGGCCTCACGCTTAAAAATTGCGTTCATTTGGTCAACCACGTTATTGGCCAACGGAGTCGGGGGAATCCACTCCGGCTCATCACTCTCCCGATCATTATTTGCAATGATCCCCAACTCATCCACAGTATATGGGACCAAAGCGTGGCTCCTTCGGGCCGCAGCACACCAGGGCGAAGCTGCTCCCCATGCTGCCATCATCTCAGGAGTTATGTTCGGCAGACCGCTGCTCGCCAACAAACGCAGAACATGGTTGCACCCTTGAGAATAATAGGGAACCAGCTTGGCATCTACGAGCTGGTCAAGCTCGACTGACCGTTTAAATTCTTCAATAGCAGCAGTTTTGGCAGCCGCAATTTCCCGTGTCAACCTGGCCTGCCATGCTTTCTCTTTCTGCTCAGCCGCGACCTGAGCACTCTCGAACTTTTTCCTCTCCTCGCTCAAAATTTTCTAAGCGGCCACCTCCCCATTCTGAGCAAACTCCACCTGGGCTTTCAGGCGGATAACCTCCTCCTCGAGCTTAGACAGCTCGGCAACCTTTGTTAGGACCTCATTGTCCTTAGCCAACAAATCTTCTTTATAAGACCAAGCAGCCTTCCTGACTTCCGCTCGCCGAACAAAGCTCCACTTTATCTTTATACTTGTCTCGCACGCTTATGCGTAAGAGTGACCTCGAGGTGAACCGCAAAACAAAAACATACATAAGCGTAACATATACTTTACCAAGCAGCATCTATCTTCATCAAGTAATAGGCATGACGCACTCGCCGACTAGCAAACCAATCTCACCGAAAGCAAAGACGTTGTTCTGGGTCTCAAAGATTCCACGGATGACATCAGTTGACGACTTTTCAGATTCCCCGCAAGAACACCGCCATGGTTCCCCGATCACGAATGTTAATTCCTTCGAGAGGGGGGACGGCGGCGAGCTCGTTCACGAGGGCTCTAACCCCATCTCGGGATACGGGCGCCATAAAGTTGGCTCTCAGCCAACTAGGAGTACCACTCCGCGATGGCTCCTCACGACGAGGAGGAGGAGGGGGAAGCCCTGTGATTGTAGGCGCCTAAGGATAGAGAAGGCGCGGATCGACTCGCTTGAATTGTTTCTGGAGTTCATCCCCCCTGCTCGTGGTCGGGTGCTCCGACCTCCCCGCCGAATCGGCGCACTGGTCTCTTTCGAGAAGAGTGCTCTGTGGTCGGCGCCTGCCCTAGGAGGAGATCTCGCCTCAAGAGGAACCAGAGCCCGAGATGATTTTTTGCTCCTTTCGTAAAAGGGGCCTTGGGTAAAGATGCAGGCAGTCCGCCGCGCCAATCAACTCACCATGGCGAGCAACGGACCTCGCCTTGAACTCGATCTTCCTCTGCCTCAATATATCTTTCACCACTGCCAGCAAAAAGAAAACAAGTTAGAAAATGTCAAGATATTTTCCGTGAGATTCATAATAAACAATAAAGAATAAATACCAGCATCATCAAAATCAAATCGAGGGGTACAATCTCCCCCTAGACCGCATAACTCAGACTTACCGGGAACTTGTGGTCATGACAAGTCCCCCAAAAGGATGAACCTGGCCAGCGCTATGACAATCGAGGGTCCACACCCTCCACGGAAGCGGGTACATCCCGCCAAAGCGTAGGATCCGTGCATCCCCGCACGATTAACTTCCAAATAATCAACCATCAGTTGACCTTGCTCTGGCCACTCCCTGCTCCTCGCAACATGGCCATGCACCTATCCTCTCCGGTGAAGGTGGCATACCGATCATAGGTGGGAGGTTTCATCTCATAAGGGGTCGGGGCAAATGGCCACCCGACCCGAGATTCCACAAAAATAATCCTCTTATCCCACTTATCGACCTTATGGGGAAACTCAGTGAACAGCTTCAAAGCTCCAGCTTTCGATCGGCCAATAATCCTGCCCGATCTTTTGTCCTTCGTAAACTGAAAAAGTTTTCGGAGTATGGTCATCTCCGGTTCAAACCCAATCAACCGGCGTGTCGCGCTAAAAGCGATCAGATCAAGATCGTTGGAGGTCACACTGAACCGTTAGTCTCCCTTAAGAACTCGACGACAAAAGGATCTAGCGGAAAACGCATCCCGACACGAAAGAAATCATAGAAAAAGACCACTCTTTTGGTCTTGCTCCTCATCTGAGCAGGAGTCATCTCGGATTCATAAGGGACTCCTCGATAATCCTCCCTGGAAATCCCAATCGAATCAAACCAATTCCCCACCTCTACAACTGAGTCAATAGACTCCCAGTGCGCAAGCGAGCTCAAATTACAATAATCCTCATTACGATGCCTCCTACCAGCTCGAGGCCGACAAGCCACTTCCTCGTCGCTGGGCATCCCACTCGAGCTCGCCTCATCCACCTCATCCTGGGTGGTCACATCATTCACAATCCTTTCAAGGAAGACTCGATCGCCGCTGGGTATTCCTTCCTCCGAAATAAACACATCGATCCCGTTCTCTCAGAATCTACGGGTGCATGATGCTCCTGGGCACCATGATCATAGTCATAAGCTTCTTGCTCATGATCAGAGTTGTCATCAAAGAGTCGAAGAGGGGAAGACATCCTACAATAGATCGAGCAATATCTGGATTAATCCCCAGAAAACTTATGATTCTTTGAAGTTTTTCCTTGATCTCCCTGCAAATTTCCCAAACCTAGGCGGAAAGTCCTATGAATCTACCCAGAAAACCATGAATACGAAGAACACAGGAAAAAACCAGAAAATTCAAAAGGAGTTTATATAGAAACAGAAAAGGATCGAGGCCTGAGAAAACTTACTTGTGCGTTGAACGGGGATCAGTTTGCCGGAAGCCGAAATGTTGAAATAATCCAGAATGGCAGGAGATGAATTTCTTGTTAACTCAAAGCGACACCACAGGAGAAATCAATAAGAAGAACACTGCATGTAGAGTTTGAAAGTTAGAAGGCAAGAAAAGAAAAAGGATTAGGTTTTACCCCTTTTATAGGCGCAAAAAGAAAAAGGATTAGGTTTTACCCCTTTTATAGGCGCAATTGGGAAAAAGGCGCCTGCATCACGCGCCCACAAATTCAAACAAAGGCGGCTGCGAAGCACCCGATCAAGCCCGCCATTAATGCCTGCCTCGAAAACACGCGGCTCATCATGACTGAATCCAGCCGTTGTCACTTCAGAAAAGCCTTTTCGGTTTCTAATAACCGGCGTTTCAAATACACCAGCTGTCATCAACAAGGCAGCTCCCCTCACTTCGCCCAGCCACAACAAAATTAAACAGTGTATTGCTCCCTGCACCGAGCATAAATACTCGAACAGGAGCACGATGAGCTCGGCCCAAGCTTTGGTCACGAGCCAAGCACATGTGCCAACACGTGATAGTCACGTGTATGACAGAGACCAAGAAAGAGGTTATCCGAGCAGGATAGCTGCGAATGATCATCATACATCTATCCCGAGCAGGAATTTGTCTATCACTCAGCGATCATGGAGCAAGGCTGCTCGAATGAACTCGATATTAATTTTGAAATAACCTTACTAATCCCGAGATTTTAGCCATGATTCCTTCAGTTACGCGGTCAACCCGTGTTCATGGTATTAAAGTCCTAAATTATCTCTTTGATAGTGGCCTAGCCCGGATCTTACGCCCAAAAAGGCTATATATACTTCATAAAATCTCATTTGAAAGGTACGCACTATTCTATACACCGAAACCCTGTTATTTTGCTTTCAACTAAGCTCAATACTTACTCTCACACCTGAGGGGTTTCGCGAGGCCCTGCCTTGCATTCCATCTAAGATGTTCTTCTTTTGACAGGGTTTTAGGAGATCTTACATTCAGATAAGCCCAGATATCCTACAAACCGCAAGGAACGGCCCAAGACCAGATTGTGCAGCATCAGGCATAAATAGGACATGCATGTGAATCACTAATAAAGTCAGGAGTGCTCCAAAAGTCCCAAACAAGGCGGCGTAAATTTAGCGATCCAAGAATAGCCGTGAAAATTTCAAGAAAAAAGAGAAATCTTACGCTGGTCGAGGAAGGTTGGACACGTGGTGTCCCGATCTCGTAAAATATTGCCCCGCCATTCGTGGAATACGGATAATCGAGCCTATTCCGAACCAAGCTGGAGGTTCTCTCCTCCTCCCACCAGATTCGGGCGCATCGCCTTCCCTTCCCGATCGCGAAGAAGATGCCATCCGCTAAGTAAGTAAAACACTGAAATTGGCGGAAGAAAATCGAGAAAAGGAGCAAAAATGGAGAAAATAAAAAAAAGGGAAGGTAGCAGCAACAATGGTGTCGAAGGAAAAGAAATGAAAGAAGAAAAGAAGAGAAAGAAGAAGCAGTGGCCTCTTCCCTTCACTCCCGTCCACTTAAAGGGAGAAAAAGGGAATTTTCCCTTTCCTCCCTCCAAAATTTGAAGCTGCAACACTTTGGTCCTCAAGTTTCAGAATTTTCAAAATGGTCTCTGATCCTAACGGAAAGTTAACAAGGTTAATATTGTTAACCAAAATTGGCAACCATTCACCAAAGGACAAAAGAAATAACATCCCCAGCGAGTTAACAAAAAAAAAACAAAAGAAAGAGGGGGAAAAAAGGAAGAAAAGCAAAAAAAAAAAAAGCGTAAAAAAATCAAAAGAAAGAAAAAGAAAAGAAAAGAAAAAGGAATGAGCAAGAATAAAATCCCCAGCAGACCGAACTACGTTTGGTCTGATTTCCTTTGTTAAGGAATACGTAGGCAGCCTACATCAGTAGGTCCGACCATCACAACAATAATAAAAAAAAAAAAAGAGAATAAATTCCTCAGCAAGAGTAGCAAAATGCCAAGATCACCGAATCCGCCCACCCGAAGAAAAGGTAAGTCAAAAAGATTCTACCCTGACTTTAGAATAATTTCCTTTTTTAGGAAAATTTGATTTCAAAAAAAAAACACAAAAAAAGAGGAATATTTCAAAAAAACAAAAAAAAAGAGGAATATTTCAAAAAACAAAAAAAAAGAGGAATATTTCAAAAACACAAAAAAAGAGGAATATTTGAAAACAAAAAAAAAATCAGAGAGAGAGAGAGAGAAAAGGAAGGAAAAAGAATGTTTTCCACATCACAATTTTCGAAAATACTTGAAGAGTGATCAATTTGCCGTGCTCGGCGACGGATCTTTATCTGGCCGAGTGCCGATATTTGAAAGTTTTCGGTTATGTCGGAAACAAGGCAACCAGACACAACTTAGAAAACTCCTTCTTAACACGCTTCAACGACAAGGTATTGACCGCTTGAAATGTGGTGGCGTAAAAACATTCAAATCTTCATACCGTATTTGACAACGGTTTCGGACCAGAAGAATACGGCTTTTTCGAAAACACAAAAATCTTTTTCCGTTGTGTTCTCGATCGGGCTTGACCCGAAGAACATGACATCCTCACTTGGTTGTAGTTTAGGTTTTGGCCTGAACTACGTTTGGTCTGATTTCCTTTAAAAGGGAATACGTAGGCAGCTTACATTAGTAGGTCCGACCATCAGAGCACATTAAATTCATATCTGCTTAAAACTGCGATAATTTTTTATAACCGACTAAAAATGTCTAGGTTATAGAGTTTGGATAGCATGTTCACTGTGCATTGTAACTGCTACCAATTGCATTCTCTCGTTCTTAAATGAACGAAATTGGAAAGTCTCTTGTTTATCAACGATGTTCGTCTACTCAGTAAGCCTTAAGGTTACCCGTAGACTCCATCGTTGAAGGGCTCTGTAGACACCCCAATTTCGTACCCTTGGTATGTGACTGACATAAAATATCAAGAACTGTTAAAACTTAACAAATGTCAAGTTACAGGAGTCAAAAATGCAAAAGGAAAAGCAGGATGCGCGAAACAGTGAACTGCAGGGGTGAAAGTGCAAAAATTTGGAAGATACAAGGCAGCATGGTGCCGCACCAAAGACCCTTGGTGCCGCACCAAGGGTTCCTTGGCCGCACCATGCCTTCTACTGTGCCCTCTCTCAGAATTGAAATGGTACAAGTCCTGATGCACGTAGTACAACTCATTGATGCACTGAGAAGAAACTCAACAATTCCCTGTCCCTCTCCTCTACTATAAATAGAGACCCCGGCCTCTCATTTCGATCGCCATTACGCTGATAGAAAATCGCAAGCTCGCTTCGCGATCATTTGATAAGTTAGTACGAGAGGTGCGAGATAGGTGAGTGGAAGCCCCTAGAATCTCCAAACCCCGTCCAAACTCTGCCAAAATCAAAACCCATAGGTTATAAGTGATCCCTAGCCTAGTTGTTAGGTGTCCACCTCACTTCCCCAGTCCAAAAATCCCAAAGTAAGCCGTTACTTTGCCCGAGTAACGAGCTGAAAAGTCAAAAATTAAGTCTAGGTTCCGCCCAACCAAAAAGGCCAAAACCTACCCCAATAAGTTGTCACTCTGCCCGAGTTGATAAGCCCAAACCCTCATAAATAAAGCGCTATTCTCGCCCAACTCAAAACAACAACCACACAAACAACAAAGACTCCCTCCCTAAAGGACGGAAGCGAGACACCGCCGCTCTAAAAGGTAAAACCTTTAAGAGCGTCGTTTATTTTTATTTATTTATATTTTCTGTCTTTTATTTATTTTTAAAGTTGTTATTTAAATCCGGCACAATGTAGTCAATATAAGTCGTTGTGCTGCCCGGATTATAATAGAAAATAGTATGTAAAAGAGCCGTTATAATGGCCAAATATTCTTAAATGTGTCTGTAATTATTGGAAGGAGACGGCTGCGAGTCCGTAAATAATGTGGCCACGAATGTATTTGTTTAAATTTCCCTGTCATTTTAATACCTTATTTATTTGCTAAATAAATGTGACAATAAGCATACTTCACCAAAAACCATTTTCGAGACCGAAGGGCGAGTTGGGTGCCTAGCACCTTCCCAACTCGTAACTTAACCTCCGAACTCGCTTTTCTTTTCTCGGTTTATTTTTCTTTTCTTTGGTTTTGCTTTATTTGCCTTAAAATAAAGATGGCGACTCTAAAACTTTCGGATTCAGTGGGGCCTCGCAACATTCTCTCTTTGCACTTTCCCGTTCTCCCCTAAAAAAGGGAGATATGGGAATGGAGGGGTGATGCATTCCCATATCCTGGTATCCCCTAAACAAGGGATAACTTGATGCGGGAAACCCAAAGCTCCCATAGTAATCTGAATGGGCCATAAGGCTATTTTCAATAAATCCATAGTGGGGGCGTCGCAATATCCTTTTTTGCACTTTTCCGTTTTCCCCTAAAAAAGGGAAAATGGGAATGAAAGGGTAATGCCTTCCCATATCTTGGTATCCCCTAAACAAGGGATAACTTGATGCGGGAAACCATCAGTTCCCATATTGGATACAAAATTCACTCAAGGCAACCGAGGCACATTCAAACGTGCTAACATAGACAGCACTCCTCTCGCACTTTTGATTTCGTCTTCCCCTAAACAAGGGAGGGTGGAACGAGAGCAGTGGTGTCCCGCATCCGCACGTACGCGCACCCCTATCCAAGGGCGCACGGGGCGCGGGGGCACACCCCGGGAACCTCGCAGAGTGGTTTTAAAAGAGGAGATGTAGATAAAACTTTGTTCATTCAATATCGTGATAAACATATTTTGATTATTCAAATTTATGTTGATGACATGGTTTTTGGATCTACTTCAAATAACTTGTTACAGTAATTTATCTCATTTATGACTTCAACCTTTGAAATGGGCTTGGTTGGTGAACTTTGTTATTTCCTAGGTTTGCCAATCAAACTGACACATGATGGTATGTTTATCTCTCAAACTAAGTATGCAAAGAACTTAGTGAAGAAATTCCAAGTTGAGGATAGTGCTGACAAGAGAACCCCTAGGAGAGATGATCAAAAGTTGTTCAAGGATGAGAAAGGTGAAAGTGTTAATCAGACTCAGTTTAGAAGCATGATAAGAAGTTTATTATACTTAACTGCGAGTCATCCAGATATCATGTTTAGTGTGTGCTTGTGTGCTAGATAACAAGCTAACCCAAAAGTGTCTCATATGATTGCGGTGAAACGTATTCTTCGATATGTTAACCACACGACTGAATTAGGGTTATGGTATACTAAGCACACAAATACCACTCTTCTTGGTTTTACAAACTTTGATTGGGCCGGGGATGGTGATGATAGGAAAAGCATCACTGGTGGTTGCTTTTATCTAAGGAATAATCTGGTTTCTTGGTATAGTCGCAAACAAAACTGTATTTCTCTATCGTCTGCTGAAGCTGAATATATGGCAGCCGATAGTTGTTGTACTCAACATTTGTGGTTGAATCGAATGATTGAGGACTATGGGTTACATAGTGATGTGTTGACTGTTTACTGTGACAACTCTAATGCTATAAATATTTCTAAAAATCATGTTCAACAATCTCATACTAAACATATTGTTATTCGATGTCATTTCATTCGAGACTTGGTTGAGCAAGACATTATATACATAGAGTATATTATGACAGAACATTATTTGGCTGATATTTTTACCAAACCTTTGGCATTTGAGAGAGTTTCCCATCTAAAGAAGTCTCTCAATTTGTGTGTCATGTGATTCACACACTTGTAAAATTAAATAAAAAATAAAAAATAGGATGCATCTTCGTTTGCACGATTGGTTTCACTTATTATCTTAGATATATTCTTTGATGTTATTAATTATCATATTTAGGGGGAGTTCATCACAGGTACTCATGGTATTGTTCTTTGACCAGAAAAGAATGCTTTAGGGGAGATTGTTAAAGTGAAAATGTCATACACATAATTTCTCCTCCTTGACGTGTCCTAGGTTTTAGGACACGTGTTGTTTATGCCTTTCTAGGTAATTGCTAGTAGAGGTGGCATTCGGTTCTAGATTTTCAGGTCCCAAACAGATCGGGACGGTTGATTTTGGTATTCGGGTTTACCCGAACACGACATTAATATATCGGGTTTTGCTTTGCTATTTGAAGTACCCGAACAGGTACCCGATATTTAGTATTATATATATATATATATATATATATATATATACCCACAAAAATATCCTGCTCCTTCGGCAATTGTAAGGTAGTCAATTATTAATCTATTGAGACTTCCTGAGAGGGGTGTAATTTGCAAAGCTTCTAGGTTGCAATAAAGAATGGATGATGATTAAGAGAGAAGTTTCCTTAGTTCCTCATGTGCTGCGTACAGAAGCTCTATCATTAGGGAAAGGTTTGTCTCCTTCGGCCTTTTATCTCTCCTCCCTTTGAAACCAAATACTTTGACCACACCGCCACCCTCTTATACTCCCCAAGAGACAGTCGCCTCTCCAGTCTCCAAGGCTTGGCCACGTAGGCGTGACTCGTGAGAGTAGTGAGAGAGAGAGAAAATAAGAGACTCACCGCGAGAGAGAGAGAAAGACACTGTGGGAGTTACTAACTAACTGACTGGGGATGCGAGTTTGGTGGAACGGTTGCCAATAGGTAACGTGTCGGCGGTGGATTGGGGAAGGAAACCCAGATCTAGATGGGGAGTCGATCTGCGATTCAAGAGAATGGAGACAAGAGAGAGAGGCTAGGGGCATGAATGTGGAGACTCATTTCCACTTTTTAGTTTCTAGTTTTTAATTTCTTTACTCCTTTCCAGACTTCGAGATAAATAATTTCAAATAAAACGGATTATTCAAACCCGATTGAGCGTTTATCCGAAATAATCTGGTACCCGATATGCGGTTACCCGCTTTTTGCGGATCGGTTTCGGGTAGGGAAATATACAACCCGATAAATCGGGTATCCGACCCGAAAAACCTGATGCCCACCCCTAATTGTCAGGAAGCTTGGAAGTAGCCTTCTATAAGGACTCAAATCAGGAATGGCCTAAACCGTAGGAATCAAATGTTTATTTCTATAATAATTCTTTCATAATCCTAACAATGTCTTGTTGGAGTGAGTTACTTGAAAGACAGATTTCCTAGAAGCTCTAGATAAGAAGTGAACAACATGGACATCAACTACCAAAGCTAAGAGTTTTTGAGAGAAAGTTGTGCTCGAAACGCCGCCAGGAAGTCAATGAGCCAGTAGATGATATACATCATTGCAAGCCTCATCCGATCTACTGTTCACTGATTTCTTATACACTCTTTGTTTTCTTTTCATATCCGTGTATTTCCAAGAGCGTTTAGGTTAGAATAGATACATATTGTCTGATAGGAGTTTTCGTAACAATTTTTACTCTCTAACTGTTAGTTTTCATATTTTAAGTAATTACAATATTTTAATCTAATGAAAGTTTTGCCCTTAGGCACATCTACAAATATTTTACTTGTAGACATAAACCACTCCTTGTGTTACTATGTTTACTTCATTCTTTAATTGTTTTGTTTATTTTCCATTGATGATTCATTAGATGATACATCATCTCAAACTAAATCAACAAGTGTTTTTTTTATTTTTCGAATCCTAGCTACTTTAAAGCATCTCATATACATCCTCTACTCCGAATTGGAGAAATATGTTATTAAATGACATTTTACTCTTGCATTGCCCTTTTTGTTTTAAAAAAAATTAAAGCATTTATGTAATCTCTAAGTTTAAAATAAAATCAAAAAAAGAATGCAAAGTAGTTTCCCAAAAAGATTTGAGATGGATTTATGTTTCTCGTTCTCTAAATTTCGTTTTCTTCTTAATTTGTGTGTACACACTACACATATACAATTACATTTTCAAAGTATGTCCTATCATATCAAGGATTGTTGTACGTGGTTTGAATACACAATATCTCTGTAACTGTAAATGTATATTAAAGAGAGGGAGAGAGAAAGAGAAAGAGAAAGAGAGGGAGAGAGACTATGTATATTAAAGAGTAGTTATAGTTTTAATGTTACCACGAACATTGGACATCGTATATGAATATCAACAAGATCGCTCACCACACTCAAGTAACTCAACTAAATGGTAGAATTGTATGCCCAAGATTCAGGTCCATCAATAAATAAATAAAATGAATTAGAAAGAAGGGAAAATTGTGGGCGAATCCCCTTTTAAAAGTTTTCAGCCGCTTTACACCCTTATAATTTTTCGTGATCAGAAATAAACACTTCATGCATCAAGATGCATGATTTTGTGCCTCATATGCATGAAATTGCTTTATTTTGTGTATCATGTTGAATAATTCTGTTGTATCGCGATGCATAATGTGTTTTTTTGTTCGTTTATGAAAAAATATAAGGTGTAAAGCCTTTAAAAATTGCTTGGAAGGGATCGAACCAAATTTATCCCTAGAAAGTATAGTATCAACCGGTAAAGAGAATCAAATTTATCCCTAGAAAATTGAAAGTATAGTACCAAACTATCATAATATGTACACCGAGTCAAATTGTTTAGACTCACTTTAAAGGAGGAAGTACTTGATCTTACCAAGGTGTTTAGGCTTAGTTCTTTATTCGTTTGTTGTTTTTTTAATTCCGGGGATTGAATTCGTTTATAGTCTCCGGAGATTTAGTTGTTTTACACCCCTATAATTATTAGGTCTGATTGGGTGGATTGGATCAAGTATCGGTTGGATCGAAACGTGTCACGGGTTGAAATGGGTCGTGATCCGTTATAACCCAAAATTAAACGAATCAAAATAGGTTGGATCGAAATAGATAATAGGTCAGAATGGATCAACCCGTTTCGACCCATATTTTTCCATTAAAAAAAACTTACATTTATCTAGTAAAAAATAATGGGTCAAAATAGGTAACGGTTTCGACCCGTTTTAATCCAACTCAATTCAACCCGTTCCCATTTTGACCCAAAAAAACAGGTCAAGTTGGGTTGGTTAGCAGGTTTTGAGTTTTAATTGTCATACACTCATTCCTACCTACAATAAACAATCGTTGTTCCATACAGATTATCTTTTAAGGAAAATAGTACATTTGTTTCACCCAAAAAATTCAAGTTTGAAAAATCAAATTTGATAAAATCTATATTAAACTAACCAATTTTGGAAAAGAACAAAATTTGGTATAAAACTTTTACACAAAACTTCAACATTTAATCCAAGTAAAAAGCTTTTACCATTTCACAACCGATTTTAGCAAAAAATAAAAAATAAAAAATAAAAACTTAATGTAGTGTAAAACTTTCACATGTAAAACTTAGCATTTATTCATGTAAAAAACTGTTAACATATGACAGGAAATTGACACGTGGAAGCACATAATTTCTTTATAGCTATTAACATTTGATGCAGCAACCAATCTCTGCTGTGCATGGCAAGAAATGCCCCAAACAGAAGGTTGGGAGTCCAGAAAAAGGCTTAGAATAGGCCTTACCGTACTGATTATAATCCAAATCCAATTGAACGAATTGACAGCAAGTTTGATTCTCCTTGAATAAAGGCCCTTCCATACTGATACTGTCTGATCTATGTCCTTGCAACAGTTTTCATGTACGGAAAGGTCAAGATGTGATCTGCGAGTTGACACAGAGACTCGCAAGGCAAGACAAAAGCTCATCCTTCTGTAGAAAACTACTCATCCTAGATGCAAATACTTTTTCTTTGGTGGAGATGGAGAGAGAGATGGGGAACTTACAGACTTCGGGTACATGTTTGCAAGCTAAGAGCTTCCAAAATAAGTAATCAACAGAAGCACAGCATTATCACAAGTATCCATGGGGACATCCAAAATATTCATTTACAGTGTTCCATCAGGGGTTAATGACTCTTCTTCATCTTACAAACCAAAGAGATGATCAGGCATGTCGATAAAGAATGAACCATTTAATACCGAGGTAGAATCGTTCAATAAGTGTAATATAACTGAAACCAAGGGGACTTCCATCAGGTTAGCGCCTCTTTGAAAAGTTACAAGCCAAATGAGCTGACCCCTTTGCGTCAGCAAAAGTTGTACTATCTGATGCTGAGGTAGCAACCTGCAACAAGTCTGATATAACTGTCAACTACTGCGGACTTTTATATCCCTAAGCCAACTGAATTTTTTCTCAAAAGTTCACAAAAAGTGCAAACAATCACATGCATTTGGTGAAGCTTTGATAAATAAAGTGTTGGTGAACATACTATATTTGTCCTATGGCTAGTTATAGCAATGGGTACAGCTTTAGGGGATTACAGCCACGGGACAAGGGATTACAAGCATGGTAGTGGCAGTGGTTATTAGTGGTCACAAGAAAGCGGGTGCAGAAGGTGGGAAAAATGATAGGTTGGAGTACCTAGGGACGGTGGGTCTGGAATGTATGAGTATGTGTAGGGGGTTTAGAGAATGGTTGTCTGTTATGGTATTGGTGGGTTTAGGGAGTGGTTAGACCTATTATGGTGTTTGAGGGTTAAGTGACAACTGAGGCTGTTATGGTGATTCCCTTCCAGTTTTCTTTGGTCGGGATGTGTAAGTTACTTGTTTGTGTTCTTTTCAGTTGGAAGTTAAGTCCTTTTAAAAAAAAAATTAATAAACAGATGTGTATATTAGTTAGACAATTTTCCTTTGGCAGCATGGGGCCCTCTTTGAAGGTGAAAATATATATTATCGTCAGCTAGCAGCAACGGGATTGATTAATCTTCATAGAGTTCAGCCAAAGGATTCGTCCAACCATTTAAATTGTGTTCAAAAAAATTATTTCCTTTAAATCTCTCCTTAATAGACCACAACACAAGTATTTGTAAAGAAAAATAACTCAACATGTACATAAACTACCAAATTAGACAAGGAGGTTGACTTCTGCCCTAAAACCTTCTCCTTGCACTCCATTCCATTTCCATGTAATGATCTTCATGGTTGTTTTCGAGTCTATAGGCGTCCAAATTCTGTGAAACCATGGAAGAACATCCATGGGTTGCAGTGTTTCTTAGTGTCAGAACTTGATGAAGATTGGTTCTTGCATTTTGCCCTGAATGAATCTGATTTTGTACATTATTTCAAAGCCCCTTGCTTCGTAATCTTGATCTTCCCTTGCTCTGATTTCTAATTTGGTGGTACCATAGTGTTTTGAGGAATTGATAGAGTGTGACGTTGAGGTGTTTGGAACCAGAATGCCATGGGAGCGTCCTAGATTGCTTCACATTGCATGACTCGAATATTCTAGGACCTTGGCTGGCATGTTTGGTGGTGGTGGTGGTGGTGGTGGAGGTTGAGGATTTAGTCCTCTGTTTGATGATGTCCAACTGCCCGTCAATTTTGCAGTACTGTGAACTCAAACCCTGGTGATTATTGTGGTTCGCATTCGGTGTTGGGATAGGCTTTCACCAGAATGATTCTCTTCCTGTTCATTCATACTGGCCTGTTGGACAGTGAATGGCACCGATGTTAATGCCATTTTAACTAGTTGTCAAATAGTTAGAATTATGAGTTTCAAACTCAATGAGAAAGGTGGGTTTGTCATAGTCATATAAGTAAAAAGCAAGGGTTTTGGTTTTCATCATTTGTTTGGCCAAATGGACGTGCAGTGGTATTACGAATGTTATGAACCCTACCCAAATCACAGCATATTTGACTGGTTGTCTGGTTGAGTAATGGATGTGGTTGACAGTAGTGTGCCACATCATCAAAAGGATTTGATGATTAATATTACTGTCAGCGTGAAGGTTAGAAGTTTGGAGGCGTGGTAAAGTGATAGTGAGCTGGTGTTGCATGTGTAAAAGGAATGGAGAGAATGCTGATCATCTTATGCTTCATTGTCCGGTGGTGGGTGCGTTGTGGAATTTCATTTGCTGTACCTTCAAATTATCTTGGGTTATGCTGGAATCAATCAAGGATCTCTTCCTTTGCTAGTCTTTGCACAAAAGGAAACAAAGAGATTTTATTTGACAAGCTATTCCCTTGGGAGTGTGCTGGGTGATTTGGAAAGAGAGAAATAGGAGAGCATTCGAAAATGAGGAAAGGCCTCTGTCGGTGCTGAAGAAGTACCTTCTTCGGCTGCTTTTTTTAGGTGTATAGATGGGGTTAGGTCGGAGGTCAACTCTTTTGCCGATTTTGTAGCTAACATATGTAACCTTTAATTTTTGGAGTATACCTCTTGTGTATATAGGATGCAGCACCTGCTTTGCCACTTTTGTTTTTATAGGTAAGCGTGACTCCATGATGGTATGGGGATTGGAACAAAGGACCTCAACTAAGTGCCCTTAACATGGTATCATATGGTTTGGCAAGGTCATGGACTCGAGTCATCCCACTTGCAATTGTTACCCAATATATTGTGAGTGCATGTCGTCACTCTCATTAGGTTGTGATACCCTAGTGCGGCATATTTGTTTGTCTCTCCACGTGTGGACGGGTCTCACGTGAGGGGGAGTGTTGAGCTTGATATACATTGATGGGACTCTCTATAACAGCTTAAGCTTTTTGATGAGTTGGTAACTTAAGAAAGAGTATTGGCCAAATAATAGGTTAATTTGTCTAGATATAAGAAAACATGTCAAGATCTAAAAAAGGAAAAAAAAAAAATCTGGTCAAGTATTGGCTTTGGCTCGCCTTTCTTAGCCCTCTCAAAAAGGCGAGAAAGGCATACGCCTCGTGTTGCCTTTAGCACATCGCCTCGCCCAATCCATTCCAGGCAAAGCGCATGTGCCTCGCCTTAACTCACCTCTTGCCTCAGGTGAACTAGACAACTATGATCTAATCTCAACTCAAGTACTTTATAACTACATGCCGAAGATTTACATCTCGAATCAACCCTGAACAACACATTCGGTTGAGACCCACAATCCGACTCAACCTGCAAAGAAGTCGAAAACAGCTCCTGACAAAAACTCGACACTCCCCTCCTTGCCTCTGAAGCAGGCTTGATCGTCCATCTCGGTCGCACACAGAATGTCATCGTATATGTTCCTTAACCAACTTAATCATAAACAAACTTCTGATCTGCACTTTGTTTTATTTTAATTTTCATATATTTCTTGGAGTCGCAAGTATTTAGTAATTTTTAGTTTGGTGGGGATGAGTCATAATATTGATCCGTGGGTCTTATTTATTCAACTTGCTTACATTAAGTCATCATAGCCCTGATTGGATTTAGTTTTTAAGATGTAGCTTGGAGTTTGGAATCTTAATTCCATAAGCGTTGGGAAGATGCCAATAATAAGTGTTCTCAAGCAGCAAGTAACTTCTTCATTCTTCAAAACATGGGACACAATTTCCTTGGATGTGTTGCTCATGAACTCCTGTGTGTGATACCGAAGGGAGTCTATCTGTGATGCCAGGTTTTCCCACTTTCTTCTCTCTTTGTTCTTGATTTTCTGCATTTATTACTATAATCTAATCTGCTATACTCGTCTCCATGCTATAAAAATCTCAACTCACCAAAACTCTAACAACCAAAACCCTGCACCCTTTGTTGAAAGCAGTGTTAACACACAACAGTTCAAACTGCTTAGAACAACCCATGAATACTTTTGTTCTTTCCACTAACATACCTTCAAAACCTCATCCCTTTTCTCTACTAGTTAAATCCTTTCAACACCCTTTCATACTCCGTCGTTCTTGTATTCTCCATCAATTTGGAGGTAAACTTTGTAGGCTGAGAGTGCCCACGGCCAAATAAACCATTTTGTCCAACAAATGTGACTTCGACAAAGTTTGATTCTGCAAATTCTGAAGTTCATTTTGGTTCAGATAAATCAAAAAACAGCAAATACTCCACACTAACAACACGCATCTACAACTCTCCAAAATCCTCAACTGTATTTGAAGAAGAGACAGTTTAGAGATAGACGCAAAAAACCATACCTAAAATGCCACTCTAAAGAACTTGAGCAAAAGAGCCCAAGTGTTCTCATAATGTAAGAAAAATAATAATAATAATAATAATAATAATAATAATAATAATAATAATAATAATAAACTTCTCTCTTCCTTCTCACTTCTAGTTTCCTGGACACATTGGGAATTTGGGAGTATTTAGCAGCAGTTGGTACAGCTGGCAGAATTTTAATTATGTGGGATAGTCAATATATTTCCAAATCAAGGATGATGGATGGTCTACACTCAATTTCATGTCTGTTTAAAATACTGTCTAGCGATTCTTCTTGGGTGTGTTCTGGGGTTTATGGGCCTTGCTCGGACATTTATAGAAGGAAGCTTTCGGAGGAGCTAAGGACAGTCTATGCTAATTGGAAAGTCCCTTGGTGTGTAGGAGGGGATTTCAATGCAGTCAGGTTTCCTCAAGAACGTTTGGGATCGAAGATGTATTCTCAATCTATGGTCGAGTTTAATGACTTCATTAAAAAGCTCGGCTTTGGTGGACATGCCTTTAGCCGGGGTTGCTTCACTTGGTTTAGAAACAGTGACAGGAATCAAAGTTCTAGGCTGGACAGATTTCTTTTGTCTGCAGATTGGGAAGAGTGCTTTGGAGACTCTTCTCAGGTGTCTTCCCAGAGTAACTTCAGACCATGTCCCTATCTGTCTAGAATGCGGTAAGTTAAACAGAGGGAGATCTCCTTTCAGATTTGAAAAGATGTGGCTGGTAGAATCAGGATTTAAGGATTGGGTGAAGGATAGGTGGACCTCTTTCGTTGTGTCTGGAGATCCCAGTTTCAGATTTGCAAACAAATTGAGGCATCTGAAAAGGGAGCTTATTGTATGGAATAAAGATATTTTTGGGCATACAAAGGTAAGTTGGCTGAGGCTCTTGAAGAGATCAGATATTTGGATGAAAAAGCAGGTGCAGATAATCTGTAAGATGAGGATTCTCTGCGACTTGCAGCTCTCAAGTTAGAAACTGGAAAACACCTTATTCGTGAGGAGATCAGTTGGAAGCAAAAGTCACGCGTTCAATGGCTCAAGGAGAGGGATAAGAACACAGTTTTTTCACAGGACGGCCAATGCACACAAGAAATTTATCCAGATACGCTCTATCAAAGTTGACGGTGTAGTTCTGGAAGAAAAAGAAGATATCATGAAAGGCATTGCGGGTTTCTATGGGGAGCTATACAAGGACAAAGGTGATGGTTTCTTGCAGCTAGAAGGGGTCCCATTTAATTCTCTAGAATCGTCTGAAAAAGAGTCCTTAGAAATCCCGTTCTCGGAAGAGGAGGTTCTCTCAGCGATACGTAGTTTAAATGGAGACAAAGCCCCGGGGCCGGATGGGTTTCCACTGCTCTTCTTTCAGCAGTTTTGGGAGGTGATCAAGGATGAACTGATGGACATTTTTCAGTTTTTCTTTGTTCACAAGAGGTTTGAAAAGAGTCTTAATGCCTCTTTTATTGCCTTGATCCCAAAGAAGGCAGGAGCAGCTGATATTCAGGACTTTAGGCCTATCAGTTTAATTTGTGGTGTTTACAAAATTATTGCAAAGGTGCTAGCAAACAGGCTGAGGAAAGTTCTAGGCAAAATTATTTCGGCTTCTCAACATGCGTTCGTGGGAGGTCGTCAGATTCTTGATGCAGTATTGATCGCTAATGAGACTTAACTTATCTTGATGCAACATGGATGCAGAGGCAGGAGGCTTTATCAAGGGTTTTAATGTGGCGAGGCCTAGTTCTCCCGTGTTGGAAGTAACTCACCTTTTTTTATTCGCTGATGACACTTTGGTATTTTGCGAGGTAAATGCTGCTCAATTAGGATACGTTCGTTTGGTGCTATTATTTTTCCAAGCAGCCTCAGGTCTATGTATCAATATAGCTAAGTCAGAGATCATTGCGGTAGGTGAAGTGGAAAACGTAGAATCTTTGGCAAATTTTTTTGGGTGTCAGCGAGCTTTTCTTCTGACATCGTATCTTGGGCTCCCTCTTGGAGCGCAATCCAACAGTAAAACAATCTAGAATCCGGTCATTGAAAAGTTTGAAAGGAGACTGTCAGGTTGGAAGAGGCTGCTTCTGTCGAAAGGGGGTAAGCTGATTCTGATTAAAAGCACCATGGCAAACCTTCCCACATACTACATGTCAGTTTTTAACGTTCCTGTTTGTGGCAAAGAGGCTTGAAAAGCTGGAAAGGGATTTTTTGTGGGATGGTCAGGAGGATGCTCATAAGTATCACTTGGTAAAGTGGAGTTCAGTGTGCTCTAATTTGAAAGGGGGATGGCTAGGGATTAAAAAGTTAAGTCTATTTAATTCTGCTTTATGGGGTAAATGGCTGTGGAGATTCTTGCAGGAGGAGGCTATTTGGAGAAGAGTAGTGGTCTGGAAATATGGGGAAGGTGAGCACGTGTGGTTTCCTAGAGAGGTTCAGTCGACGTATGACATTGGCGTCTTGAAGGGTATTCGGAAGAGGTGGGAGATGTTTAAAAAGTCCATCTATTTTGAAGTAGGTAATGGAGAGTCGGTCAGCTTTTGGCATGATAGGTGGAGCGGTGAGAGGGAATTATCAAGAGAATTCACATCCCTCTTTAATTTAGCTGTTAACAAAGAGGAATCGATAAGTTCAGTCATGAGCAGAATTAATGGGGTGGTTACTTGGAATCCAGTCTTTCGTGGAAATCTCTTTGTTTGGGAATTGAATGTGTTGTGCCAGTTCATGAAACTCTTATATGAGCAGAAAGTTTCCAGTTGTATGTATGATAAGGTTCGCTGGACAGGGACTAAAAAAGGGGAGTTCTCTGTTAAGTAATTCTACGAGAAAATGTCGGGGACAAATGGAGTGTTTCCTTGGAAGATGGTTTGGAAATCAAAGGCACCTTCTAGAGTGACTTTCTTCATGTGGGAAGCTGCTAAGGAAAGGATACTCACAGGGGATAATCTTCGGGATCGTAACATAATCTACGTCAACTGGTGCTATATGTGTAAAGGGGATGAGGAGTTCACGAATCATCTACTTATTCATTGCCCAGTGGTGAAGGTAATCTGCAACTACGTTTTTAAAATCTTCCAGGTTGCATGGGTCATGCCTGGGCGGATCATGGATCTCTTGCTCAGTTGGACTTTGTATAAGAAGGTAAGGAGTAGTTGCTGGACTCAGTTCCTTTGGCAGTTTGTTGGACAGTGTGGCTTGAAAGAAACAACAGAGCTTTTGAAAATGTAGAGACCAGCGTGGACAAACTTAAAGAGAGGGTCTTCAGGTCTTTGTTCTTTTGGTGTCATGGGTATCATATACTTCCTACTTATCAAAAAAAAAAAAAAGTAGAACATATACTTCCTATGTAAATAGGACGCGTCACTTGTTTTGACGCTCGTTTTATATATCTTTACTTATCAAAAAAAACATATAGCTTCTTCTGTTAGGGGACACTTAATTTGGAACAGTTAAGGAGTCCAGAAAGACTTTCTTTCAAGCTGGATGGAAGTCGTTCGATGTGATTTGCAGCCAAGAGAAGGATGGTGCGCGCTTCAGGTGGATAGAAAGGAGTAGAGGAAGAGTCCATGAAGCCTTGTTCTCTTATGACTAAGTCCTCTGGGTTTGTTCATGGATGGAGAAAGCCTCTTCGGGTACAGAAGTTTTCTGGAAGAAACTAATCAGGGAAGTAGCGTGAGGTGCTACTGGCAAAGGAAAGAAACGAACATGGCTTTTATCTGTGTATCTCTGCCAAGGGTAAAGGAAGTCCCTCGAAGACCTTTATTCCGGCTGTAGCTAAGGAGGGTAACTGGGAAATGATTGCAGGAAAGATTAGGAGGTTCGCTCAGTCTAAAGTTGTTAACAGCAGACATTCAAAATCCCATAAGGAAGAGCCTCGGAGGACACCTGCTTCATTTGTTGAGATTGCAAAGATTCCCCCTTGGCCAGATTTCTCTGTTCGAGTCCAGCAGCTTCCGAAGGGTTCTGGAGCAGATTTCAAAGTTGTGGAAGAGTCGTGTGTGGAAGCTCTGGCTTTCTTGGATAGATGTCTGGTCGGAAGGGTCAGGGAGCAGAGTCGTCAGGCACCAAAGCAAATGGTCTTGCAGGCTTGGGTGGACAAGAAGTGGAAGATTGTAGGTGGGGTTCGAGTCTGGAAGTCAACGATTTCTTTTTCTTGTTCGAGTTCCCTTCAAAGGAGAAAGCGGGTAGGATTTTACATGAGAATAATTGGAGGTTGCTACTCCTGGAGAAATGGAGCCCAGAAAAAGCTTGCTACAGAGAAGGAAATTTGCCGAAAGAAGCTTGGATTAGGGTTTTAGGTCTCCCTTTACACTTGTGGGGGCAATCTGTCTTCCAGCAAATTGGAGATTTTTGTGGTGGCTTTCTGGACATAGATGTTGCAATGAAGGAACACTCAAATCTGAGTTGGGCGAGAATCTTGATAAGATATCGTGGAGAGTTGCCGGCTAGGGTTCACATTGGAGAGGGGAGTCGCTACTTCTCTGTGCCGATCTGGGCAGAAGTTGTCGGTGGTCTTGCACAGCCAGAGGCAAAGCGGCAGGCAGTTTTGGGCCAGGAGTTACTTGGAAGAAGAGAGGTGTGAGGCACGTGCCCTCTAGTCATGTGAGCGCCAATCGGAATTTGGAGAGGGCAGAATCACATGGGTACAACAGGAGTCAACAGAGGCACGTGGGTGCCTAAAACTTCAAATTTGAATTCAAACTTAAACAAGAAGGACGTCGTCATTTTTTATGTTGGCTGCTCCTCTGCAAGCCAAATCGAAGAGAATGAGCTGGATTCTGGTTCGTTGCATGGAGGGACAAGCCCCGTTCGAAAAGACTTAGGTGGGAGTCCTTCAACAGCTAGTGGAACAGGGCTGGAGAGGATAGCAGGCCGAGATATTTCAACCAAGTCGTCTCAGCCCAGATTAGGGCAGGAAAAGTCAAACAATATCGGGCCTAATTTTGAGGAAACACGGACAGAAAAGGACGTAAGGGAGAGCCCGGAGATTGACCCAGACACCAGGTGTGATAAGGAGTCAAATAGGGAGGGTGATAAGGAGTCAAACAGGGAGGCGTCAATTCAGGCGAACGTAGTCGAGTTACCTCAGCCTAGTCACAAGGGTGTGCGCACAGGTGACCAGTGCAAGGAGCCAGAGGAGCCGAGTGAGGGGTCAGAAGATGGAGGTAAGCAGGAGCAGGCAAGTAATTTATAGACGCGAGAAAATGCTCCCCAATTTAACGAGCAAGAGACAAACGTGGGTCAGGAGTCATGTCAAGAGAATGAATTTCGCATGAGGAGCGAGACCGTGGATAATCACTTGAGGCTCTCACAAATAAGGAGGAAGAGAGGGATATGGCAGTGTGGGTAAAGAGAAGAATCAATGGCTTTGGAAAATTTAAGGGAGTCTCACAAATAAGGAGGAAGAGAGGGATATGGCAGTGTGGGTATATGAAGACAAGATTATGGATCTAATGATTGCTTTGGAAAATAATTAGATATAGAGAGGAACTCATGTAGGGGACCCATGAAGGTCACAAGCAACAGTAAGAGGAGTATGCAAAGATCTACTGGGATTGAAAGGGAAGAGAGAATAAAGCAGCTTTTTGCAACCTGAATATGAGAGCAGTTGAGAAGTAGTGGTGTGTCTGTAGGCACCCAAAGGTCAGCAACAGTAAGAGGAGTAGCAAAGACAGGGAGAAAGGGAAGAGAGAATTAAAGCAGCTGTTTTGCAACCTGAATATGGAGCAGTTGAGAAGTAGTGGTGTGTCTGACAGGAGGAGAAAAGACGGTATTTGATATGGATATACGATTCTTAGCTTGGAATGTGTGGGGTTTACATAGTTTAGAGAAACGAAATCTTATTAAGGCAGTTTTGAGAAGACGGAAACCTCAGGTGGTCTGTCTTTTGGAAACCAAAATGGAGACGGTAGATTCACGATTTATTAACAGTATTTGGAATGCTAGATGGGTGGATTGGATTTGTTTAGGGGCAGCAGGGAGATCTGGAGGTATTTTGATTATGTGGGATACGAGGAAATTTTCGAAGGTCGAGTCAGTGCTGGGTTCCTTTTCGGCTTCTTGTGTTCTTAAATTTGTGGATGATGATAAGGCAGTGTTATTTTCCGGTGTTTATGGCCCTTTTACAGCAGTGGACCGAAGATTGTTGTGGTCAGAGTTGAAGGAAGTAAAGGTTAGTCAGGAATTATCCGTGGGGCATTGGGGGAGATTTCAACGTAGTTCGTTTTCCCAACGAAAGATGTGGTTCTGGTGGTTTTTCTCAATCCATGACAGATTTCAAAAATTTTATTAACAATGTAGAGTTAGTAGATTTGCCTTTGACTGGAGGAGACTTCACTTGGTTTAGAAGCGGTAACAGAATGCAGTACTTGAGAATTGATAGATTCTTGGTTTCAGCAAATTGGGGGGATCATTTTGGGGATGTGATTCAGTCGTGCCTTCCTAGAGTGACTTCAGATCACGTCCCTTTGTTGCTGGCATGTGGAGTTTTGGAGAAAAGGAAAGCCCTGTTTAGGTTCGAAAATATGTGGCTCAAGGAGCAGGGTTTTGTGGAGTGGGTCAAGGCTAAATGGTCTTCGTATGCGTTCATTGGTGACCCCTGTTATGAAATGGCGAAAAAGTTACAACAGTTGAAGATAGATCTCAAAGTCTGGAATCGGGAAGTTTTTGGGAGGATAGAGAGCAGAATTAAAACTTTGGAGGAAGAGGTCAGAAAATCAGATGAGGCAGTAGCTTCGGCTGGGGATGGGAATGTGGCTGATGAGAGAAGAAGTCTGAATTTGACGAAGGAATCAGAGCGCCTACTGAGATGCGAGGAAATTAGTTGGAGACAAAAATCAAGGGTCCAGTGGCTCAAGGAGGGGGACAACAATACCAAATTTTTCCATAGGATGACAAGTGTGCATTCCTCAGTAAATCAGATTAAAAGTTGACAGTTGATGGGGAGATTCTGGAAGAAAAGGAGGAGATTAAAAGAGGGATTGTGAACTTCTATGAGGATCTGTATAGGGACAACAGTGATTGGAGACTGATGCTAGAGGGAGTCACGTGCAAGGCCCTTGATTTGGAAGCTTCGTCTGAACTTGAGCAGCCTTTTACGGAGGAGGAAGTGGTGCTGGTCTTGCGAAAAATAAGTGGTGACAAAGCCCCGGTCCATATGGTTTCTCCCTGGCCTTTTTTCAGCAGTGTTGGCATGTCATAAGGGAGGATATGATGAGAGTTTTCCACCATTTTCATGAGAATTCGTGCTTTGAGAAAAGTTTCAATGCCACTTTCATTGTTCTAATCCCTAAAAAGAAAGGTGCTAGCGATGTGAAGGAATTCAGACCCATTAGCTTGGTTGGAGGGGTCTACAAAATCATTGCGAAGGTGCTTTCCCATAGATTGAGGAAAATTATGGATAAAATCATATCTGATTCCCAGCACGCGTTTGTCAGAAACAGGCAAATCTTAGATGTGTCGCTGATTGCAAACGAAGCAGTGGATGCTAGAATCAAAGGCGGAACCGGAGAAAGGCGTTTGATAATGTGAATTGGGACTTTCTGATGTTTATGACGGAGAAAATGGGGTTTGGGGTTAAGTGGAGAAACTGGGTTTCAGTTCTGCATTTCAACTGCTCAGTTTTCCGTCCTTGTAAATGGAGAACCTGCTGGATTTTTTGGGAGTATGAGGGGTTTGCGTCAAGGAGATCCCCTTTCTCCTTTTCTCTTCATCATAGTTATGGAGGCTTTGAGTAACTTGGTGGATAAAGCAATGCTGGGAGGTTTTTTTGACGGATTCAGGGTGGATAGGGCAGGTAGTCCGGCAATTAAGGTGTCTCATCTCTTGTTTGCGGACGACAACTTGGTTTTCTGTGGGGCAGATAAGTCTCAACTTGGATTTCTTCGTTTGGTGTTTTTATTCTTTCAGGCAGCTTCGGGTCTTAAAGATAAATATTTCTAAGAGCGAAATCATTCCGGTTGGAGACGTCGAGAACGTGGGGGATTTGGATTCTTTTTTTGGGGCTCCTTTTAAAAGCAAAGTAGTGTGGAATGAGGTGGTTGAAAGGTTTGAACATCGGCTAGCGGTTGGAAGAGACAATACTTATCCAAGGGGGGGGGCTTGTTCTAGTAAAAAATACTTTGTCCAACATGCCTATTTATAATCTGCTTGTGATTCCGGTTTCGGTTAGGAACTGTTTAGAAAAGCTGGGAAGGGATTTCCTGTGGAAAGGGGGCTCGGATGGGAAAAAATTCCATTTGATTAAATGGTCGACAGTTTGTAGGAGTCTTAAGCCAGGAGGGCTTGGGGTTAAAAGGTTAAAGCTGTTCAATGAAGCCCTTCTTGGGAAATGGTTGTGGAGGTATCTTACGGAGAGGGAGGCCTTTTGGCGTAAGGTGGTGGAGTGTAAATATGGTAAGGGAAATCACTCTTGATTTCCCGCTGCCATTAATGAATCCTTTGGGGTGGATTTTTGGAAAGGTATAAGAAGAAGATGGGATAATTTCGCTAGACACATCTCTTTTGAAATTGGTGATGGCTCTTCAGTGAGGTTTTGGAATGACAAATGGTGCGCTGGAGGGAAGTTATGCAGATTCTTCCCCAATTTGTATACTCTGGCTAGAGATAAGGAGTGCTACATCAATTTTGTGCTTTATTCGGAGGAGGGCAGGCCTATATGGAATCTTTCTTTTGGAGATTGAGACAGTTGCGAGATTGTTCAAGTTTCTATACGTCCTATACGCCAGAAAGTTGGCCTTACAGCGGATAAAGTTCTATGGGACGATGACAAAAGTAGTGTTTTCAGTGAAAGGGTTTTACTCTAAACTGGACAGCAGCAACAGAATTCTGTTCCCGTGGAGATCGATATGGAAATCTGGGGTTCCAAGTAGAGTGGCTTTTTTGGCGTGGGAGGTAGCAAACGGAGCCATCTTAACAAGTGACAACTTGAGGAAAAGAGGTCTTCTATACACTAACCGGTGCTATCTCTGCAAGGGGGATGAAGAGAGTGTTAACAATTTGATGCTCCACTTCCCGGTGGTGGGGACACTATGGTCTGCTATTTTTGGCTTGTTTAACATATCGTGGGTACTCCCAAACTCTACCAAGGATCTTTTTGGGCATTGGTCTTATTTTAGGAGGAAAAAGAGCAGGAATAGGTTTTGAATGTTGCCCCATTAAGCGTAGTTTGGACGATTTGGATAGAAAGAAATCGAAGGGTGTTTGATAATGAAGAGGGTTCTATCATACCTTGAATCTTAATGATAACACTAGAACAGATACTGTGAATATTTTTCATATTGGCTAGTGGGTATATTTTTGTGTAGTGTATACTTTTATGTCAAGGACGCGTCACATGTTTTAACGCTCTTCATATATATATACTTTTACCTTTATCAAAAAATAATAATAATAATACTATTATTTTTATTGTAAGTGATCGTGATATTTGGACGACCTCTTACACATCACACACTCGGGGAGATCCTCTTGTAACGTATATGATGTGTCATTGGTATTGAGTTTGTTAAGAATTACCAAGGACCAAGCAAAAGCCCTGACTTATACAAGCAATAAGAAATACAGCAGTTGAGAAATTAAAAAATTATGAAACACGTTATTTTCATTATCCAATGAATCTTGGACAGCCCCATTCAGTACAAGATCTAATTTCAACATGAAATGGCTTTGAGTTTGCAAAGGAAGGCAAGGTTCTCGGTACTTGTGCAATGTGTAAACATTGATTAGTAGTTCATATGCTTTGGGATACTGTGGTTTTTATCATTGCATGGCATCACTTTAGGCTAAAGCTTTAAGGGCCTTCCAGGGCTTGAACTGACAGATGACCAAATATTGGCAGGCTGCCCTTGGTCTTGAAAATCAGTACTAGATTGTAATATGTAGCTTTTTTTCTTTCCACTTTTTGCATGGTGTATATCCTACCCACTTACATATCTTTTGATCTTTTCCTTGATAAAATCTTCTTGTTGTTTGATCAAAGAAAAAACTCCTCTTTTGTAATAAAGAAAAACTACAAGAAAAAGTGTACCAAAATTATAAGTAAATGAAAACTTGCTTACACATCTCCTGTGCCATATTTCACTAGTTACAACAGAAAATATCAACGTTATTTAGTCACAATTAGCAAGCACCATAAGATGAAAAACTAACACAGCACAAACCAAAGGACTGTGCTGAAACATCTCAATTTAAATTTCTTATAACTACTCATCTAAAGCGCAAGTCCTATTATATTTTGCACTCTTACTCCTCAGGGGAAGAGATGTTCTTCATCAATTTTTCTTGATAATCCAACATTCAATACCGTCTCCCTTATTTTATTATCCATATAACGAAAAAATTTGATCAAGTAGACTACAACCACTATTTTCCTAAAGATTAAGCTTTAACTAAGACACTGAAGACATTCAACATTAAGCAGGAGGCAGATCAGAAAATATAGATTTTTCATATAGTAAATGAATTATTTCAACAATCAGGCGAATGCGCAAAGTCTCAGCAGGTTCAGAATTCTAAGCAATAATCACTCTCAATCAACAATCAGATCAAAGCACAAAACATTCTCATCAAAGGAACTCCACTTGGAAGAAAGTAAATCATAAAGCAAGCCAGAGAAACACATATAGCTCAAAGATACATCTAATCTCAGCTCAAGTTACCTTTAAGCTTCATTGACGTTTCCCCCAACTTAGATGTGGTCAATAGCCAATATCGCTTGGATCCCCGATATACTCAGCAATTTGTTCAAGGCGCACGTTGATCAGCCCATGGCTATCCGCATCCCGAACAACAGCAGTTCCATTCTCCATATCCTTCTCAATAAGGCTTCCATAGACGCCCTTATGCCTACCACACAAAACAAGAACTGGTCCCCCACGTCGCGGAAGTGCAGTCTCAAGATACTCCTGATCAACACCCTGGATCAACTCCCTGCTATTATCCATTGATATATCACACGTGGTCGGACCACTAACATCCACAATCTCACCCTTCTGTAAATACAGTCTCCCTCTTTTCAAATCTTTGCTAACAATTCTAACTCTAATATGACTACTTAGCCAAGACCGTACATGACTTCCCCTCGACTCTTCTCTACGGTCATCTCTTTCCCTCTTCTTTTTACTGTCCCTACTTTCTCTACCACTTCTACTGCTAGATGAATCCTTACTTCTCCGCCTGTCACTGCCACCCACTTCCTCCTTCGATCCCCCAACCTTCAAATCCTTCAATTTCCTTAAGCACTTCTCTTCTTCAGTGGAACCCAAATCGGCAACATCACGGACACGCACAGTAACTTCCTCCTCACTCCGAGAAAGCTTCAATACCAGAGAATCTCCACCGCCAGTTACCTCCACAATCCTACCCTTTAGCCCCATTTCACTCCCTCCCACTATCCTCACATCTTTCCCCACGTAATACCTCCCTTTACTTTCTTCTTTTTGTATTACTCCATTGCCATTACTCAATACATTCTCTTTCTCTTTTCTCTTGTGGACAGCTTTGGTAGGCAGTTCACCAACGAACCCTAGCCCTTCCTTAGCAGTGCGTCGCTTGAACTCAACCACCTTCACGTCCTTCTTATTCCTCCCAATTCCACTCCCTTCTACCCAACCGTAACCAGCAAGCAAAGCAGGCGCAAAATTCTCGACAGACATCCCGTTAAACTCTTCCTGTCCAAGATCATCCGGCAAGCTACTCAAATCTTGCTTCAATTTCTGTAACATCGAGTTCTCTATATTAAATTTTGGTTTCGGAATCGACCCAGTCCCCGCCGCCTCGGCAAAATCGGTCTTGGTAGTGGAGTTGCGCAAGTTGAGGCCGTAAGAGATCGTGGAGTCGGTGGGATCGGCGGTGAACGTTGTGTCCACTTCGAACTGAAGGTTGTTTGGGTCGTCGGACGCGACTGGGGGATCGAGGTTCTTCATCTTCTTGCGAGCTCTCCATTCGTCGGAATTGGGGATCGGAGGGATTGGGGCAACGGTTTTTGACTGACCTAGGGTTCGTTTGGAAGGGTCGAATTCTGTGAGGTACTCTTTGGTGTGGGAGGATTTGTCAGTGTCTTCGGCTTGGGCGAATGTGTGGGAGGGTTTGCGGGTGGATTGAGGCTGCTGCGACGACGGCTTTCCGGCGGGTTTTGTGGAGAGAGAAAAGGAGAGCTTCATGGTGTGGTTTGAGGATGCGTAGGAGCGGGAGGGAACCGAATCTAATTTCGATTATTTATAACCTTTCCAATCAAACGGAATACAAAACTACCATAATTCTAAAAAAAAAATTGTTCTTTCACGGCCTCATTTATGATAAATTGTTAGTAATATCCTTTTAACTCTCAAAACTAATATAATAAGATTTAGGTTGATCTATTAACTCAACCTTTGGATCGATTAAAGATCTATCATAGGCCGATTAAAAGATTTATCAAAGGTCGAGTTAATAGATCTTTGATTGACCTTATTATCTGAAAAGTATTTTTGTCTGTTCAAACGAAATTTTAAGTTTAAAAAGTTATGAAAGAATATTGCATGGGTCAAAGACCCATACTTGATAATTTCCTCCAGGTCGGTGGTATCAATCAAGTGTTGTCATTTGACCCGCAATGTTTTTTGGTTTTTTTTTTCGATCTTTCACGAAAAAAATTGTAAACTTTCTAATGCACCCCCAAAACCCCCTAAATGACCATACTTGACTCATAACTCATATATCGCCCTCACGGCCATTCCCAATAGCGTAGACTTGTAAACAAATCGAATCTTTTTTATTCGATTCGGTATTTGATATTCGGTATTCGATATCGAATTCGATATTTGGTATTCATATTCAAAAAAAATTATTTGATGAAAATTCGAATATGAGTGTGATGGTATTCGATTCGAATATTCATGAATATTATTCAAATAAATTATATATTTAATATATTTAAAATATATTTATATAGTTAAGTTGAAAAAGAAACCCTAACTTTCTAACCCTTACCATTTATGACTCACCCCAAGTGCGGCAACCTCCTCCCCCGATTGGTGTCCCCCGACCAGCCAACTCCCAACAGCATGTGTACGATCAACAACAAGCCTCAAGAGACCACATCAAAGCTCTCTCTTCGCTCAGTCTCTCTCTCTCTCTCTCTCTCTCTCGATCCAATCTCCATCGGCACCCCCCACCCCACTCCAAGTTTTAGTCGACCATTCCCCCAACTCCGGTTGACTTTCCCATATCCAACTGCCACCCACAAAGTATCTATCGTCATTCTCGACGAGCACCCTTCGTCAATAACAACCCTGTCAACTCTCACCATCGCCATTCCCGACGAGCAAGCTCTCATGTCCCTCTCCTCCTCGCCTACAAGAAAATCTACTCGCCTATAACAAGCTCTCATCTCATCTCAAAGGTTTTCTCTTTTCGTTGGAATCAATACATACAAGTATACATATAAATATTTTGGAAAAAAATTCATCTTTGATATCTCGATATTAAATAAAAGGTCCTCCCGTCGTATATATGGATTGTTGTATAATGTGTGCCCAGCTTGAAGTCTTGTAGTTTATTTCTAAATTTTAAAATATGGGTATTAATATGATGTTGATTTTGTTGGCGTGTTAGTATCAGTGTGGATAAAGTACTCTTGTTGCTTTAGTTTGGAGAAGAATTTACATTATTTAGAACAACTTATGTTCATCTATAATTCCGATTAATAAGGCATCTCACTATTTTTTTTTTATTTTTGATGTTTTGTGTTGTAACAAAAATTTGTCGTATCATATGGGTTAATTATGAATTTTAAAGAATTTCACAATAGTATGCTAACCGGGGAAAAGCAATTAATGTCTTGTAACAGAAAAGGGCTCCTTATCAAGTGGTATAGGAAGCAAATCGAAGCCTTGCACGAAGGGCTCCTTTAGGTTCAAAACTTTACCTGCCCAATCAAGTTTAATTACTTTAAACACATTTTGCAATCTACTAATGTTTGAAGTTAAGGATGATTTTCCAACTATTGAGCCAACTTATAAGGCAACATATGTGGTTGCTCTTGCCGAAGGAGCTATGCATATTAATAACTATTTTTTCCCTCTTGAGTCTTGACAGTATCAGTCGAGATAGTTCATTATTGGTAAGATACAATGAGATAGTTCATTTATGCTCTTCCATCCGTCCCTAAATTATCGTCTTCCTTTATTTTTTCGTCCGCCCAAAATAATTGTCCAGTTTGAAACTTACCTTTTTAGAACATCAATTTTACCACTTTACCCTTACTTTTTCACCATACTTGAATTATGAGTCACATACACATGGGTTTTAAAAGGAAACTACACATTAAACCAATATAAATAATCAAATCAATTGTCTTTTCTTAATCCGTGCGCCGGGCAACTAGGACGATAATTTAGGAACGGAGGGAGTAATATGTATCACCTATATATTGTTATCTAAAACATCATGCCTTCTTCAGTCTATTTTGATCCAAACTTCATTTTATCAGATTTGAAGGTTTACTGATACTTTTTTTATAAGTAATAAATATATAAAAAAATATCAAAACATGTGATGCGGCCTTTGTATACTTGAAGTATACCTTACCAAAAGAATTAACCAATATTCTATAATATTTACAAAATCTACAAAAGAAATGTTAGGGTTGGGAATGGAATGATCTGCCTCGAAACACCAAAAATGAAGGGTGCGAACCAAAAGGTTGTATTTAATATTTGGTTGGGTTGATAAAATATTGTATTCACATATTAAAGTTGGCCTATTAAGATATTAGTTAGTTTTGCATTCGACCAATTACTCATTCTTACAATATATTTGGTTGGGTTAATGTGTCTGTATTCTGTTGGAATATATGAATGTTGTACATACCTGCGACATATTATTTTTTGTTATTCATCTAGTAGAATACATAAATTACTAGTTGTATAGTTTGTTTAATTCTAAAGTCATTTATGTAGAATATGGATGCGTCAAATGCAATGGAGCAAACACCTCAAGTAGACGACATTTTTGTGGAAGATCATGAGAGAAATATTATATATTAAATGTACAATTAATATTATATATATATATATATATTAATTGTACATTTAATATATAATATTTCCCTCATGATCTTCCACAAAAATGTCGTCTACTTGAGTGTGTGTGTGTGTGTGTATATATATATATATATATATGTGTGTGTGTGTATGTATGCATGTATATGTGTGTATGTGTGTGTGTTTTAACATTTTAGGATCTAATTGAAAACTTGCAATCAATGGTGAGGATCCCTACGATCAAGATAGATGATGATGGAGGTAATAATATAGAAGATAAAGATGATGGTGAACATGAGGAAGATGAGGGCCAATTTGAAAGGAAAAAGATAGAAGAATTCGAAAGCTCATAGTGAGTCCATTGAAGTGACTTCAAATTATGGAAGTACACAATTTCAATGTATATGTTAGAGATTAATATATTGACACTATTTAATTATTTATATTGTTTAAATTAATCTATTGTTAGTTGTCTTTCTTGGTTGTTACTAGTTAATTATTATCAATTAAACCTTTTAGAGAAAGGTTATTATTGGAAGAAATCATTTATTAGGGTTTTTGTATCTTTAAGGTTTATATTGTTAGATTTTTATAAATTAACTTTGTTTTAATTGTTTATATAGTTAGGATATATTGTTTAATTGTTTTACCTTTCTTAGCATTTAACTTGATTTATTATTATTTGTTACGTCTTTTATAGGAAGGTTATTTTATAGACTTTGATTATATTGTGTTTAGAGTTTATGTAAAGGTTGTATATAATGTATATTATATTTTAGGGTGTGTGTCGTGTTGCTTGTATTTCTAAGACACGGCTGACCTAGTTTAATTTAGGTTTGGAATTCTACATATATGGCAAGTCAATATTACTTAGAGTTGGAGTCCTTATGTATTGCACTAACATACTAATCTTTTATGGTAAGTTTGTTTGCTTGTCCTACAAGGATTCTAGGTCTTCTTGGTGATATAAATATTAGAGGACGTTCACTATTGAAAACAATGAAGTACATATTACAACGAGAGAACACAAATAGAAAGAGAAAGAGATTTTGAAGGACTGCTATTGCATTCTAAAAGAACTGTTGAATGAAGCTACATCGGAGTCTTCATTTATTCTGTCACCAGCACAGTTTTCTGAGAACACCTCATACCGTTTTGTTAAAAGCTTTTTAACATATATCAGTTTAGGTAGTCTGTGGTGTTTATATTATTCAAATCCATATATGCTTCGTATAGAGCTTTTTCATAAATTCCACTTTGTTAATCTTTCGAATGTAATGAGCTTAAACATATATTTTACTAGTGTAATATTTTTAGCCATAAGGCTCAATCAATAAGTTGATTTACTTATTGATCAAAAGTATTTCTCTTGTGTTCAAAGTTTCTCTTTACTTCCTTCTTATTGTTTTTATTTTATTTTATTTCCGTTGCTTTCAAACTTCAATGATCTCTTCAATTAACTCTTCATTAATAGTTTTCTTTTAAAACTTTTTGTTCAGTTTTTATTATTTTGTTTTTCTGTTTTTAATTATAGTTTATTAGTTAATCTATATAATTCTAGGTACAATCAATCACTCAATTTGTATCAGAGTCAACTCTTGACATACAAAGAGAATGTCCTTTCTGATTATAGCCATGATGAATTATGGGTATATCAAGGTTCATATCCTTGATGGTACCAATTACCAAAGTTGAAAAAATCATATCTAATATACAATAGAACTCATACTCACACATATGTAATTGACTAAAACTATTTAGAAGTTGAGATTAAATTATTTTAAAAATTTAACAATTGTGATTCACCCTCACATTCACATGTGTGAGAATAGTTATCCACTTTTAACTCTCTATTACAAAGTCACTCCCTACAATTAATATTATATTTTGAACAATCACCCTTTATAAAACATCATTCTTACATTAATATAATCTCACAATAGAGGTCGGTCAATCAACTGAGGCTATCTGGCGGTGAGAATTGATTCCAGCCGCAAAATCAAACGGTCATGGATCAGTTACATATAACTCCTTACAAATAACCTCCATCAACTATGGGTCGAGTTCGAATAACGCCCTCAACTACCACTTGAAGCAATGTACCCCTTCAACTGTAACATTTTTTTAAATCGCACTTTCTATTTAGACATTGTCGTTTCAATTGACGAAATCATATATACTGACACCATGCCATAGGCACATGCATGAAGATCTAGTGAGTATGTATATCAAATCAATTGATAGACGTGCTTGGGATGATGTCCTAAATGGTTGGTCAACCCCTTTAAATAATAAAAGATTGTTGCCCTTACCTGAAAAGGATTGGTCTAGAGAATATCGTGTTATTGCAATTTTAATGAATCTATAAGAGCTATTTGTAAATTTCTTGAAGTTTCTATGTTCAGATTAATTACCAATTTCAGTTTTGCCAAGGATGCATGTGATGCTCTTCAAAGTCGTTGTTAAGAGCCTGAAAATGTGAGGCGAACTAAGCGTTTTAAACTTCAAACCAAATTTGAAAAATTGAGAATGGAAGAAAACGAGAGTATTACTTCTTATAGTATTAGAATTCTTGATCTTTCCAAAGCTTTACGATCCTTAGGAGATGAAGTCTCCAATGAAAGGATGGTAAACAAAATTTTAAGGCCTCTTCCTGAAAAATTCAATCTTAAAATATCTAAGTTGGAAAATTCTTGAAAACATCTACTATTACTTTTGATTTGCTCATTCATAGTCTTAATGATTTAGAATCTTATCTTTCCCAACAACTCAATATTTCAAAAGAAAAGGATGTCCTAGAAGCTCAGACTAACAAGAATGAAGAGCTTGTTGATACTTGCAATGATATGAGCAAGATGGAATTGAATAAGGATATTGATGTATTAATCATTCAAATTTTTGAAAAACATTTTAACAGAAGAAGAAGAAGAAGTGTAACTTTTCAAGAAGGACTCAAGACTCTCAATACAAAAGTAAGTGTTCTTCATCTATGATGGAAGATATTCAAGAGCTTAATAGTTCATCTACTAATGAAAGCAAGGTAAACTACTGTGATATCATGCAAAACGAACCATATAATGTTTTTGTTCTAAATGGTAAATCTATTGATAAGGAAAATGAAGCTACATTAAAAAATATTCATAATTGCTTTTTTACAAGTAAAAATTGATTACTTCAAAACCCTCATTTTGATTTACAAGGAACCATTTTACAAAAGTCTTTGGATTGTTCTTTCAAAAAGAAGTCTTCTAAACAAGCTGTTTTCAATAATGAAAACTTCGAACATCAAGGTTCTCAAATAATTCTCAAAAATATTAATATTTATTCTGAAAAAGTATGGTTAATAATTGATTGATTAAGGTCCATAACAGTTTTTGGCACAACTTTTGGCTTAAAGAAAAACCTTCAAGTTTAATGAAGTCTCTGATGAAATGTCATTGGAAACCTCATCTATCTGTTTTTACCAAAACCGTTTGGAATACTACCTCTTCTGCCTCTATTTCTCGTTTCACTAACAATGCAGGTACTGAACATATCTTTAAGAAAAAGATATCGAAGGATACAAGGTCTGAATACCTTGATAAAAGACGAGATAAACTAGATTGTGAAATTGTTTACAATAATAAGAGTTATTGGAAGGTAAGTATGATTGAAGAAGGTATTTCAATACCCTTTGCTATGATTCATTGTTATAATATGAGAACAGTTAAATTCATGCCTATGAAAATCTACATTATGCATATTTTACCTAATCTAGTCCATGAGAAATTCTTATTAAATATTAACTATGATTTTATACCTTCTATAAAATCAATCATAAAAAATTTGTATGTTTTAAAACCTTTGAAACTTTATAGCTTTTATGATCATGATGTCATTAAAAATAATTTGAAAGTCAAATTAAAGGTTTTAATCAATCCAATACACTTACCCGTGAGAAAAATAAAAACACATAATACCTATCATATTCCTAATTGTGGTCATAGACCTCTTATAAAGGTTTTACTATATGAAAATATTACTCCTAAGGAAAAGCAATTATTATGGTATTTTGTGTGGAATAATTTATCTAATCAAGTTGCCTATAATATTCTCTATTGTTGATTACATATATTAAATAAAGATGACAATTATGTTGTTATGTTGAAAACTAAAAATAAATTTCTTATGAATCATAGACATATTTTATCAAATGAATTCTCTCATATGCTTCTTAGATCTTTAAGGATGTATGAATTACACTATGACACATGAGATATTTGGGATGATGATCACTGGACTTATATATCAAAATTTAATTGTGATACTAAATACAATTTGTATGACATTAGATTGATTTTCACTAAATAGTTATTTGAGAAAAATATCTTTCCCTATGTATACATTGCACTTAATTATCTTATGATTTACTTAGTTGTCAAGACATGGGTGAACGAGATTGTTTACATTCTACGTAAACCTTTTGAATTGTGTATTGTTGGAGTGTGTCACACCTTATGGTTACATTGGTAATCACATGTAGATGTAATTATGTCTTTTTATTTTTTGCTTTGTTCTTTTTAGACATATCCTCTCTCTCTCTCTCTCTCTCTCTCTCTCTCTCTCTATTAGCTTGCATTATACGACTGTTGTCCTATAGAATGAGTTTTTGAATGTCATTTCAAAAGAAACTAAGTTTCAATACTACATAAGAATTGATTTTTCTGAAATGACAATAGACTGCTCTTAATGTTTCCTACAAAAAGTTTATAACTCAGTTTGTGTTGTTTATATCCTCTAAAGGAAAGAGCTACCTTTCAAATTTTATATAAATTTTCAGGTCGGTTCACATAAAAAATATATCAGTCTTTGATCTTCAATAGTATCACATTGATTACGATCATGTGAATAAAAAATTGAGGCTACTTATAAAAAGCGTGAAAGCTATCTGCTGGATATGTCCTAATTTGTTTTGAGATCAATAGTATCTCTTAATAATGACTTTTTGGAAACAGATTCTCAATTTCTAAATGTGTTTGAAGAAATTAAGTGACTAATGAAGTGTCATTAAAGGCTTCATTGTTGGTTAATAGTCTGTATCACTACATTGTTTTGATTATACACTGTCATATCTTTTTAGGCATGATCTAAGACATGTATACTTGATTGCTATGTGTTTTTCTCTTGAAAATCAATGTTATGTATAATTGGATTGAGAAATATACTATTCTATCTCAAAATGTTTTGATATCAAAATTAATGCGAGTTGTGTTTAGAATACATTTGAAAAGTGCTACATAACTTCATATTAAATCTCAGTATTTTTGTGGAGTTCTTAAAGTGGTATTCGTTTGCCTTAATTGATTTAGGTTGCTCATGAGTTAATCTCATATTCTTATCGTTATTATTATTATTTTTAAAGGTTGGAGGGGACATAGACCGTACCCCAACCCTTAATTTTTTTAATTATTTTTAATTCCTTGAAAGGCTACAATTATATATATGATGCCTTTGGTGTGGCTCGAACAAATGGTACCTCTGGTGAGGCTTTGAACACCCGACCTCTCGGTTGAGAGTAGTTAAGTCCCAGGGTGCCTCTAGTAGGGCTTGAATACTCAACCTCTCCGTTAAGATAAGTGAGTAGCTAAATGGGGCCTTTGGCTAAGGCTTTAACAACAACGATGCCTCTGAAGAGGCTTGAACACCCGACCTCTCTACTGAGAGTTATAATGTCTAGGGTGTCTCTAGTGAGACTCGAACACCCAACCTCTCCGATAAGAGAAGTGAGTAGTACCAGTTGAGCTAGAGCTCGTTGGTATTCTTATCGTTATTAATTTTTCAAAATATTCATTGTTTGTGACGACCCGACCCGAATTTCAACACGAAAACCCAAGGTCATGTCGCTGAAACTAACATAAAAAGAGGACAATCACTTGTTAAATAGTAGTGCGAGTTGAACAATCGAACTAATAAGCTCTAAACATGAACATAAAGCCATACTAAAATATGGGATTTCAAAAATCTAATTAACGGAAGCAATAAGGAAATGAAGTCCCGAGCTATGAGCTCGATACCAAAGCCAAAGAACCCAAGAGATACATTATCTCACAAAGGGGAAAAAACAAAACTCACGTGCCGCAACATTGCATACGCTGAGCAAACCATCGGCACTCCAGGCCGGCATTTCAACAAAGGACCAACCTGATATAACAATTATCCACGGCTAAAGCATACCTAGATTAACCAACAACTATAACAATTTAGAATAAAGAAAAGCCCCAAAGCTACTGCGTGCCTGGGAGATAACTGAAATACATACTAAAACCACGAACAATGACACGACACAACCCGTCGGCCCAAGGAAGAATCAATACAAATACCCAAGTACTCTACCCGACCATAATGTAACACCCCGCTCCTTCGTTAGCTCGGTTTGTGTGCTATACTTGCACTTCTTCCTTTGTCGACTGTATGCTTGGTTTGCGAGAGGGTCTAGATGTGTATGAGAGACCATATTAAGACCAAAACATTATTAAGAGACTCCATATAGTTGTTGACTTGCTAAAGTCACAAGTCGTGACTCGACGATAGTCGGAATGCGACGCGATTGAGGGTTTGCTTGCGTTTTACGTTCGTGACCTCGGTTTGGCCCTAGACCCTTATAATATGGTTTATTAACATGTTTAGATGTGTTAGACTTGAAGTTGGAGGTGTTCCTTAAGTCTATCGATGATTTGGAAGTTTTGGAGATAGCATTCGTCTCTATCGCGTAGTTCGAGGATTGAGTCGTGTAATCGTCTCTCCTTTAGAATTCTTATTTCCCTAATTGTTATTCAACTTTCTAGAAGTATTTAAGCTTCTTCATTAGCCCTTAGACTTGCCTTAAAAGTCTCCTTTCATTGCTCGTTCGATTGCGAGTTCATTAAATGTCGTTTTCGGTTGCACGTTGTTGCACCTCTTCCGGGTTCCTCCGAGTTGTTTCTGAGTTGTTTCGGGAGTTGTTCGGGTGTGTTTCCGACTTGTTTTGAGTTGGGTTAGACCTTATAATGGTTGCCCATAAGTTTGGGACCATTTAGGACATGTTTAGACCAAGTTCAAGGGTTAAACGAGGCAGCCGCATCGAATTTTGACCACTAGCCCGCCTCAAAAGCTGAGAGCATTGCAAAATCAGTCCAAGCCCCAGCATTCCAGGCGCCCGCCTGGCCTAGAGTGAGGCGCCCGCCTCAACATCAGGTTACTCCTACGGGATTTTTCCCCTGTTTTACTGTTGAACGATTTTTATACCCAAACCCCTATCCAAACCTTTTCTAAACCCCACCTAAACCTCCCTTACCCTCCTTACTTACACCCTAACATCTTTAACAAGTTTTAAGTGTGATTAAGTGAGTGCATTAGTTGGATTATTAAGCCCAAATCAGATCTTTAAGACACCACATTGTGGTGACACTTGTCCCACTCAGATTTCAGCCAAATATAAGCCACAACCTGCTTGTTTGACCCTCATTTCTCTCCTCCCTTCTCCAAAAACGGGATTAGCTTCCTCCATGGTTCCTCCTTGAGTTCTTGAAGGTTTCTTCTTGGTTTCCATAGCTCCCTTCCTCCATTGTTGAAGCCAAGACATAGAAGAATAAAGCTTGAAGAGTAGATCATTTTCAACCGATCAATCTTTCCATTTGCTTTCTTGGGTGTAGTATACAAGTAAGTTACTTCTTCTCTATTTGATTTTGTACTCATTGATCCTAAGGAAAACAAACTCTATGCTATTTGAGGTCAATGAGTACACATACTTGCTTTGTGTGATTTTTAACTTGTGATTTGAGCATGTGAACTTGTTAAAAGCATTTGTAGGATGACTTCTATGATTGTTGAAGTATATTGCTACTCCTCATCTTGTGTTTCTAGGATTGTGAGCATGCTAGAAATCATGTTTACATTTTATTTGGGTTTATTATGAAAGTATGCCTAAGTTTGGGACTTTGGATGTGTGATTTCACTAGATATCCATTTAATTGAAATTATGTGATTTATAACATGGGTATATGATTATGTTGAGTCCTATGGATTTTAAATCTTAGGAATTTAGTCTGAATTATTTTTGGGAAAATTGTTATAAATGTGAATGATATGTTAATTTGGGGATCTATGAGATAGGTATTTAATGATGTGTGATATTAAGACTCAATGGAGTCGTTTTAGGTTTAATATCATGTTGGTGAGCCTTAGGTTAAAATTCTACGATGTTCGGGTTGGGTTGGTTTTGATTGTGAGTACCCGAGCATCTTGAGTTGTGTACCGTTTGCGACACCCACGATATAGAGGCCTATTGGGGATTTATTTAGAGCGTGCTCGTTAGGGCACGGAGCATTAGAGACCAACCTATGATCTCGTATTACTTTAAGAAATGATTAATTGTATGAGTTCTCTTTTAGGGAATTTGGTCGCGTGCACATGAAGGCACTTGCGAGGTTACGACTACGGCTTAGTTTTGATACCCTTGAGATTGGCTTTGAAGAAGTCGAACATATATGACAGTTGGAACTATGGTTGAGTCCGGTGTACCTTTAAGTGAGGATAAAATGCTAAGTCTTGATTTATGATTGTTCTTAGACTAAATAATAGTCTTTGGTTTAATCTCGAGTAGAGGGCTATAGTAGACCTCATATTGTGATTTCTTGAGCTTATATGCTACGTTGATTGGGTTGTGACTTGAGGGTTATGAATACCTCAATACGTGGTTCCTGAACTAAACTTACAAGTTAGTTGAACATGTTAAGTGTGTACATCTATGTGCATTGTTTATTGGGTTTTGTAGAGCATTATGACCTACTTGAATTGATAAGTTCTTTTGTGATGGACTTGGTCCTTATTGGTTTATCCAAGTAAATATCTACTTGAGCATCTTGATTTGAGTCCAGCTGGCGTCTTGGTCGTTTTGTCGGCAATGGGACGATTCATAGCCTTTGGAAACATTCGCTATGAATCGCCGCATTGGTACCCTTTCTCCTCACTATATGGCCAATAGTGGGATGTGGTCTCGTATTAGCGCCCCCTAGCCTGATATCGAGCTCCCATTTCTCATCCCAGGGTTGGATGAACGTAACGAGGTACTCATTAAGAAAACTGATGAGTTGTGATCATTTGAGGATTGAAACCCAGATTATGATCATTTAAGGGTGGTACCCATGGTTTGAATATTGAGGGCTTGGCCCAGATCTTGGTTTTACGTGCTTAGGTATAAGCACTTATATGAAAGATAACATGCTATGTGGTTTATTAAGTTTATGTTATATGATGACTTAATACAAGTTTATTGTTGGTATACTAGTATGATACCATGATTTTATATATGCTTGTGCATTATGCCATGCCACGACATGATATGCCATACTATTGTATTTAGTAACTTACTGGGTCATTATGACTCACTCCGTGTGTTTGTTTTCCTTAGTGTGTGCAGTGATCCCGTTAGTACGCGTGGCGGCTTCGGATAGTGATTACTAGAAGGTGGTCTTCCGGGCTTTAAGCTTGGATTTATTATTATTATGTTATTATGTATCTATGAGACACGAATGTAAAGTTATGTAGACTTTACTTGGGTAGATTATGTTAGTATTTTGTTATCGTATTATTTTGGTAGCCGACTTGTTTGGTCGAGCTGTTGTATCTCTTATGAGTTGTTCCCTTTTATTATTCCGAGCATGCTTTAGCTCACTCATTCTAGTATTGTTGGTATTGTCATCTCCGACGACGTTAGTCGTGAGACTTGGGTTTAGTTGTTAGAATTTAAATATCTTATTCGTTTAGTTAATTTGTCCCTCCAGCATGTTGTAGCCGTTGAGGGGTTGTTTATCAGGTTGGTATTCTGTTGATTCGCCGGCCTTAGGTTTGCCGATGGTTTGTTGCCCGTGTGCATTGTTGCGTCACGTGCGTCGTAGATTTGTCGAGAGATAGTCGTCTCTCAGCCTTGTATTCCTTAGTTTATAATTATAGGCTTTGGTCCCACTTATGATTCGCTTCGGCAAGTGTTGTTGTTTTTATTATTCCGTATCGCCGTTATGGCTTTACATTCCTGTTCGAGCTTGATGGCTCATCTCATACCATTATGCTTAGCAGATGCTTGTCCGTCTTTAGCTTGTCTTGGTGGCACGACCTTGGGATTCCGCATTGGAGTCCGGGTCGGGCTGTCACACATAAAGTTTAAATAACTTTACAAAATCGATCTCACAAGAATGGTAAGTACAATATACAAATGATGATGCTAAAAAAAATAGGACTCCACAAGCTACTACTCGGGGAAGTCTGTTGCTACTAGCTCGAACCACACGATCTAATCTCGATCTATCGATCAACTGCGCTCTGCTACATTCACGATCTACTCGACCTCAACGCAGCTACCAATTTACTACAACTAGAAAACAAAGTACAGAATGAGTCATAATGACCCAATACGCTATTACAAGAGATATGTAACATAAAAATAGTCATGGTGTCATTTGACAAATGACAGAAAAACCCGTGAAGAGGCGTCATATTGTTTAGATACTCCACAAGATAATCATTTATTCTTACTTACTAAACCATCCAAATGTACCATGGTGTAATTCCCTGTTCAAACACAAATCAAATTAATTAGAACGTAGTTCCTATAAAAACATCATATACAAGTATATATAATTATATATATACTAATCAAACTGTTCATAGAATCATTAAGTATAAGTGTGCATATTTATATATACACACATCAACTCTTTCATAAAATAATCAAGTAGAAGTATGTATATCTAAGTATATATATATCAAATCGTTCATAGAATCACAATGTACAAGTATGTATACTTACGATATACACCTCAAGTATTTCAATAATACACAATCAAGATAAACATGGTCAATTAGATCTCATATTCAACTAACACTTTGTTATCACATAAGTGCACATAGTAAGCCACATAAAGGATAAAGAAGATACCAAATCAATATCGTCGTATTGCTCCTGCAATCACAACTATTAATCATATCGTGCCAGGGATACCCATGATCGGGTATCAAAGTACCAAGCTCTCTTCTCGGGTCCGAGCTCTCTACTCAGGAAAATAGCACTAGCCAATGCGCTCTTTTGGTTACGACAAAGGGGGCTACTTCCCCACTGCAGCTAGCAGTGGAGGGGTGTGTGAACCGAATCCGATACGGCGATACATATCAATCACGAATCTCATAATTTGTGAAGACGATGCACAGTCCCACATTCAACGTAAAAATCAACAAATGCCAGCTGGACTTATATGCAATGCACAAGTAGATGTTTACTTACAAATTCTCAAGTAGATTTAATGATCTACTAAACTCATATGATTATGCACATTGTTACAATAATCACAAAACCACAATAAGAGCTCATTTGAGTCTCTAAATCATAAGTGTCAAGTTGTCCACTCTATTCGATTCAAGCCCAAAGGCTAGTAATCTAGTAAAATGGAATATAATTATCATAAGAACTCACCACGATCCTCGTAAGGTTCAATTGTTCCTTAACTCGACTCCGTTGAGTCCTTACTACAGTTTCATCCAAATTAATAATGTATAAATACTATATGCATTTCTAGCCCTTCTATGTTCTTGTTTAAGGCATAGCTAGATTCTCGTTCCATTTAGGAACCCTAGTTCACGTATCAATAAGTCAAGTAGAAGATGGAATCCTAAGTTGATTAATATCAAATCAAGTCCTAATTCAATTCAAGTTCATAATCCCACCTATTAGTGGAATCTAAATTTCATTGCAAGTTAACAACCCAATAGTAGAACATGCATGTAGTCAAGAAACACTATATGCTTTGTAAGTTATATTCATCAAGTATGGAGAATCAATCCTTAACAAGAATCACAATTATGCTTTCATAGGTCATAATATCTAATAAGTATAGATGTTTATTTCTAGCATAAATCCAAGTTAAGTCCTTAACTTAACAAATACTAAATCACATATTGTTCAAGACTACTATGTTAGTCTAGGGTCATTAAATCATTTAGATTATAAATAATAAACGCATCCTAAAATGATAATTCAACCCATTGTCCAAAATCCATAGTAGTCCATGAATTAAACAAAACTATCCTTAACAAGCTCAAATATTACGAATCATTATGCGCAACAATCTTGCTAATTGCATTAAAAATTCCTCTCAACTCCAAATGTCCTGAATCTTACTTATTCAGAAACTATGATCATTAAACTATAACTTAGCCTTTTAAATCACTTCATTCAGACTTGTATTCATCAATCTATGATCATATCAAGATCAAACTAATAATCTGTTTTTCTGTTATGATTATTCTGCCCAGTCAACTTATAAATTCGACCATTAATTTCACACAACTCCAAATTTCATGAATTTTATATATTCAGAAACTAAACTCTTGGAACTATAATTTAGCACTTTAAAGTACTATATTTGGACTTGTATTCTTCAGAATACATCCACCTCAAATTCATGTTAAAAATCTGGTTCTCTGTTGTGACTCATTTTTCTTAGTCAACTTATAAATTCAACCATGAATCGCTCACAAACTCCAAATGAGGGGATTATTGCCTAGTCTGAAACTAGACTCTTGAAACTATATTTTTCCATTTTAAATACTTCAATTGGATTCATATTCATCAATTTATGGTCACATGAAGATCATGTTAATAACCAGCTCCCTTTATTCAGACTCACTGTCGCAGCCATGGTTCGTGATTCATTAAAAATACGTCCCGAACTTGAAAATTTATGAAAATTTCCAGAGCATTACATAACATACACATGACCAACATATAATATTTTTAGACAATGCCATGTAGTAGATTAGTGCCAGTAGTTTTCGTAAAACAACCCAAAATTAGGACTGAATCTGTGATGTTTCTTCCGAATTGATGAAATCCTAAATTAGTCATCTCATTGAAGTTTCCAATTGCAACAAGTCCATGAACATTAGTTGTTCCAAATCATGTTTAGAGCACTTTTAATGCTATACAAAACCCAATTTATTAAGTCTAGAGGGCAGCCCCAAAATTTCTAGAATTTAACCCTAACATGAAAAATTCTTTAAAGTTAAAAATTGCAATGAGTTCCTTCACAAGAATAACTCCTAAGCACAATTAGAACCACATTCATGCTTTACCCAAACCCAAATTAATAACTTAACAAAGCAGCCCCATAATTTCTAGATTTATAACTTGTTGAAATGAAGATATCTACTTCACAAGAAGTCTTCCTAAGCATATATACTACAACTATTAAGAAGGGAGTATGTCATTATATTGAACATACAAAATTTTTGGGATTAGAAGCATACCTTTAGCCTAGAAAAGGCTGAGAAAAATGAAAACAAAGTATGCATTAGTAGTCTCATCGTCGATAGCTACGATTGGGTGGTTTTGAATCCAAAATCGGGTGGCCGGATCTCCGGGAAATCAAAAAATATATATTAATCTCACCAAGAATCTCCCACACTTGAGTTCTCTAACCATGGCTGAATATGAGGAGTGGTAGGAGGTGTAAGGAGTGGAATATTACAGATATTTCAAGTCACAAAGGTTAGGAAGTGAGTGGAAAACAAGTGTCAAGCTCTTATATGTTAATTTTTAAGTAAGATTAAGTCCCTAATTGAGGACTTAGTGCTAAAATTTTTACTTAAGCTTAATCCACTATAATTAAGGTCTAATTAATGTCTAAGGTTAGGTTTAGTGAAATTCATTAAGGGTCTCCAAGTAAATCCAATAAATAAGGCAAAACTCAAATTTCTGAAAATACCGAGAATAAATGATTCAGTCAACTTTAAAAATGCGCATGTACTTAAATACAAGTTCAAAAATTACGCAATATGTATGGTTAGAAAGATCTTGAAGTCTAGTTTCTAACGCATCAAACAGATCTCAATTCGAATTGTCTACAGAAAACTATGGCTAAATTACTACAAACCTATCATGGTCGAGGCGAATACACAAGTCACACCGAAAATAAAACACGAGCGTGTTCAAACTTAAATACGACCAAACCAAAATAATACCAAGTTAATCCCCAAGGTCCCCCTAGTCATCTAGGGCCAAACCTAAGGTCAAAATAATACTAACTGATAATATGACAATAAACACAACGGTACGAACTCGTACGACAACACGATAACTAAAATCGCGAATCGGGGAGTCAAACTTACAATGACAACTACTATGAACGGCGTGGTCACATGTAAACTTGTAAACCTGGTTATTATGAGTATAAATTCTTTCGAGAAAGTACACAAAGACCTAGGATCTCTCAAAGGTCGCGAGCAAGAACGAAGTACGTAAACGTTCTACCAAGTCAAGTACTTAAGGATTCTGGGTCTCATAATGTCACCTATTTCTTATTTCAGTTATATTCATCTAATTGTGTTTGATATTTTTTTGTGAATATTGTATTTTACTTAATTTAACCTACAAACTAACTATTTTCAAATCTCCAAATAAATTTTATGGACTCGCTTTTATTTTCTAATCTTTTATCTTTCTTTATTTCTTAAATCTTCTTTATGTGTATATTTTTTTGGTTTAGTAACCCTTACAATTGTTGATTAATTCTTCTAGTTTTACTTGAACAAGCCAAATTTATATGAGTTTGTTTTGCTAAAACACCTCTTCATCTTTCATAATTTTCATGCTATCATTTCATTATAATCCTTAACGACATAGTATTGTAGCTAAAGCTTAATATCCTACTTGTCTTGGTTAATTTATTCACGCTAATCCTACTTACCAAGCTTTGTGTTTGAGCTACTGGAAATCTTCTTGTTTCATCTTGAGAGTGTACTAACTGCTTCAGGACGGATGTACCTTCATCCAAGACTTCATTCTCTCCTAAACCTGTCTAGAGATTGTCACCTTCCTACCTCTCCGTGTTCTGTGAAGAAACCCCTACAACTAGAGTTGTCAAATAGGGCAAAAGCCCGCGGGCATGCCCGCCCCGCCACCTATTAGGGGCGGGTTGGGCTGATGTATTTGATACCCATTTGGAAAACGGGCTTTTTCTTTGCGGGGGTTAAGTGCGGGGGCGTGCTGCAACTCACAATCACATTATTTATGCCTTATGGAATAATGGAATCTCCAAATCTGCCAATCTGGACTAGACACTTAGTCACTAGTCAGTGAGTGACAGCCCAGCCCAATAGCCCATTTTAGTTTGCGTTACTTAGGGTTAGGGTCCTTAAGGAGTTAACTTAGGTTTCTCTCATAAGTCATAAATTTATAATCATAGTCATTCTCAATTTCTCTCTTCAGAAATTCTCATCACCAGTCACTTAGTCAGTGATTCCAACTCCAGCAGGCAGCGACTCAACGACGACTTCATCTTTTCCGTTCCGGCTTCTTCTCTCCTCCATATTTTCTCCTCCGTCTTCGCCACCTCCATCTCCGCTCGTCCAGCTTCGCCGCCGCCTCAAATCCCAAGCTTTCTCTCCCATCCGTCGATTTCGTCCGTATGACTGTCCCTCCCTCTGCGTCTCTCTCTTTCTCTCACCCTTGGAGACTCAGTCTCACATCTCTCTCTCAAAAATCCACACCGGTAGCATACGCATATCCGCACCGCACGACATCACTGTAATTTTGTCACCCTTGTAATTTTGTCAATTTGTTTTCAAGAATGGATGTTTGTTTTTATATAATATTCAGTTTTGTTTTGGATTGAAAATATGTTTGCTTGGATTCCATGATTTGGTTGTTTTTGCCCTTTTTTTGGTATAATATTGAAATTTGGCGGGCAAGCCTGCTTTTGCCATGCCCTCTGTGGGCTGGCTAAGGATTTTAGGGACCGTCATGCTTGTGCTTTCCCCGCCCGTGATCGTAGCGGTTTTTAGCCCCGCTGGAAAAACCGCCCAAGCAGTCTGCTTTTGACAAACTACCTACAACAATGCCTTCATCCTATCTCAAAAAGAGAAAATTCACTACCTCTAAACCACAGACAGAAGATAAGGCAATGTGAACATAGATATCGAGTTTCCACATGTCGATGTACAGAGAATGGCCAAAGGATCTCAATTTATCATCAATCCTCACAATCCTCACCTTGACTCTCAAGAAGTTGAGTTCGAATAAACTATGTCAATATGACAATAGAAGAAGAAGCCAAGGCACAAGTAGAGGATGATCCCTTCTATGATTTTGAAACTATTGCTCAAGTTATAGAGAACTTGAAAAACCAAGTTGTTGCAACTCATGTTCATCGTCTGAGTTCGACGATTCCAGTGATGTAGTCTAACAATGTTGAGATAGAAAAGACATTGAAGTTGATGATGAATTCCCGGCTGGTAAAGTTGAAGAGGGAGAAAATGATGAAGAAAGTGTTGAATCTATTTCTGATGGGCTTGATTCAAATATGGAAGTTCCTGCATCTCAGGACAATATGAATGAACCCTCATTCTAGCCCTCATCTGCTCCTACCATTACTGTAAGTCTTACTTTAGCCTTCTATACTTGTATAACTTTTGTTGGATTTAAATCTCTTGATGATATGTCTTTTATTGATGAACGTGTATGGGTAGAATCTGAGTTTTCCAAATATACTTTAACTCAATTCTTAGTGTTTAATTGATGTTAGGGATTTTGTTAATTTGATAAGTATTATTGACATATATTAGGTGTTGATATTGTGGCGACCCGACCCGAGTCCCAAGACGAGACCCCGAGGTCGTGCCGCCTAGAAAAGGCACGTAACATAAACAAGTAGCAAATAGTGGGTAAGGCCATAACGGCGGTACACCAAAAACTTTAACACATGCGGAAGCGTATAATAATTAACAGTGGCGCCCGAGCTAACAAGCTCAAACTAATACAACCTTAGAGATAATGAATCTCTTGGTCCAAAAATAAAATCATGTGACGCAACAATAGGCACATATAACAATTTATGGCAATTATATATCAAGTCATCTACGGCCGGAACCCAATATTAAACTAAGTCTACAACTCTAGTCTAACATGCTTGACGGCTAAAAACATGCCGGATAATAAACATATTTAAACAAACCAATACATGGTTAAACAACTAAAGCATGATCAACATAAATACATAGGCACGACTAACATATGTCGGCTCTCAAAACAATAAGTACTAATTAAACAAACGCATCAAGTCTTGCTACCCCACATAAAGTTTATATAACTTTATGTCCCGTCGTCCTTGCCAAAAGAAAAGAGTACTAAAATTAACAAGGTAGCAACCTCGTCACAAGCTTCACCAACGCTACTTGAGAATCACTTGAACCACTTGCGGCTCGGATCTAGGAAAACAATCAAAACAAATAGGAGTAAGTCATAAAGACTTAGCAAGTTACTAACAATAACTTCTTGTCATGGCATCATGCTCAACAATAATAATTCATGTTATTGCATAATATACATTTCATAAATAATCATGTCAAGGCATTCATACTTAACAATCTTGAATATCATGTTATCAACAAGTATAACATTTCATTAATTCAATCAACCATCATTTCATATCATATCATATTCACGTAGCACATTATTCACATATAGCACTCGTGAGTCAATTCATATAAAAGGGAGGTGATATCGTTACCCCTTTTCCGCGCATGTCGCTCCTGCAAAAACATGTGCCAAACTTATGTGTCCTCGATATCCCTTTCGTGGATATCGACGTCCCCGAGACATTTCCCCGCTCGAGTTCCGATAGTTATCAAAGTCATGTTTCCATACTACAACTAAGATCAACTACTTCCCTACCGTGGCCATCGATAGAGGGGTGTGTGCAAATCCGGCGCGGCGATCCATCAAAATCACGAATCTCACAATTCGTGAAGATGATGCATCGTCCCGCCCCAAAGACTCAACAAACCGACTCCAGCTGGACTCAAACTTCAAGCACACGTAATTCATATTCATATGCTCAAATAAGTAGGCAAGTACTCTACAATCATCTAGTCATGCTTTTAATTCACAACTAGCACATAAACACATTAGAGATAAAATCAAGACTCTAATCATCAAGTGTTCTTCATACACTTTAAAATGCTTGGAGGCTTAACCTCCATAATACTACCCCATAATTCGTAGAACTTAGGCATAATACTCCTTAAGGTCATACTAACCCAATGGTCAACTCCGTTGAGTCATAATCAATCTTTCAAAATTAGGGTATAGAAACCATTGGCCTCAATACTCTCCTATGTCCATACTAACGTAATTAAATAGGTTACTAAGGTCATTAAACCCATAAAACCCCAATCAAACAATCAAGTATGAAACATAGAATCAAAGTCACAAACTAGGCATATACATTCTTGTCATTTCATCAAATATGCACCCAACACTTAAACAACAAAGTAGGGTGATTTATCATACATTATCACACATAAATAACATCCTAAAAATGGTTTATAACCTGTTTATAATCTGATCATACGACTTAAAATGTAGCATTTAGCATGTACATGAACATAGCATCTCAACAAGTCTAACTATTTCATCAAACATGCTCCCAATGCTTAAACAACAAGGTAGGGTGATTTATCATACTTTATCACACATAAATAACATCCTAAACATGGTCTATAACCTGTTTATAATCTGATCATACAACAAAAAATGTAACATTTAGCATATACGTGAACATAGCATCTCTATAAGTCTCACTATTTCATCAAACATGCTCCCAATGCTTAAACAACAAGATGGAATGATTTATCATACATTTTCACACCTAAATAACATTAAAATCATGATTTACAATCTGATCATAATCTGTTTACACAATCCAAAATACATCATTTAGCACATACGAGATCATGGCATCTCCACAAGCCTAACTATCTCATCCAATATGCTCCCAACACTTAAACAACAAAGTAGCATGATCTATCATACATTACTACACCTATATAACATTAAAATCATGGTTTATAATAGGTCTATAATCTGTTCATACAACCCAAATTCATCATATAGCCTAAACTAGAACATGGCATCTCTACAAAGTCCTAAGTGCACTCATTGACCTCATATAGCAAGATTGTTTTCCCTAGGGTCAATGAGGCTAAAAGAAATAAGAAGAGATGTTGTAACTTACCTTAAACAAGCTCTACAAGTTGTACAAAATGTCCATGCAAGGGTGGGTATGTGTTCTCCTTGCTCTCCTCTTCACTTCTACCGTTCGGTTTTGGAAATGGCTTCTTCAATAGTTGGCCACCATTGTTGAACACTCAAGAAGCTTGAATAAACTCTCTATAACTCTCAAGAAGTGATCAACCACGAATTTGGAAGAGAATGACTGATTATGGTGGGTTAGTGGAGGTATTTGGTCATGCAATGGCTGAAGTGGGGTGGGGGAAGGTGTCCAATGCATGGCTTTGCATGTTGGAGGTCTTTTTTTGCCATGTGTTGTACATGCATCCAAACCACTCAAAACTTGTCAAGCATGCAGGAGATGATGTGTAGGACGAACTAGGGTGGTTTAGGGTGGGTTAGGTTGGGTTTGGGTGGGGTTTGGTTGGACAAATTGGAGAGAATGCAAAAATCCCGTAAGTCTGGCAAAGACCCCTTGCGGTCGCTTTGGTCTTGAGTGATGCGACCGCATCACTCTGTTTTCCTTTATATTTTCGTTTTACTCCCCTGCTTGTTCTAGGTCCTTCCCTCTTGCACCCTCAAGTCCTCCCAAGCCAAAAAGTGTCTAGAATTCAATCTTAAAGTCCTCTAAAACATAACCAAGGCAAATCAAAGTTCAAACCTCAATCAAACATGGCTAAGAACTTAGGAAAAACACTCCCGAACGACAACCGAAAAGGTCAAACGGAGAAGGGTTAACGCTCGAATCAAACTAGCGATCAAACCGACGATGCAACTAGCATTCAACCAACATCTAAAGCGTGTTAATGATGTTAAGAATGGTTTCTAACATTTATCCAAGTGTTTACAACATAAAACACAATCCCGAGTTTCAAAGCATCTCGTGAAGGAAAGGTGCAAACGAGCATCCCGAACGATGTCAATGAACATGCTATCGACTTTAAACATATAAGTGAGCTAAGTTAACATACTAATGATGATTACTAATGTATGATCTCATGCCATAAACACGTAAGCAATAAACTAGGGTTTTACAGATATCTTTGATGGGCTTATGAAGTGTACGAAAGATTGGGGAGAGAACACAAAGTCTTCACTGTCTCTGTGGACAATGCCTCGAACAATGATGTTGCATTTTGAATCACCAAAGAAATATTCTCTAGGAGTCGTAAGTTGTCATTGGATGGTAAGTTGTTCCATATTAGGTGTACTGCACATATATTGAATCTTGTTGTTTAGGATGGTCTTTCTGAGATTCAACGCATTATTGAAGATGTCAAAAGTAGTGTGCGGTTTATTAACCAATCAGAGTCTAGGTTGTTGAAATTCTCTTATATTATGCATCATTTAGGAATCTTTGATCATTGATTGTCCAACTCGTTAGAATTCTACTTATGAGATGTTAGTTGAAGCATATACAGTTAAGGATGCATTCCATATATTTGCAGAAAGAGAGACTTTATAAAGGAGTTGTCCTTGCCTTGAAGATTGGAACAAAGTAAAGGATGTTGTTGACATTTTAAAGGTTTTTAATGAAGCTACGCATGTAATTTCTAGAGTTGATTATCCCACCTCTAATGTTTTCCTCGCCATTATTTGGAGAGTCAAGCATGTATTTAATAAGAAAGAAAACCATGCTAATGAGTTTATTATAGGGATGGTTAAAAAAATGAAGTAAAAATTTGACAAATATTGGGGAAATACTAATCTTTTGATGGCTATAGGAGCAATACTTGACCCTAGGTTCAAAATGAGGTTGATTGATTTCACTTTCAGCAAAATATATAATGAGATTGATGTACGCACACACGTTATAAAGGTTTGAGATGCATTATATGGTTTGTTCTTTGAGTATGTTGAACAAAGATCAATTGAGGTCTCGAAAGGGTAGTTATTCCACTTGAGAAAGATGTTCTTCTATTTGTATTGTAAACTCTACATCTAAAGGAAAATTAGTGCTTGTGGATTTATATATGTTTGATGAGTATTTGAACTATGTTGAAGATGTTGCTCCTTTAAAATCAGAGTTGGACACTTACTTGAAGGAAGGGATTTTTAGATGTCAAGATGGGGATGCAGACGTAGCCTGTGACAGCCCGACCCCGAAGAGGGAATGTGGGTCGCGCCGTCCAAATAAGGACAAGACAAGCAAATAAGGACTCAATTATCAAAACTGACGTGACGCAACATTGGACACACAGTACAACTCGGCACTAAAAGCCGGAAAAATTTAAAACTTTAGAACCTGATATAACAATTAATAGCAAGTAAACCAAGTCATCGGCGACTTTACAACCAGAATCCAACAACTAAACAATTCATGCTAATATATATACACATCAACGGCTAAACATGCCGGAGGAACAACAAAAGTAAATAAGAGCTAATGGGATGCTCGTAGAAGTCTTAACGAGTGAACCAATACATGCAAGCAAGGCTCGGCCTACAAGTGTTGGCATACAACTAGCAACATGAGTGGTACTAAAAGTCTTAGTCCACAAAGAACAAGTCACTATAATTACACATTCCCAAGCTAAGTCTAAGTGACTTGCTTAAACCCAAGAGTCCTTGCAAAAGAGAAACCAAAAGCCAACACTACCACCTCTAGACGCGTAATCACAAACAAAAGTAGACGATCAACCTCGATGAGACGGTCCTAGATGGTTAGGATCTAAAATAGTAAAAGGGAGGGGGTAAGTCATAAAGACTTTGTAAGCCACCAATATGCATGACAGGATATAATGCAAGGCATACATAACACGTTATCATATTTGATTATCAAGCAAGATCATACTAGCACGTAGTTCTCATGTCGCAATACACGTTGTTTTCACATAAGTGCTTAAATAAATCACATAGGATAAGGATATGTTATGGAACCGGTGCCGCTTCGTAGACCTGAAATAGACAAGGTTATCACGATTGTATTTGTCGGATGCACGTGTATGATACATCGACCACGATAGTATTGTTCCAAACGCCCATTGGTTACGACAAGGTACTCTTCTCCACTGTGATTAGTAGTGAATGGTGTGTGCACAATTATGGTATGGCGACCCATCACTACCATGAATCTCATAATTCATGACGGCGATGCATCGTTGACCATCAAGACAATTCACGTAATGCCAGCTGGACTAATGGTATGCCAAGTAGATATTTACTTGTCACACAAAATCAAGTAAGGAGCGAGTTCGACAAGAGTGAACTCGTCCGAGTCAAGTAGATGTTTACTCACGTAATAAATCAAGTAAGGGAGCGAGGTCGACAAGGGCGACACGTCCAATCAAGTAGGCATGTTACTCTATGATATACAAGTCAAGCATGATATCAATCATGACAAGAATTCCCAAGAGCAAAATTACAATTCAATTGAACTCTAAACGTTGTAGGGATTAATTGTAGAGTCGGTATTATTCAATGACTCTCTAAGTGCAACTCCATTGAGTTATCGCTAAATTATTTCCAAGTAGAGGATGAATGCTATATACAATTCATTGCTCTTTTATATGTTCTCGATTCATTTACAATTAGACTATTAAGTCATTCATGACTTTTAGTCCATCAAGATCAAAGTTCCCAATTTGTGAACCCTAGGATGATCATCATTTTTAAAGTTACAATTCACAACAAGTCTAAGAACAAGAGTTATTCCAAATCCATTATAGAACATAATTCATACTTGACACAAGTCTAAATTACCAATTATGAGTCATTAACCCAAAATTTACAGAAAATTAACTTAAGGAATTTCAAGTCATTAACATGGTGCATGTCTTCTTAAGCATGTAAATAGAGACTATCATGAAGGGAGCATGCTTGATATTGAGCATACAAAAATAGGGGATTGGGTGCTTACCTTATTCGAAATCAAACGGTTGGATGACAAAATAAAGCAAGGATTAAGAAACTAGGGAGCAAGAGCTTTGATTCGGTGGTCTCCAATCGAAAATCCGATGGCCGGATCTCCGGCAATCATACAAGCAAGATGAAGGATTTCAAGCTCACTATTTCTCTCTCTAGGAACCAACAATTAACAATGGAGGAAATGAAAATGGTTGTCATGTGTTTGGGGAGATGATGAACTCACAAAAGGGGTCAATCCTTGGTGAGAGTTATCAAGGCTTCTATTGGTCAATTCATATTGGCCCTTGATTAAAACACATCCAAAGGTTGAAATTAAACCTAAAGAGGTCACAATACATGAGGGGGTTTGAATTTGGTTAAATTGGGTTCAATGGTTCAAGCCAAAATTCAAAAATCAAAAAATCCCGAAGTGCTGGTACGGGGGCCTTGCGGCCGCAAGGCCTCTCCACCTTGCCCCCGCAAGGTCTCCAGAACACTCCTCTCCAAGCTACTGCCCTCCATGCGAGGGCAAGCCCAAACCACCTTGCGTCCGCAATGTCTCCAGGTTGAAAAGCCCTCAAATTTGGCCTAGAATGACCCCCAAACAACCCAAGCAATTCAAGGGGGATAAACCAACACTCAAAACACAATCGAAACCCTCCCGAAACAAGTCGGAATAAAGGAAAACAAACGTCGGGAACGATGTAAACAACTAACGATCATGAATGCTAAACAAACTAAGCATAAAACTCAATCTAAGCTTGTTAAAGACTAAGTTCAATACCAAGAAATTTATAGCCAAGAAGTTAAGACTCTCAATGTTTAGAAAGGAACTCGAAATGTCAAGGCATGTATACAAGGACCCAAGACAAGCACATACAAGGCATAGAAGTCTTTTAACCTTTATAACTTAGCAAAAGTCATACAACCAAGGTAGTCATGGAAGATATCTTACAAGCATGAATGATGAACATATTAGACATGCTAAGTAAACAACGAGAGCATGTTAAACAAGTATGGTTTGGGTTCTCACATAGCCACTAAATTTGATGCTTTAGCTTGGTGAAAATCTCAAGAATTGAAGTTCAAAATTTTATCCAAGTTAGCTCGTGATGTTTTAGGTATTCCTATTAGTAGTGTGGCATCAGAGGCCACATTTAGTCCAAAACGTAAGTGTTAGATCCTTATCATTCAAGGTTAACTTTTGATATGGTACAAGTTTTGATTTATGGAGCAGATTGGGTTCGCCAACTTCACGGGATCAAGAAGCCCATTATGTCACATATGAGTTTTATTTTTTAAAATTCATTTGAGATATTTGTATATTTTCATGATTATGACAATAGAATTGATACCTAATTGATTTTTATTTTTATTTAGGAGGAGGACGAGCCGATTCGTGTAATATTGCGAACATGATGGTTGGATGGCGGATGCTAGTCAAATTTTTATTCTTTGTTTTTTGATGAATTTGACAATTGACATTTATTTATGTATTTGATAATTATTGTGGATGTTATGGATATTTGATCTTATAGATGTTATGGGTTTTTGTTATAGATATTTAATGTTATGGATGTTATGAGTTTTTGTTATGGATATTTTATTCATATTAATTCATATTGAAAATTTGAATACTCAAATCGAATATGCAAATAGTATCGAATCGAATACTTGAATCATTGATTGATAAATAGATTTTGTAAAAAACAAACGGAAATAAAAATTTAGAATCGAATACTCGAATAGTATCAAATAATTCAAATATTAATTTTGAATCGAATATGAATCAATTTTAATATTCAAATAACAAACTAATATGAATATTCAGATAGTTTCATGAATACGAATCGAATATTGTGATATTCGATTTGATTTGATTACGCCCCTATTATAGTGTTGTGCTCTCTCCCTCCCCAGCTTCCCATTCTATCTCGCTTGTCTCCCTTATGGTGTCGTTCTCTCCCTTTCCCCTTGCACCCTCCGTCCTTAAACACATTGATGCGTCCCTCCGCCATCTCCCTCTCTGCCGTCATTCTTGTCTCCTTCGTTGTTCTTTTCTTTGTCGTCCGCCTTAGGTACATCTCTCTTTCAAACCCAGTTGGTCGACTCATGAGTCCATTAATCTCTTTTCAACCCTAGTAAATCAATGATTGATTGACTCAATAGTCAATTAATTAACCTTTGAGTCATCTTAATCTACTCATGAGTTGATTAATAGACTCTTGAGCCGTTTTGATGAACTCATGAGTCAATTAATCGACCTATGAGTGTATTAATTAACTCAGTGAGGATATTTCAGGATTTTCATATGAAAAAAGTTGTTTATCTAATAGGGACAAATGGGGAAAATATTAAAAAGTCTCAATGAAAAATTTTCATGTCTAAAAATCCCAAAAAAAAATTGAGTGGGGCTGTATAGATTCCAACAAATACTCTCTACAACACAGTCATTTCACCAAATTTCCCACATTACTCTCTACACCCCACCCTAACTACATATTCTACTAATCTTTCCCTACCTCCCTTCCCTCACTTGCACTTTTTTTTCCTCCCCCGTTCTCTCTCCCTCCCTCCCACATCGCTCTGTGGTACGTGGCATCCTTCTCTCTCACCCCACTGGGATCAAAGATAATGTATTTTATTTGTATGGTTTGAATATCCCCTTCCCCTCACCACCCCTTCTCTTTCCTTTTTCTCCTTCTCGTCACAAAAAAATTGAAAACTTATTGGCGGCATCATGTTCAGCCATGGTTGACCGCACACTTCACTGGATGGCCAATTGACCCAAAATGTCATCTTTTTGGGCCTTTGACCAAATTTTTTTTGTAAACTTCCCAAAACCCTTAATAACCCTCTTTTACTCACAACTGACTCTTCATTTCTCTGCCCCCTCTCCCACCATGGCAGTCCACCTCCTCCATTCATGGCAATTCAACTTTCCCTCTCCTTCATCCATGGCTAGTGTTCATCTTCATATTCCATGGATCTCATCAACTTCAAGGTTCTCTATTATTTTCCTCTTTTTCTCTCTTTAAACAATCCAGTGAGTCGATGAAACGATGTACCCTTGAGTCGTTTGATTGACTCACTAGGTTGATGACTCATTCAATGATTTGGGTAAACTACATTGAGTCATGCAAACTAGTCGATTAAACTACCATTGAGTCGTCCACATAGTTGGTTAAACTACCATTGAGTCGGGTAAAAATGCTCCGAGGCAACTGCTCCTCCTGAATTAAATCTTTCTGCTTTTGATGATCATGTACAAATTCAACCAACATGTCGGCAACTTGATTCCTTTTTTTGTATACATGAAACAAAACATAGGTCCCTAACATGGCTCTACAATCCGATAATTCATATTCATGGATCCAATGTGGGTTTTGTTTATTTTTAGTACCATAATTGCCACCAACCAATCTGATTCTACCATTACAAAGTCCAAATCCAAAGATCTACACATATGCAAAGCATCCAGAAGTGCCATTATCTCAGCATACATATTGTTCATGGCTCATAATAATTAGAGTATGTTTTATCAAGTTCTTCCTGGGCATCTTGAATGATCCCACCTTAGTATAAACCCCATTGACAGACGAGCCATCCATATTTAGCTCGAAATGACCTTGCAGAAGAGTATCCTATTCCAACCAACATCCCTTCTTGAGTTGAAAGGTCTTCACTGCAACTGAATGATCGATTACATGCTTAGACCCCCTATCATATTAATCCTTGATTTCAGAACGTAAACCGCGAGCATATCGTGAAGGTTCGTGTGAATATTATATAAAACCGTAGCAAATTGTATTGACACGTTATCAAAGGTCGCTTTACATCGAACCTTCCATATTTCGTAACATGAAAACATTAGAATACCAAGAAGGCATGTCAAGCTTGATTCCTCGTTGAATCCCTATCCATCATACTTGTAAACAGATACCAAATTGAGACAAACCCAAACACTTTATTAAAAAGGGTTAACAAACTCAGCCCAAATATATATAGCAACCTCATAATTAAGAAAGAAATGTTCAAACCTACATATGGAAAAAGGGTTTTGACCTATAGTGGGTAGAAATATTGTAATGCCTTGGATCTTCCTATGTTTAACATTTCATATCTTATTGTGTTGTTAACATGTTAGTCAAACTTGATAGGTTTATAAGTGAAGCATGTTGATTGAACTTTGACTTATAAACTTATTTCAATTCTAGGTTGCTAGATTTGTTCCTTTGGTTCTTTGCCTTAAATATTATGCGAGTAAATGATAATTCATTACCCTTGTATGTGTATCACAACCTTAGATACATTGTAATGCAATTTAAATGTATGTTTAATTTTGTTTTGATCTATCTTTTGTTATGTATTTGAGTAGTTTATGTTATGTAACTTTCACGTGACTCATTCAACGACCATTTAAGTAGTTTCAGATGTGTTTTGGTCATTGAACCATCCTTGTTTGGTTTGGTAAGGCTTGGGGTCATTTTAGGCTTGTATAGAAATGTTTTGGTCTAAGGGGTTCATGTGGTCGCATGGGTTTTGGCCATGCCCTCGCACGGGGGACAATGTTTAAGATTTTTGGAAGGGTTGTGCCATGTAGTCGCAAGGCTATGGTAAAGCGGCCGCATGGTCAAGTTTTGGTCCATATTTGGTGCTTCGTAATTGTGATGAGTTTAAACCACTTTCATTATCCTAAACATTTCCTAACAATCTTATTAAGCCCAATTTAACCCTAATTGATTTGGGTTAGTGTTAGTTATGTTTTATTAAGCCTAAACATGTTTATTTATACCCTAATCTAACTTACCTTTGGACCATGGATTAAAGGAGAAGTATCACACAAAATTAAGGATTCACTTTAAGTCTAGTTATGTGGCACCCCGATCCTTCGTTAGCTTGATTTGCGTGCCATGGTCATGTTTTTTCTTTTGCACTTGTATGATTGGTTGTTGAGAGAGTCTAGATGTGTGGGAATGACCACATTGAGACCAAAACATTGTTGAGACATGTCCCACAGTAGTTGACTTGCTAAAGTCACAAGTCGTAACTCGACGTTAGTTAGAATGCGACTCGATTGAGAGTTTGCTTGTGTTGTGTGTATTTATGATCTCAGATAGATCCTAGGTCTTTATATGATTTTTATGAACTTGTTTACATGTATTAGACTTCAATTTGGAGGTGTTCCTTAAGTCTATTGATGATTTGGAAGCTTTGGAGAAAACATTCGTCTATATCACGTAGTTCGAGGTTGAGTCGTGTGATCGTCTTTTCTTTGAAGTTCTCATTCTCCTAGTTGTTATTTAACTCCCTAGAACTATTCAAGCCTCTTCATTAGCCTTTTAACTTGCTTCAAGTCTCATATTATTACTCATTCGATTGCTGGTTCATTCGTCGTTTCGTTGGCACGTTGTTGTACCTTGTTCCGGTTTTGCTCCGAGTTGTGGGAGTTGTTTGAGAGTGTTTTTGGGGACTTCTAGACCTACTTTGAATGAGGTCTGAACCTTGTTTAGTTTGGTTATGTGTTTGTGGTCTTTTAGGGTTATTTTATACACCCTTTTGGCACTAGAGAGCTTGCGGCCGCAAGGGGTAGAAACCTTGCCCCCACAAGGTTGGCAGAAAGTTGGGCTGGAAAGACTAAGGAGCATGCGCTCGCATGCTTAGTGGGCCATACGGCAGCATGGTCTGCTTCTCTGTTTCGGGTTGTTTTGCTTTGTGAACCATTTTGACTATTCTAATCATACCCAAACCTATTTTAAACCCTTCCTAAACCTTCCTAATTAGACCTAATTGAGTCATAATGTGTTGGGTTGGTTTTATTGATCATCATTAGCCTAAACTAAGTTGTAATTTACCCAAATCTATCACTAAGTGTACCCATGTATTGTTTATTCTACCCTCATTCATTGTGGGTGTTAAAACCACAAACCCCCAACCATTTGCAACCATTCCTCCTTCATTTCTTCCTCCCCAATTTGTGAGTTAGAGAGAGAGAGTCCATGGGAGACTCAAGAAACCCTAGCTCTTCTCTCTTCGATCCATGGAGATCCAACCGTCAGATTGCCTTGTAACTTCGGATTCTTGAAGCCCTCAACGAGTAGAACAACTTCACTGATTCGATTTTTGTTTCTCTTAGTTTTCATCCAAGCTAGGTAAGTTACTTTTCTTTTGATTTTGGTTCATTGGCCCTAAGGAAAACAATCTACTTGCTATTTGTGGGCAATGGACACTTGATATGTTATGTATACCTATTTTATGGATTTTGGAAGTGTGAACTTGTTAGATATCATAAGTAGGATGATTTAAATGATATTTATGTGTTGTAAGAAATGACTTATGATTTTGTTGAGTTTTTATGAATTTTAGGGCTTATGAATCAAGCCCGAATTATTGGAGAATTTGTTATAAATTGAAGTGGTTGTTAATTTTGGGATTGATGAAATGTGTAAAGAATGAAACTTAGTATTAAGACTCAATAGAGTCACTTTAAGTTCAACAATGTGTTAATGAACTTGGGTTGAAATCCTACGATGTTTGGGTTTCGTTTGATTATGTTTGTGAGGACCCGAGTACCTCAATTTGTGTCCCATTGTGATATCGATGTGTTAGAGACCTTGATGGTGATCATTAGGTGATGCTTTACTAAATTAGAAAGTTGTGTTAAAGAGCCACTAGAAGTTTGAGATTTGTATAGTCGGGTGCAACTCGTGGGAATTGATTTAGAACGTGCTTGCTAGAGCATGGAGCATTAGAGACCAACCTATGGTCTCGAGTTTATTTAAGAGATAACTATTTGAATGAGTTCTCTTTTTAGGGAATTTGGTCGCGTGCACATGAAAGCACTTGCGAGGGAGTGACTACGAGGTAGCATTGATGTTCTTGAGTATGGTATTGAGGATGTCAATTATATATAAACAATTAGGACTATGGTTGAGTCCGATGTGCTTTTAGTGAAGACTAATTATTAAGTCTTGATCGTGGTCATCATGGGACTATCAAAGTAGTCTTCGGTTTGATTTCAAGTAGAGAACCTTGGTAGACCTAACGTTATGGTTTCATAAGTTTATATGATATTCTTGATTGAGTTGTGATTTGAGGAGTATGAGTACCTCAACAAGTGGTTCTTGGACTAAACTTGTAAGTTAGTTGAACATGTTGAATGTGTGCAAATATGTGCATCGTTAATTGGGTTTGTAGAGTGTTCGCGACCTACTTGATTTGATGCGTCCGTTTTTGATGGACTTGGTTTCTTTTGGTTTATACAAGTAAATATCTACTTGAGCATCTTGATTTGAGTCCAGCTAGCGTCTTGGTCATTGTGTCGGCAATGAGACGATTCATAGCCTTTAGGAACAATCGCTAAGAGTCACCGCATTGGTTTTTTTTTCTCCTCACTATTTGGCCAATAATGAGATGTGGTCTCATGTTAGCACCACCTAGCCTGATATCGAGCTGCCATTTCTTCATCCTAAGTTGGATGAAAGTAACGAGTACTCATTAAAGAAGGCTGATGAGTTGTGATCATTTAAGGGTTGGACCCAAGGTATGATCAATTGAGGGTTGGACCCGTGGTTTGATTATTGAGGGCTGGGCCTGAATTCTAGTTATACATGTTTATTGTGAGCATTTATGTGAAAAACAATGTGTTATGTGGTTTATATGAGATTATGTACTTTGGCGACTTCTACATGTTTATACTAGTATACTAATATGATACCATGACTCTTATATATATTTGTGCATTATGCCATGCCATGCTATGCCATACAGTTGCATTTAGTAACTTACTGGGTCATTATGACTCCGCGTGTTTGTTTTCCTTAGTGCGTGCAGTGATCCCGTTAGTACGCGTGGCGGCTGCAGATTAGTGATTTCTAGCACGTGGTCTTCCGGGCAATAGATTGGAGGAGTTATTATTGTATTTACTCATCTTGTGAGACACGGATGTAAAGTTATGTAAACTTTACTTGGGTAATTTTGGGAGTCGACTAGTATGGTCAAGTTGTTGTATCTTTTAAAAATTATTCCCGTTGTCTTTTCGAGCAAGGCTTAGATCGCGTATTCTAGTATTGTGTTATCATTGTTTCTATCTCCGGTAACTTTAGTCGTGAGATTTTGTTTTAGTAGTTTAGCATTTGAAATCTTATTCTTATAGTTGATTTGTCCCTCCGATATGTTATAGACGTTGAGTGGTTGTTTATCAGGTTGGGATCTTATTGTTTCGTCGGCCTCAGGTATGCCGATGGTTTGTTGCCCGTGCGCAATGTTGCGTCATACGCGTCGTAGATTTTTCGAGAGAAGTCTCTCAGCCTTGTGTTCCTTGGTTTGGGATTAAAGGCTTGGGTTCCACTTATGATTTGCTTCCGCATATTTTAGTTTTTGTTATTCCGTTTTGCCGTTATGACTTTACATTCCTGTTTTGATCTTGTTGGCTCAACTTTTGACTCGCACTAAAATGCCTAGCAGGTGCTTGTCCATCTTTTAGCTTGTCTTGACGGCACGGCCTTAGGATTTCGTATATAAATTTGGGTCGGGTCGCCACAAGTTATTTGTTGCAAACTTCCACTAACCAGCCATTTTCCCTCCATTCCTTTTGAGAGCTCATAGAGAGAGAGAGAGAGTAGTGTGGAAAATTTATAGTGAGATTAGTGTGTGTGCCTCATCTTCCGAAGATCTGACCGTCTGATCGTTGATCCGAGACCGCCATTGTGTCGGGTTCGAGAAGGAGAACAACTTTACCGTCTTTGATTTTGTTTTCGTCGGCTCGATTGTTGAGTCTAAGTACTAGAAATTATATTTCCATGTCTAAATGATATTGTGATGTGTGGAAACTATATATGTGATATTGGCTTGGTTTGAAATGGGTTTGATTGTGCTTAGGTTGGATTACTAACCTTGAAACCTAGCTAAAATGATAACTTGAGAACTAAGGTTAGGTAATTATGCATATAGCATATATGCCCTAAATTATCAAAAGTGTGGTAATGACTCAACGGTGTCGACTTTAGGGAAGAATTGAATGTAATGAATAACATCTTCAATCCCTATGAGAAGTAGAGCTCATTTGATTAAGATTCTAACATTCGGGCATTTGATTAAGTGTATGAACTAACATTGTGTATTAGAGACTTGTTATATAGCTCTAATGTGATTACTTGAGTACTAGCAAATATATGCTTGATAAAGATCTTTGGTAGAGTTAATTAACCTACTTGGCATCGATTGAGTTCGCTACTATCGAACTCGGTCTTTATTTGGGAATGACAACATCTACTTGTACATTGCATTAAGTCCAACTGACATGTTTTGGTTGAGTCTTTGGTGGGATAATGTGTCGCCTTTACAAATTAAAAGATTTGTGATTGCTATGGATCACCGTACCGGTTTTTCACCTACCCCTCTATGTTGGTCGTAGTGGAGATGTAGCCCCACTGTTGTAGTAGTATGCATAACTCTGGTTAGTGATGATGTCAAAACCTATTATTAGCAAGTGTACTAGTTTCAAATAATATAGTGTAAAGAATAAAGATTGTCGAACCCACAGGAACTAAAACAAAATCAAAATTAACTATTCTATCTTTAATCTAGAGAACGATACTTTTTGAGATATAATTTATCAATTTAACGAAACTAATTATAGCAAGTAAATAACAATTTAGGGATATCAATTAGTGAAAACGCTAGGGAGGTTCACCAATTCACTTCAAATGAATAAATCAATGATTTCGGGTTCCAATTGATTACTATGTGTGACAACTGAATTTCCAAACTTAACATTTCTCTTTGATCCAACAATATTAATTATATTATTTTCCAGCAACATACACTTGGTCCATGTAAATTTAGGTAGAAAACAATGAATTAAGATTTGTGAAATCCGCTAAGCTTTTGATATTGTGGTCTATAGCTAATTGCATATATCAACCCATCTATCTCTAGAATGAATTTAGATCCACAATGTAAATTCCTAGGTGTGAGAACCTCGTTTCGAACTTGCCTTTGTCACATGAAGACGAGTGTTTTCAAAAAATAAGCGGGTGGAATGCACTTGACCTCGTTGTGGACTGTAAAAATATGTGTATAGAGTTATCACCTCTATTTCAAGGTTAATCAGAGAAAAACAAAAAATACCAGAAAATATAGGTTTGGGGGCTAAGTTAGTGGCATTAGTCAAATATGGCCATTTGACCCGGTTAATGAACATATATAGGTTGGTTTAGGCCATCCACTTGGTCGACTGATAAACGCCCTTGGATTCAAACCGCACTGGTTTATCCGTTGGATAAACCGTAAATTTTCGTATGCGGTGAATTTGGTTTACCGATAAACCGCCGTGGTTTATCGCTGGTTTATCAATAAACCAGCCATAAAGAGTTTTTTTTGTGAGGCTACAAATGACCAAGTCATCTTTGACTTGGTCATAGTAAGTTACAAGTATTAGGCATGACAATGGGATTGCAAACATGCTTTATTTATTTTATAAACTTTAGTCTAGAGAATGTGTATGTACATGTATATGAAAAGAAAATAAAATTTTACTTATCTAACAAAGCAAACGTAAATAAAAAAATAACGAGGTAAAGAAATAAAACAAGCATTACATAGGCTAGTCTATAAACAAAATTATACCTAGAATAAAAGAAAACAACTGTTTACATTGTAAATAAAAAAAACTAATTCAAATAGAACAAGAATTTATTTACATTATGAAAGAAAAATAAGTAAAACAAAAATCTTAAATAATGTATACAACAATAGGAATATTTACATTTTATTTATATATCGAAATGAATAATTACGGGGATAGAACCTACCTTTTATAGTGTGAGTGTCTAAACTCGGTACGCCTAGGCTTAGGCGGTCTTCGTGTGCTTCACATGTCCGTCCAAGAAAGAAAGTATTTTTGCTTTTGTTGTTTTGGTTGTGCGTGCATGTATGTAGGCGTGTATGCTGCTCTATGCCCAGGATGGGCAAAGGTGGTGGGATATGTTTTGGCAGAATTTTGGCAGAGTAATGGTAGTTTTTGGCTTTTTGATCGGCTTGCTGGGGCAAGGATGGAGGCTTGCTCGGAGCAAAGGAGGCTTGCTTGGGCGAGGAGAGAATGCTCGCTTGTTTGGGCAAGGGAGGAGAGCGGCATCCTATCGGTCAAAAGAAGAGATAAGAGAGGATTTTGTGTTTGAGATATTGTGAGAGTGAGAGAGGGACTGTGAGATAGAGCTCGGAGATGATTGTGTGAATTTGAGATTGAGAGGAGTATATACTGGGGGAAAGTGTGGGGGAAGAAAGGGGGAAGGGTTACCGGTGCCCCCCCCCCCTTCATTTTTCATTTTTCATTTTTCTTTATTTACTTTCTTTTTATTTCTTTTCTATTTTCTTTTCTTTTCTTTCTTTTCTTTTCTTTTTTCTTTTCTTTTTTTTTTTAATTCCCGTTCTTTTCTTTTCTTTTCCTTTCTTTTTTTCTTTTTGATTTATTTTTTCTTTTCTTTTATTTTTTTCCATTGTCCCTGAAATATATTTTAAAAACATGTATTAGTCCATTTTTAATTTGTCATAATATTTTATAGGATATTATAAGTTAGTTGTATGAATTTTTGGTGTCTATACTAGGTCATACACATGAAATCTCTGTTCAGTCTCAAACATGTGAAAAAAATAAATGAAAAGGTAATCAAGCTTTTAAAAGCATTAATAATAAGAATAAGCACCCATACAAACATGCAATTCAACTACGCCCTAATTGAATCAATAGTATTTATTCATGAACTGGATATCCTTCACCCTAGCTTTATGAATTTAGTTCATAACGAAACAATCAAAATCCATATCAATATTTAAAAGATATATAAAATTAAGCATAGGGAAGAAAAGATTCAAACATGAGTTGTGAGACCCATGATCTTTATATGTTGTTTATGCTTAATTAAGTACACTTACTTCTATGGTTATTTAAAATTTTGAAGTCATTTAAGTATTTATGATGGTCTTGATGGGGTCTTTGACATGAGTTCTTTTCATAAGTCCAATTCCATATATGAGGTCCCTAACATGCATTTGAGTTATGTGTGCATTAGTTACGTAGATTTGTGTCGTTTTATCTATTCTACCCTACTTAACCCACTTAAATGACCCAAGTACCTCCAATATAATCCTTTAGTCTGAAAATCCAACTACCCCTCTTGCCATTTTACATATTTTAGAGAGTTTACCATTAGAAAGCTTATGCGTGGGAGATGAAGGTTAGATTAGTGTGTGTGAATTGACTCCCAAAGATCCAACCAACCATTCTGTGATTGGAGACCATCGAATCGAAGCCCTCGATGCGTAGAGTAATTTCCATTACTTGCATGTTTGTTTCTTTGACTTATTAATTGAGCATACTAAACCCTTTTTTTGTATGCTTTAAGGTTTGTGAGCATGTTATTATTTCATACACTTTAAATACTTGAACTGCACTTGAATATTATGTATAAATTGTTGTTTAGTGATGCATGCAAGTTGTTGGGAATTTGAATTTGGGATTTAGGCTTTGGGTTGGGTTAATGGAAAACATTGGCCTTGAGAACTTGAGTAAAATAATTATTAATGAAATTAGGAGAGTAGAAATAGCATTTATACTCTAAAAATTTGAAAGTGTAGATATGACTCAACGGAGTCAGCTATAGGTTAATTGGCTTATATTAAGTAAGATAATTAAATCCTACATAATTTGAGGCTCGATTGGTAGAGGTTTAGCCTCCAAGCAAAATTGGGAATTAAGTGTTCAATTGAACATTTATGCTTTAAAGACTTGCTTATAGCACTAATGTGATTTATTAAATACTAGCAATTGTATGCGTAGCTATGCGATTTAGTAGAGCTAAATGCCTACGTGGCTTGGATGAGTATGCTCTTTTGGACTCATCCTTTATCTATGAATTACGAGTAAATATTACTTGTGTTGATTTTGAATCCTATTGGCGTCGTTTTGGTTGAATCGTGATGGGACGATGCATCGCCTTTACGAATCGTTAGATTCATGATCTCTATGGATCGCCGGATCGAGTCTTGCACACACCCCTCCACTATTGGCCGTAGTAGGGATGTAGCCCCACTGTTGTAACAATACATGTGACCTTGGCTTGCTATAACTCAACTAGATTTTTTCGAAGACGTCGATACTACGAGTTAGAGTATCGAGGACACATTGGTTTTGCACGTGTATTGCAGGAGCAACGCGACCGTAGCAGACATAGATAATCATATCCTTATCTATGTGATTTAAATATGATTACCTATGTGAAAACAATGTGCTTTACGACTATATGAGTATGTGCCTATGATGTTTGTTTTTGATGAATTGTTATACTATGCAGATTACATGATTATTTACCACTTGAGCATAATGCCATGTCATGTAGTTACATTTTGATAACTTACTAAGTCATAATGACTTACCCCATTTATTGTTTATTTGTTTTCCATAGATTCGAGTCGGTTGAGTGGTTCGAAGTAAGTCCGTCGAGTCTTTGCTAGATCACAAAGTTTTTTTGAAAGGTTGTTACCCTAGATGTCTTTACTTTGGAAAGGAACGTTTGGGTAATGTGAAGTTATGTAAACTTCACAATGGGTAATAATAAATGTGGTATTGCACCTATACTTAAAGGTTGTTACTTATTCTTTTATGAGCCGACGTATGTATGTCGAGCCTAAGTATTTAGTAACTTAATTATGTTTTCTCTCAAAGTATGTGTATCATTGTTGATATTGTGGTTCTCCAGAATGTTGTGGTCATTGAGGTTGTTATGCTATATTGTAGATTGTAGTATAGTGATGGGTTACATCTGATACATCACCAATAACTTTATTTACGTTTGAACAAGTTCTATACGGTTAGTGGTTTCTGGTGGGTACGCATTGTTGTGGCACGTGATTTGTATTTTTGGCCAAGAGGTGAGCCTCATCTCTTAGGTTGTTATGCTCAGGCTCATTAGCCCGGGGTACCACTTAATTAATCACTTCTATGGTTTGATTTGTTTGTTGACATCGCTGTTATGGTCTTGTCGTTATGTGCTTGTTTTGTGATTAAGCGGCATGACCTTAGGAGTTTACATTGGGATCCGGGTTGAGTCGTTACAGTTGGTATTAGAGCTATAGGTTTGTAGCTATTGTCCATGATAGGTTCCATGGCCTAGGTGGGTTAGTTTGTGTGTTTAGATCTACTTTAACATCGAGTGTTATTTATAGGTTAAGATGATGAAGACTAGAGTTGGATCGAGTACCAGTAGAGGTGATAGTAGTAATGGTAGAGATAATCGCTAGCGTGACATTCCATCTTAGTAGAATCAGGGAGGACATGATCCAACTATGGTTGACATTATAAGAAGATGTCTGCTATGATTGCTGAAATGGATCATAGGGGTTTTGGTGGTATGGGACCGCCGTAGGAAGTACCCCCATGACCACAGGTTGAGATTCCACGGCATGAAGAAAAGTCGTGGTAGGATACTGCGAGCCTTGAGAAGTTCTTGAAGATGAAGCCTAGAATGTTTAATGGTGATCCAGATGCTTCTAAGGCCGAGCTGTGAATTGAGCACGTTGAAAAGGTATTTTCATCCTTGAGATGTGATGATGAAGATAAGGTTATTATAGTAGTGTTTAAGCTAAAGGGGCTGCCGAGCACTAGTGGCAAGTACTTCGGGAGAGTTGGGACTTGCATAGGGTTCCACATATATGGCCTAACTTCATGAGGGAGTTTAAGGCGTAATATGTTCCCACAATGGTGTTGAAACGGAGGGAGAAAGAGTTTCAGGAACTCGAGCAAGGCAGCATGCCCAATACTCTACGAAGTTTACTGAGTTGGCCTGCTATTGTACTTATTTGGTTATGGATGAGGCGCGTAGGACTCAAAAATTTGTTAAAGGCTTGAAGACGATGTATAGAAAACAATTGATGTCTCTCCAGCTTACCGATTATATGGGTGCCATTGATAGGGCTTATGAGATAAAGAGGGACATTGAGGATCATCAAGGAAAGGGGAATTCAGGTTTCTCTCATCAGTCTTCGAGGAAAGGTAATAACTATGCGAACAAGGGTGGTAATAACAATCATGGCAACGAGAATCGTTGAGGAGGTAATGAGAGGCCATCCTTCAAAGGGCAGTCGAGGAGCCAGTCAAGTAGGAGAAGTAGTGGCATCACTTTTAGTCAGGAACCACGGAACACATTGTTTGTAGCTTTTGTTTGAAGCCGGGGCATATACTGAGGCTAGATGTTGGAGTAAGGTGAGTAAGCCGACATAGTGCTTTTATTGAGGAGAGCTTGGTCACATAAGGAAAGATTGCCCTAAGGCGAAGGGTAATAAGTCTGGATGTTCTAGTCAGTCTTCTAGTAGGGTGAAGAGATATAGTGATTGTAGGACGAAGGTTTACGGTCGTGTTTCTGTTCTTGATTAGCGTGGTGTGTCGAAGTCTACATCTGTCATAGGAGGTACTCTTTATATCTTCGGTTGTAGTGCACGAGTTCTTATTGAAGCCCGGTTCTTCACATTCGTGTGTTACATCCCTTTTTATGAGCAATATGTCTATGTTGCCTTAGTCCTTGCCTTATATGCTTAAGGTGTCTACCCCACTTGGGGAGTATTTGCTAGCTTCGAAGGTTTATAAAGCTTGTGATGTTTTGATAGGTGATCATGTATTGCATGCATATTTAGTTATATTGCCCATCCGTGATTTTGATGTCATTTTGGGCATGGATTGGTTGTGTGCGTATCATGCTCTGGTAGATTGTCATAGGAAGCGGGTTACACTTGTGTTGTCGGGTGTGCCTGAGTTTGTGTTTGTGGGTGATAATGCTTTGGGTAGTTTGCGTGTGATTTCTGCTCTTAAGGCTAGGAGATTGTTATTTCAAGGTTGTTCGGGGTATCTTACTTGTGTGGTGGATAAGAGTATCATAACTACAATATTAGAAGAGGTACCGTAGTGTGTGAATTTCCCGTCATATTTTCTACGGAGTATGCGATGCCTCCGGATAGGGAGATTAAGTTTTCTATTGAATTGTTGCCATGGACTACACTGATTTCTAAGGCTCCTTACACAATGGCTTCCACAAAGTTGCAAGAGTTGAAAGATCAGTTGCAAGAGTTGCTTGAGAGGGGTTTTGTCAGGCCGAGTGTATCGTCGTGGGGTGCACCGGTGTTGTTTGTTAGGAAGAAGGATTATACATTGATTATAGGCAGTTGAACCAAGTGACTATCAAGAATAAATATCCTCTACCTTACATTGATGATTTGTTCGACCAACTGCAGGGTTCTGTTGTGTATTCCAAATTAGATTTGAGGAGTGGTTATCATCAGTTGAAGGTATAGGCGGAAGATATTCCTAAGACAGCTTTTCGCACGAGATACATACACTATGAGTTTGTGGTTATGCCATTTGGGTTAAAGAATGCACCGACAGTTTTTATGAATTTGATGAACCGAGTATTTCATGATTATTTGGATTGTTTTGTGGATACTTTCATAGATGATATACTTCTGTAGTCTAAGTCTCGGGAGGAGCATGAACAACATTTGAGGGTTGTGTTATCTATTCTTCGGGAGAAGCAGTTGTATGCTAAGTTTAGCAAGTGTACCTTTTGGTTGGAAGAAGTATCTTTTTTGGGTCATGTTGTATCTAGTGTCGGGATAGCGGTGGATTCGTCTAAAGTTGAGGCAGTAATGAATTGGAAGACGTCGAGTTCAATTAACGAGGTTCGGAGTTTCTTGGAGTTAGCATGCTATTATTGGAGATTCATTGAAGGATTTTCTAAGATTTCTACACCAATGACAAACTTGACACATAAGAATACACCTTTTGTTTGGAGCGATCAGTGTGAGGCGAGTTTCCAAGTGTTGAAATGGAGGTTGACTACGACTCCTATTTTAGTGTTGCCTAGCGAAAGCGACAACTTTATGACTTATAGTAATGCTTCAAAAGAAGGTTTGGGTTGTGTACTTATGCAAAACCGGAAAGTAATAGTGTAGGCTTCGAGGAAATTGTCACTGTATGAGCAGAATTACCCCATTCACGATCTTGAGTTGGCGACAATTATTTTTGCATTGTTTAAATGGAAGCATTAGTTGTATGGGGCAAAATTTGAGATCTTTATGGACCATAAGAGTTTGAAGTACCTTTTCTCCCATAAGGAGTTGAACATGAGACAACGTTGGTGGATAGAGAAGTTGAAGGACCATGATTGTACTATTTTGTACCATTCGGGGAAGGCGAATGTAGTCGCAGATGCTTTGAGTAGGAAGATTTACATGTCATGTTTGATGAGGCAGGAATTGAAGATGTTAGAGGACGCAAGAGATTGGGGTCCTATCGAGTTAGACCAAGGTATTGTGTTTGCTAATGTGCGTGCTACTCTAGTTTTGTTTCACTGCATTAAGGAAACTCAAGGCGATACTCCAGAGTTGGCTAAAGTTGATAGACGGGTTGAGTGACTGGAAGACACCGAGTTTGTGATGAATTGTGATGGAATGTTGACCTTTCAGGGTAAATTTTGTGCTCTTTCTATCGATGGGGTGAAACAACTAGTGTTAGATGAAGCTCATAAGATGAAGTATACTATCCATCCAGGAAGTACCAAGATGTATCGAGGATTTAAATAAACAGTTTTGGTGGAATGGTATGAAACGAGAAATTGCAGAGTATGTGGCTAAGTGGTTGACTTGTTAGAAAGTGAGAGCCGAGCACCAAAGGCTCGCATGTTTGTTGCAACCATTGGATATTCTGAAGTGGGAGTGGGACCATATCACTATGGATTTTGTTTCGGGGTTAGCACGTACTCGTAGGGGATTTGATGTTATTTGTGTGGTAGTTGATCGATAGACCAAGTCAACTCACTTTATTCCTATTGCAATGACATATTATTTAAGGCAGTTGGTGGCTTTGTATATGCAGGAGATAGTTAGGCTGCATGGAGTTCCAGTGAGTATTGTTTCAGATAGAGATCTGAGATTTACTTCGAGGTTTTGGTAGGCTTTGCAGGATGCTATAGGAACCAAATTGAGTTTTAGTACAACTTTTCACCCTCAGTCAGATGGACAATCCGAGAAGACGATTCAGATATTGGAGGACATGTTGCGTGTATGGACGGTGGAATTTAAGGGAAATTGGGATGCACATTTACCTTTGGCGAAATTTGCTTATAATAATAGTTACCAGTCTAGCATTGAGATGACACCGTATGAAGCATTATATGGGTAGAAATGTTGATCACCGATATGTTGGGATGAAATTGGAGAAGCTAAATTATGGGTTTCCTAGTTGGTTACACAATCCGTTGAAAGCGTGAAGTTGATTCGAGATAGGTTGCTTATGGCTCAGAGTAGACAGAAAAGCTATGCGGATAATCGGAGACACGACCTTGAGTTTGAGGTTGGTGACTATGTGTTTCTTAAAGTATCGTCGAGAAGGGGTACTAAGAGGTTTGGTAAGAAGGGAAGTTATCTCCTAGATTTATTGGTCCTTTTGAGGTTCTAGAAAGATTTGGAACTTTGGCATATAGGATTTCATTGCCACCATCATTGTCAGAGATTCATAATGTGTTTCATGTATCTATGTTTCGAAAATATATGAAGGATGATTCCCATGTTTTAGAGTATGAAGAGATTTCCTTTGAGCTTGACTTGTCGTATGTTGAACAGCCAGTGAAGATACTTGATACTAAGGAGCAAATTTTGAGAAATAGGCAAATTCCACTTGTTAAGGTCCTTTGGACGAACCATGAATTTGAGGAAGCAACATGGGAGACAGAACTTGAGATGCACGAGAAGTATCCTCATCTCGTTTGATGAACATGGTAAGAAATTAAGGACTAAATTCCCAAAAGGAGGGAAGGATGTGAGACTCATGATCTTTATATGTTGTGTATGCTTGATTAAATTTTTTGAAGTCATTTAAGTATTCATGATGGTCTTAATGTAGTCTTTGATATGAGTTTGTTACATAAGTGAGAGTCCATATATGAGGTCCCTAACATGCATTAGAGTTATGTGTGCATTAGTTTTGATTTTGGTTTTGGTAGTGCAATGGTTATGTGTTGTTTCATTCATTTTTAGAGTCGTTTCAGACTCATTTTGGGAGTAGGAACATCCTATAATGTTATAGTTTGGTGTTGGAAACATTTGGGGGCAAGTCTTGGACTTTTTTTTAAAGAGTTTTAAAGCACCAGAACTCAATGCGGTCTCATTGTAAGGTGGGAGGGACCGCACTCACCACGAGGTGACAACTTATGAAATTTACCTTTAAAGCGGTCGCACTGGATCCTCGGATGTGATCATATTGGCGACGAGGGCGGTCGCATTGTCCTTTAATGCAGCCGCATCGGCCCGCTTTTTCAGTTACGCTGATTTGTGTTGTTTTATCTATTCTACCCCTACTTAACCCACACAAATGACCCAAGTACCCCCACTATCACCCTTTAGTCTAAAAATCAACTACACTTCTTGCCATTTTACAGATTTTAGAGAGTTCACCATTAGATATCTTATGTGTGGGAGATGAAGGTGAGATTAGTATGTTCAATGCACAACTAAGAGATTCCCTCTCAACTTTCAATAAACAATGCAATCCTAATGACTTATCAACCAAAGTATCATCCATGAATGGACCTACATACACATGGTTAGGAATATGCAATGTCGATTTTGATTCATTAGCCATGCTTTTACTAAATTTCATCTAATCACTTAAACCATGAGGACTAACTAAACTTTGCAATTGAGACTTCATTGGCATGCCAACTGAACTAACAACAACTCTCATGAATAAGGAATTCACAAGACTAATCAAATTATCACAAGCAACACTTTTAAAAATTCTGAATTTCTTATCAAATCCTTGGTGCTTAACATGTAATAATTTAGGTGGCTTAACAATTATACCAATGACACAAGTGTCCACAAACCTAGTCAATTGTCCAAACTCAATAACAACTCTATTGAGCTTATTATCAATGTCATGGTGCTTAACATGTAACAATTCACTACATAACTTATTCTTCCAAGAAAAGATTAAGATCATACATTTGAGAAAATGTAGGTTCTACAACAATCTCCTTACGTTGTTGGTATTCCATCTTGAATCTCACAATTTATTTTGGTGGTGCCTCTTGAAAAGTTTGTGAAAAGAAACAATAGACTTTGGCAATACAACATTAACTTGATTAGTATCAAAATTTGTCTCAATTTCTTTCTCTTTCTCACACTCTTTCTTTTTCTCACACACACTAATTTTCCTCTCATTTTACCCGATTATCTCATATCTTTCACTAGTCTCTAAAACCGGCCTCTCACTCTTGTTTTCACACAAGCTCTCCTTTTTCTTGGCTAACTCGCAAAACTCACTTTTATCTCTAGCCAAACTCTCATTATTTTCACTTGATCTCTTTTTTCTTGGCTATTTCACTCTCCTCACTTTGCTCTCTAGCCAAACTCTCATTATTTTCTCTCAAACTCTTTTTTTAGAGGCTTCTATATATTCTTTTCCTCACTAACCTTTCTCCCTTCACTAGCTATTGAACTTAACATCATAAAATTCTCATAAGCTTGTCTTGGAGTCAATGGTACAAGTTTAATGGTCATTTGATTGTGTACAAATGAATGTCTTTTTGTGTTGTCATCATACTTAACACTTCTCTCAACTTGCCAAGATCGCCCTAGCAATAAATGAGTTTATCATATTGGCACCATATCACACATCACCTCATCTTCTTATCTACGAATCTTGAACTTCACAAGCACCTGCTTGTTCACCCTCAACATACCTCTTCCATTCAAGCATTGCAACTTGTAGGGTTTAAGATGCTTAGTTGTAGGTAACCTAATTTCTCAACCATGGTCACATTAGCAACATTAGTACAACTATTTTCATCAATGATCACCCCACAAACTCGTTCTTACACTTTGCATTTAGTAAAGAATATTTTCTCCTTTTCAATCTTTTCAACACTTGGAACTCTCACTTCTAACATCCTCCTAACTACCATATTGTCTTCTCTCTCATCACCTATTGGTAAAGGATTAGAAGAACTTTCGCCACCCTTATTTACCTCCACTTCTTTTAATTTTGAGTTCTTAATTTACAATTGAAGATCCTCCCAATATTTCTCAAAATTAAAATTTTCATCTATTCTACGTCTTGGCACATCATTAGGTTTATTACCTCCTTTTCTTGATCTTTTTTTACTTTCACTACAAATCTTCCCAATCTCTTCCATTAGATCTTCCTTTTGCTCCCTCATAGTTTGATGCAAATCTCTCACAAAACCTTCCATATAAAGTCTCATATCAAAGGTAGGAACATTATTCTTACTTGTTTTAGACATGGTGTACCTACAAGAAATTTTATTAGCAAAATCACATCACCCACTCTCTCACGTGTATCACTCAAATAATGTCACTCCTCTTGTGTTTACCTACTCTCCCTCACTTTCAATTCCTTCAAGTTCTAAAAGAACTAAGCAATTTAATAGTGATTAATAAAGAAAGCAAATCCACAAATTCAATCAACAAGAATCACGTGTAGAGAAAAGAAATTATGAGTGAAATTTCAAGGATGATTGGCTCAACGATTAGTTTGTAAAAGAAGATTCAATTTTTAACTTTATAATTTAGATGGGCTGTCCTAATAGAATAATTCTAATTTTTTTAGAATGACGTGAACAGTAACGTGAATAGTAACAACAAATTTTTTTTATTATTTTTTAAATTTCGGATTCCTTTTTGTGTTGGCCGAAAGTTGTTTTCTCTTCCTTTTTTTCTTTGAAACTTGATGTGAACAATAACAAAAGCAAGTAAATTTTTTTTTATAAAAAATAGCCTATGAACAGTACGTGAACAATAGCTGTAGTTTAAAAAAAAAAAAAATAACCCTAGAAGTTTTAGGGTTTGAAATAAACAAACAAAACATGAATTTTTAAAAGAACAAACTAAGATTAATCATCCTAGTTTAAAAGAAGAAGAGAAACAAATAGATGAACAAAATATGAACAATTTAAGTAAGATAGATTATGGAAACGAAACTTAGCTCTGATATCAAATGATATGATTCCTAGACGCGTACTTGCGATGGAGGAATCAAAGACCACGCAGCACGGCAAGCGAAGAACGTTAATGATGAAGATGGAAGATAACACCGTGACTTGATGAATCAATCCAAACGCACTCCTTGGTATAATTGACCTTGAAACAACGTTTGAGACGATCACAACGAATAATGAAGAACATCACAATAGGGATGAATATCCTATTGATAAGTTCGGGTTTCGATTACTTAGCCTCTCACAAAATAATAATAAGTTCTAAAAAGAACAAGGAGGTTTTGAAAAACACTCAAAAACTATATTAATCAATAATCAGCAAAAAGTTGTGTCCAAAACAATAAGCAACAACCCTTATTTAAATGGGTTGTGAGTCATAATCCTAGAATAAAAAGAAAACCTAAAATAAAAGGGAACATCTTAACTCACCTAATCTATGTAGAGAACAATTAGGTAAGTTACCTAATCTAATTAGTAAACATAAAACAACCAAAATAAGGAAAATCTACAAATCCCGTTTTTCTACAGGCTCACTTTGTAAAGTGCCTAGAATCTTCCCCTAACCCTAATTTAACATAGGAAAACAACCCCTTAGGGATTAGGACTCATAAGGGCAGCATTTTGGTCTTATTGACTCCTAAATTGGTCCTTGAACCTCCCGGGTCGTAGATGAACCTCGTGCAAACTCTTGAGGCTTGATCCATGCATTTTAGAACCCTTGAACCTCGATCCATGCTCATATGAACCTTCGAACCTTTATCTACATGCTTCAATTACCTCTCCATTGCTTGTGATAATATTGGTTCTTGGTTGGTGGTCAGAATCATATCATATTCTCAAGAGGTTAGTCTTGGAAAAACTAGTTTTCAAAAAATTAAGCTCTGATACCAATTGTTGGTCCCAAATAGACTCAATTTAGGCTAGACGGGAGGGGGGTGAATAGCCTAATTGTACTTATAAAAATACTTTAAAATCTTTTCAAAGTGTTTTCTCCTTTTGAAAATAACTAACTCTTAAGAAGAGATAGGGTAGCGGAATGAAGGAAGATAAAATAGTTGGGAAGGCTGCTGCTAGCAATAAGATACAGCAGCAGACTTAAACTGATAAGAGGAGTAGGACATCAGTAGTTCAGACAAGGTAAGGAAGAACGGTTCAATCGAGAATATACGCAAGGATGTAGAAGTGGTTCGTACTTTAAAAAGTACTACGTCCACTACCAAAGTGGTTAGCTTTGGATTTTAAAAGGTGTACTTGTTTATCCACTAGGTGAGAAAGTTAGATCTCTAATGGATCGTGTACAAAATAGTTTTTCAACTAAGCGTTTAATGATAAGAGAAACAATCAATGAATAATTTCTCTCTCAAGTGCTAAAGTAAAGAACAGTTAATAGCAAACTAGAAGAAGTTGATAATGAGTTGTGACTGGCAGATCTGCAGCTTTAGGAAGTTTGTTGAAGTGTTAGTTCTCGTCATTTGATCTCTTGAATGCTTGAGTGTTGAAGATGAAGCTTGAGTAAATTGAATGTGTAAGAGATGTATGTTGTTCAGATCTTCAAGGCTTGAATATATACGAAGGGAGATCTTCAGGAGAGTTTGATTGAATAGAGAGGTTGTATTCAACGTTATAATGCATTGAATGCATTTCGGCTCTTTGTAAAATGAGTGCAACAAGACAGTCATCAGAGATGCAGTGTTGCAGGGGCAGACATCCCAAACAGTGTAATGTTGCAGCTTGCAGGCATTACAGCTTGAAAGTCTTCTTAGCCAAAAGAGGTAATGTCTTCAGACTTCATGATTTAGACAACATGGTGGACAATTTGTTTGTACATTTGTCTGGAGTCAGATAAGGACATGGTTGACTTCATTGTAGGGAAATCTGATGAATGAAATTTGAATATTATTTGACTAGATATTAAAAATATCTAGATCAAATAATATATAATCTAAATCCACGTGTTTGACTAAGCTTCGTTCTTGAGCTAAGCAGACTTGGAAGTCTATTGCTGAGACATGCTTTCAAGGCTGCTGTTGAAGCCTACTGGTCCGCGCATTTGGAAGAAACTAACACTCAACTATTCTATTACAATCTTGATTCTAAAGATAGTTACCATACTAATCGGTACACAGACCTTTTAGCCACTGTACAATAGAATTATATGATGACTCAACCAAATCTAGAACCTGTGAGGGTCAACACCAGCTACTCCAGCTGATTCCTTGATTATCAAAAATCTTCATCTACCAGCTTTTGCCTCGTTTAAACTTGAAACTATACAATAGATGGCCATGGAATTCATAAATGCATGCATTCGTGATGCTAATTATCACTATAGTGCTCTTCAACTTCAGCAATTATCTCAGACAGGAAAAGCATCTACCTCTACACATCCTCTACTATTCTCTTTTGACAATCATGTTATTGCTGATAGCTCACCTCTTGCATCACTGTAGACACCCCAATTCCGTACCCCTGATATGTAACTCTGACATGTGATATCAAGACCTATTAAAACTTAACAAATGTCAAGTTACAGGAGTTAAAAGATGTAAAAGGCAAAGCAGGATGCGCAAAACAGTGAAATGTAGGGGCTAAAGCGTCAAAATTGAAAGACTGAATAGTGCCTTGGCGATGCCAAAAGAAGTCCTCTTGGTGGCGCCCAAGGAGCCTTTTGGCCGCGCCCAGGCTGCTACAGTGGCTCCTAGACTTAACACATTGTGTAATTTTTTCAACGCGTGTACAAGAAAATCAAGCACGCTGAGAGAAATTGTAATCCCGGATGAGTCCCTCCTTCAGCCTATAAATAGGGGTGGCAATTTGAGGCTTGAAGCATGAACACGGTATGGTTTGGGCTAGGGCTTATCGGGTTCGGGCCGTTATAGGGCTAGCATGATAAGACAAAAAAAATGGGTTGTTAAAAACGAAGACACGATAAGACACGATAACAAAAATATATATGTTTTAAAAATATATTTTAAAAAATTTACTAGGGGTTTTCACTTCTTTCGAATTATTTTCATGATTATTTCATAGTTTTATCATTTAAAAATTTATGACTTTCAAACTACTTGACTATTTATATTGATAAATTTTCAAAAATGTATTTAAAAAATCAAAATTATATATTTTATAATTGTTATTGGGCTTAACGTGCTTAACGGGTCTGACTAAATAAATCGTGTTTTTTGCTTATCGTGTCTATCGTCTATCGTGTTTTTATCGTGTCGTGTTCGGGTTTTAATATTAGGCACGATAAGCTTATCGTGTCGTGTTCGTGTTCGTGCTTAAATCGTCCGGCCGATAGTTTGCCACCCCTAATAAATAGGGAGCTCGAGGTTCACTTTCAAAACGCCGTAAAACCCGATCAGTGATCACAAACTTTTAGCGTTCTTGTTACGCTGAAAGAAAATAGAGCGAGAGTGATAGTGAGCCCCCCCTAAAAAGCCTTAAAGCCCTACCAAAACTCCGTCAAACCTAAAACCAACCGGTCAAAGTGATCCCTAGTCCTCTAGTTAATCCACCCTATTTCCCCGATCCAAAAACCTCGGAAAGAGCAGTTGCTCTGCCCGAGTAAAAAGGCCAAAACCACCAAAAATAAGCCGTTACTTTGCCCAAATCGCAGCAGCAGCAACATATAAAGTTTCCCTCTCTCGAGAAAGACAAAGCGAACACACCACGCTCTAAAAGGTAAACCCTTTAAGGGCATTTATTTTATAAAAGTTATTTTCAAATCCGGCCCGATATAAAAAATATAAGTTGTTGTGTTGTCCGAATTTAGTTAGGAAATACTATGTAAAAGAGTCGTTATTATGACCAAATATTTTTAAATGTAATTGTAACTGTTGTAAGGAGACGGCTGCAAGTCCGTAAATAATGTAGCCATGGATGTATTTGCTTTTATTTCCTGCCTTTTAATGCTTTGTTTATTTGCTAAATAAATATAACAAAAAGCATACTTTAGCCAAAAACCGCTTTTGAGACTTAAAGGGCGAGTTGGGTGCCTAACACCTTCCCAACTCGTAACTTAGCCTCCGAACCCGTTTTTGCAATCTCTGATTTTTTTTTGTTTTGCTTTATTTCTTCCTTAAAATAAAGATGACGACTCTATAAAACATTTTGGAACCAGTGGGGCCTCGCAACACTCCTTTCTTGCACTTTTCTGTTTTCCCCTAAAAAAGGGATAATGAAAATGAAAGGGTGATGCATTCCTATATCCTGGTATCCCCTAAAAAAGGGATAACTTGATATAGAAAGCCCAAAGCACCCATAGTGATCTGAAATAGGCCATAAGGGTATTTTCATAAATCCATAGTGGGGCCTCGCAACACTCCTTTCTTGCACTTTTCCATTTTCTCCTAAAAAAGGGAGAATAGGAATGAAAGGGTGATGTATTCCTATATCCTGGTATCCCCTAAAAAAGGGATAACTTGATGTAGAAAACCTAAAGCTCCCATATTGGACCAAAATTCACTGAAGTTACCGAGGCGTATTCAACGCGCTTTTAAAGACAATACCCTTTCCGCATTTTTAATTTCGTCCTCCCCTAAACAAGGGAGGGTGGAATGGAAAGCGTGGTGTCCCGCTTCCGCACGTACGCGCACCCCTATCCAAGGGCGCGCGGGGCGCGGGCGCATCCCGGGAACCCACAATCACCTCTAGTCTTGCCTATTCAACCAGTTACCAAACCAGCTACACATGTGCTACTACCTCCTACTTCTTCCAAACCTCTAAGGCCAGCCATTAAAAGCAGAAAAAACTAAAGAAGATTATAAGTGAAGATATCTCTCATGCTCAACAACCAATCCTTATTGATGATTCTTCCTAACCAGATATAGAACCTTATCATTTATCTCTTGATGTACATGCAACCCTTGAATACCACACTCTTGTACTACATCATCTTCAAACACAACTGAACTTCATTGTTCCCAACATTAGAACTACTATCTCCATTGAAGTTTAGGCTGCCATAGACACTGGTGCTCCTCGCAAAGCCATTATGCATGATTGGAATTCCATTCTAGCTTTCCAACAAGATAGAGCTTAAGGACAGATAAAGCAGAAGCTACATCTTTTAAAGCTCTTCAGGAAGAGAAGGTGCAGAGAGTAAAAATTGACATATATCAAGCAAGAGCTTATACATATTTGCCGGAACTGAAAGAACTAAAGAAACAAACAAAAATGAAATAAGCTGCTGAAATGGACTCTTAAGCAGGAACAAATTTAAACTGTTTATTTATCATATGATATGTTCTGCTTCTACTAACATCTTATGCATGGATAAATGACTTTCTTGCTTATACTTTATTTACTCTCTAGGAGGAGATTGTAGAAACTTGCATGCTTTAGATTTACTTAAAATTATTAAGTTAAAACAACTAGTTTAATATTTGTCCAAAATCTTTAAAACAGTTTTAACTTAGACTTTGTATCAAGTCTAAATCTATCTGTTGAACCTTCAGCAGATAAGATACCCTCTTTTGTTTAAACACAGAAGATACCAATTTTTGACTTTGTTTAAGCAGCTTTCTTACTTGTTTCATTCTACCTGCTTAAAGCTTAAAGTCATCAGTAGCTAGTAGCTAGCATCTGCTGATAACAGTGTCAGTGCCTGCTTATACACTTGAAATTTTCTATCTGCTAAAACACTGTATCCGTTGAAATATTTGACCTTCACGCGCTTATTATAAAACATTATTTTGGTCGATTTTTTCAAATGAAAGAACTATTCACATGTCTTGTCAATAGAAGACTTTCATGCATGTCTTAAATGTTCTTTATATATTCAAATCTAGCTAACCACTCTCTTCAATAGTTCATGCTAGGGTATACTTTTTGTCTCTCATAGTTTTACAGGATATCTGGGCATTCAATGATAGATCATGATCATCATTTCGTCAAGAAATTAAAGATTCAACCTTGCTCTCTCAAACGGCTACAATTATGGACATCTATATAAAGCGCTTGAAGCAAGGATTGAAGAAACAACTTTTTTTCGCAGAACTACATGCTTAACTTTCAAAAAATCTCAAATCCTCTAAGAACTCCAAACGAGACAAACACGTTGAAGCCTTCATTCAAACCCATAACTTCAATCTTTCCTTAAAAAGATTCGTCTCTCAAACATTTACTAGATAGTCTCTCACATAATATTCTTTTCTAGTTTTTGTTTGAACAATCATTGATCCATTGTTCCTCTATTTTTTCAAATGCTTAAAGGACCTCTGATTGTTGCACGAGTTTGATTCTTGCTAGATCAAACTCCTCATACACTGATTTTTGGTGTACACAGATCCGTTAGTGATCATTTAAAATTTCTATATATTTAGCACTTCAAAATCCAAGTTTGACCAACTTTGTAGTAGATGTAGCAGTTTTTAACATTATGAACCACTCCAAATACAATGTTATGCTACTTGTTGTTTTTACTGTTCATACACTTAAGCATCTGCTATATATCTACTTAAGTGTTTAACAGTTATGTAAATCTAGTTGGCAACGAAATAAGGCCAGAGGGGGTGAATAGCCTTTTAAAAACTTTGAGGTTTGTTTTGAAAACCTTTAAAAGATGCAGCGAAAAGATAGAAGTTTTCACTAGCTGATTGTAAAATCATTAGATAACATCTGCTGAATCGTGAAACAGTTTGGGTAGCAGCTGCTGAATCTTAAAAACAGTTTGGTTTTGTTTTCTTTTGATCACTTAAGTATACTGACTAAATTGAAGAACAATATGTATAAGATCAACTATGTTAATAATTCAGAATGTAAATGTTAAACACTTAAGCAGATAGAAGCTATTTGAGTGTATGAACAGTAAAAGTAATAGATAGAATGACAGAGTATTTAGAGTGGTTAACAGTGTTAAAACTACTACATCCACTACCAAGTTGATCAAACTTGGATTTTGAAGTGCACTAAATATATTGAAATTCTGAGTAATCACTAACAGATCTGTTGACAACATAAACCAGTGTTTGAGGAGTATGATTGAGCAACAATCATACTCGTCTAACAATCAAGTATTCTTTTAAGATTTGGAAGAAGTAAGGAAGAATACATTGATTGTCTAAACAAGAACTAGAAAGGAATAAGAGGTGAAAGAACATCTAGTAATTGTTTGAGGACTGGAACACATCAAGGGAAGAATTACTTGAAGGAATCATATGTGTGTCTAACCTTTGATTGAAGTAAATCAAAAAAGGAATATCGTTTGAGTGACGAATGATTTCTTCAATCTTTCTATTGTTCGCTTATATCTTTTATCATAAAAACTGGAACATTTCAAGGAAGGAGTAGCTTGAAAGGATAAGAGAAATGTTTGTACCCAGTTCTTCTTGTATGTCTTGAAGAGTGATGATGAAGTCTATCTTTCAAAGCTTAGAGATCTTGAAGATGATTTCTGATATGGAAGATATCACCTATGATAAGATCATAATTTTGTGGATAGAGTGGTTAGATTTATTCCATAAAATAAGGAGAGTAGATATCTTATAGCATGATATATTTAAAGAGGGTGGTTGACTAGAAGATGTCGTACGTTGTGGAATTTAATGCAATGGTAAACCGTTGAACAATTTATTGAATTTACAAAAAAAAGTCTCATTTTAAACAGTTTAACGATTGAATTTAGATGACCAAGAATTAAATGCGTGAGAGTGACCAAAAGTGTTTTTCAAAAAAGTTTGTTTAAAATACTGTTTGAAGGAATATATATATATATATATCGTTTAAGTATTGTAATCAAAAGGGTGTAAGTAGATAGAGTATATTTTAAAGTCGCGACTTACACTGATATTAGTAGATGTTAGCTGCTGATCACTTTAGCTTCATCATATGGATTTATCTTTTAACGAAAGGCTAATTTTTACTTAAGTGTTTAAACTAAGGTAAAGTCCACGTGTTTTCAAAAATATTGTTTTAGGAAATCTTTGAAAGCATTGATTTCATAATTACATTGAAGCGCATTGTTTCAACAAAATATAGTTTTCAGCAGATAGAGATTTGGGAATAGGAAAATATAGTGGTTGAAAACTGAATTTTAGATAACAACATGAGTAATAAAACTTTTATTGAAAACTAGACTTGTTAAGTAAGAGGATCAGCAGCAAGCCAGCCAGCTAGCTAACTGCTGATGAGTGAGTTACGACAGATAGATGAATAAGACTTGTGATGGTTGCCTTCCTTAGTTTAAGTTTATTTTATCTTGCTTTAAAGTGGCAAAACATTAGTTGTAGGTCTACCTGCTGAATTTCAGTTGGAAGAACTTTAGACTTGCTAAAGTCTAACTAATTTGATTTTAGTTAACAACTAACTAATGTTCTAATCATGTAAGACTATAATTAACTCAATCCTATTGAAAATCACTTAGATATATCTATTAGAGTAATCTTAATTCAGTAGGTGAGATTTTATGAGTTCTTACTGATTACTACTTGTTGTTTTTATGTTCTAAGGTCTAATTAATGGATTTAAGTAATTATAAACATCTTTGTTTCAACAAGTTATATTCATTAATTATTTACATAGTTGATCTTATATATTATACTTCAATTCAATCTATATACTTAAGTGATTAAAAGAAAACCAAACCAAACTATTTTAAATTCAACAACTTACTTGCTGATTTTACATCAGCTGCTTAAAACTTATATTTTTCGCTACAACTCTTAAAAGGTTTTCAAAACAACCCCTAAAGTTTTTAAAAGACTATTCACCCCCCTTCTAGCCTTATTTCGCTGCTTACTAGACTTATAGACATGTTTCAGGGTTAACATTTGTGATTGTAGGAGCAACACAACAACACCAATTTGGTATCTTCTGGAACCTTTATGTGGTTTACTATGGGCACTTATGTGATAACAAAGTGTTAGTTGAACATGTGATCTAATTGACCATATTTGTATCAATTGTGCATCATTGAAAGACTTGATATGTATGTATATATATATATATATATATATACACATACACACAATGATTCTATGAGAATTGCTTTCTAATTTATTTGGTTTGTTTATGAACATGTAATTTCAGCCTCGTTCATTTGGACAGTTTGGTAATAAGAAAGAGTGGTTATCTTGTGGAGTATCTAACTAATACGACACCTCTTCATGGATTTTCGTCATATCAAATCGATGATTTGATTATTTATAACAATGCATCATATTATGCTATATTGTTATTTGTAGTAGCATATTGGTCATTATGACTCACTTTATACTTTGTTTCTTAATGTGCGTTCCATTAGCCGCGTTGATGCCGAGTAGATCCTGACTGTGGAAGTGCACTGTGGATCAATAACTGAGTTGAGGTCGTACGGTTCCTGCTCTTCTCAGTTGCCGTTCCTTTCAAGTTGTAGCTCGTAGAGTCCAGTTCCACATTGTATTATTATTTGTCCTTCTTTTTTGTTGAGGACGACGTTGTGTAAAGTTATATAAACTTTACGTTCGGGTACTTTATTCTTAGTCTTGTTGTACTATTTTCTGTAGCCGACCAATATGGTCGAGCGTGTATACTTCACCCTATATTATTTATTAGTTGTCTCACGGCCAAGCAGTAGCTTCGGGGCATTCAGTATTCTTGTTGTTGTTACCCCGACATAATTTAGCCGTTGGGTCTTTGTTGTATATCATGTTGAGAATTTGTTGAAATGTCGACCTGAAGTTGTCGATGGTTCGTTCTGTGCCTGTAATGTTATGGCACACGAGTTTTGTTTTCCCCTTCGTGAGACAATCGTCTCTCTTGGTTTCATTGCGTTTTGGTTTCGAGCTTAATAGCTCGGGACTTCACTCTATTAATGCTTCCGCAGATTTGATTTTTGTTGACCGTATTTTAGTATGGCTTCAAGTTCATGTTTAGAGCTTGAGAGCTCGTCTGTTGACTGACACTAATGTTTAGAATGTGCTTGTCCTCTTCTCATGTTAGTTCCAGCGGCATGACCTTGGGATTTCATGTTGGAATTCGGGTCGGATCGTCACATGATCAGTTATAAATTAAACTATCAAGGGTGTGTCGGTAAATTTGCTACACATAGATGGATAAAGTTATTATCATAATAAACAATTTACCATAATCTGATCACTATTATTTTCACTAAACTAATTCCTACATAGAGCATGGGTTACCAAAGCCATGGTCATAGTTTCGGGCACATTTTGAGGTCAGAATTGTGGTAAATGGAAAATTAAGGCTCTTTAATGAATAACTCATAATTAAGTATAGAGGATTGAAGCCACGACCGTTCGGATGGCTTTTGTGTTTAACCATGTTAATTTATTTATTGTTGGTTTCCCAAAGGCGTCCCAAAACCTGAAAGCCCAACACTAATCCCCCAAGCCAAATAGAACCACTAAGTGGCGGTAGAACCTCTTCTAACAAGTATTTAAACACAACTAGGTCTCAAACTTGAGACCTTGATTAAACTAGAACAACCACCTAATCTATGTGTCTTTTGGTTTAAATGGGGTTGTAATAAGAAAATCTTGTTCAAAATACGACCCATTGTAAAAATAATAGGTCGATATACTTTTTGGGTGTGTCAAGGCGCATTCATTAGCCTTACTTCCTTACAGATATGACAAGATCTTCATGAAGACTTTTAACCAACAATCCATAAGATGCATTAAAGCTCGAAATCTCTAACGATTAGAAATCTACTGTCTCAACGAAATTATTGCATCTCTGCCTATAGAAGAAATCTTTCATCCCTATTCTAGTGTAATGTGTGTGAATGTACATGTTTTCATGCATAACCTAAAGAACACCAAAGAGTGAGAAAAACACAAGTGTTACAGAAACACCTTGTGTAAGAGAGAGAGAGAGATATAGAGATAGAGAGATAAGAAATTCCCAAGGCAAGAAGCTTTTCTTAGTCAAGAACTCACTTCTTGATTTGAGTTATTTCTTCTTTCGAAAGACTCAATCTTTATTGCACCTAGACTCCAAATCTGTTGTTAGAGATCAAACACTTTAGCGTGAAGTTGAAGACAAAACTTACTTGAAGATGTCCATGGAAGATCATGAGCTAATAATATCTATCGCATTCATACTAACATGCTTGTATTCAATTACAAGAGTTGTCAATTATGCAATAATGAGTCGTCACAATTGGTTAAGTGTTTGTCATTCAGTTGTTCAATTACTAGCTAATTGAACAACTCATAATATTTTCTTCTCTCATCATTCTCACATTGGCACTGCCATCTCCGACTCCCTAGGGTATTTGGAATTGCCAAAGTGAGGGTTTTTATATGTCTTCCCTTTCCTCTGCCTTCCTTTCCATGAAAGCTGTAAGGTTGCTAGGTTAAAGATTCTAGGTTGATGTAGTATGCATGTTTATCATTTGATGAACATCCGCTAAATTCTAATATGAAATTCAGTTTTATACATTTAACTTTTATTTATCTTACCTGCTTATTCTTGTCTTACTTGCTTAGCACCCTATCATGGAAAAGGTATTTGCATATGATGAAGATAAAAATCTGTTGTTGTTAAGTAGTTATACTAATCTATTTACATCCACGTTGATCTTCAATGTTATATATATTTACTGTCAATCTTTCAGATGCAAAACTCTTCTATCAGGTATCAACAAATATTATAAATCATAATTCCATCTGATGTCAAAACTGCTATAGAATATCTAATGTATCTCTATAATAGCAAAATTGCTACTTTAGAAAATGATCGTACTAGAGAAATATTTCATCTCCATTCTAACGTATATGTAAAAGAATGATGATTTTTTTTAAAAAGGTAATATAAGTTATTCACACTCTCTAGCCTATATACTGAACATATCAAAAGGACCAACACTTACGTTTAATCTCAACTTGTTGGATGTGCTTCATTAATGATCGGTTGCACCCATTTTGGTGGGGGCTCTTAAGGACACCTATACAAGACTTGGTCGAGGGTTCCCTTTCCTAGTGTGGGATTTGGGCTTATGTAAGGTCAAAGTATCAAACTGACTGCTTTAGACACATAAATCTAAATCCATAGTGAATGACGCTTAGGATAAACTTCAAAAAGAGTTTGTATGCATAATTGGGCTCGAGTTAGGTCAAAGTATCAAATTCACTGCTTTAGACACACAAATTCGAATCCTCAGTGAATGACGCTTTATGAAAAATTTCAAAAAAAAGTTCATTTGCACATTTATCATTGTACTCCATAAATAGTCTATTTCAGATTCAAACCTGTTTTTTCTCACTCTATATTTTTATCTTGAGAAGTTCCGATTGTAAGCCCATTTAAGCTTCATTTCATAAAATAATTGTTGAAGGTTGTAAAATGCATACTCCATCGTGGCTTTAGTACTCCATACTAAGTTGTTTTGTTCTTCGTTGAAAAGCCCTATTTTTCCTCTCCATCATCTTGGCCTTAGCAGCAACCGGTTTCCACGATGATGGCCTTAAAAACTTAAAACCTATTTTCAGAAGGAAGATAATAGGGATATAAAAGTGTCACCACACTCCATTTGTCAAGTATACGATGTCTTAAAGGATGATATCACATGACATGTCATATGATATCTAATCAATCACGTGCTTGTCACTTTGAGATAAAGAAAATTGCATCATAAATTTGTATCTCTAGAAACCTTCAATTTTGTTATTAAATGACTTCAAAGTTGAGTTATTACCTATCGAGAATTCTTTTAAAACATCATAATAGGTTTTCAGTATATTACTTCATTAAAACATAACCTTAATCTTCAACCATAAATACAACATATCCTATAAAATTAAAGATCACTTAAGGGTATTATTATCTTTTTCGCTGGTCGTTAACGTGGTTAGAGAGAATGAAACTCTCATGCTCTCGTTAGTCCAGTAAAATCACATTTTCTTAAGATGTTCCAATTTATTGTCTTCTTTCTAAATTAAAAAGCAATTAATCTCGACATGTTATCATTGATTATGTATAATTAGTTGTAAGTGTAGATACAAATGTGCTAATTCACTTAACACGATTGAACTATAAACATGACAATTTTTATGGGATTAAAACCAATAGTGTGGTTGCAATGGAATGGAACCAAACCCGAGGGAAGCAAAGCCTTTTAATTCATAGTTTCTGTCAATTTTCTCAATTTGGGTCATACTTTTGATAATAATAATAATAATAATAATAATAATAATAATAATAATAATAATAATAATAATAATAATAATAATAATAATAGTGTAAAAGTCTAAGAAAAAACCTTTTACTATGAAAAGTACAATTAAAATTTTCCTTGTGAAGTACAATTAAAAGTAACATTTTCACTAAGAAAAGTATAAAATTACAATAAAAATAATAAATTTACTATAAAAATATCATATTTATTAAATAGAGAAATTTGACGAAAGCCTTAAATTGAGAGGCTCTCGTCCAAATGAGGACAGTGATTGAGTTTGACCCGGGGGGTCAATGTATCAAAATTCATATCAAAACCAAGAAAGTCTATATTGGTCAAGTTAGGAATTTCAAGGACCAGGTGGGGGGAGAAGCTCAAACACATAGCCGAGAATAGAAACAATTGGTTAGGGGTTTGAATATAGACTATAGATTGAGTTGAGGGGTTCGGTGATCAATTAGTTGAGAGTAAAATCTATAATATAATATAGCTTATAGGTACGTTCGCAATTGACTTGAGATAAAAAGGGGTCAGGATTTACTGTTTTACAAAGATTCTACGGTCACGATTAAAAGTTATCTTCACATGTGCAACACCGGTTACAAAACGGTTTACCAATTTACTGTTTTACCAAATTTACAAGACGGTTTACTGTTTTACGGTTTTATGATTTTTTTCACTTAATATGGTGACGTGTTCGGCATGTATTGTCATAATCCCCCTTTTTTATTTTTTATCCCGTCATTTACAATGCAATAAAAAAAATTAAACAGTGTACCGGATCAAAATATATAATATTTTGAAAACGGAGAGAATATTAGTTGAGCACGGTGCCTTTAACTTTCTCGGTTTTATTTTGTTCTTTTTAATTATTATCGTAATTAACTTAATCAATTTAATTTTTGTCCGACCCGTTTTTTCCAGCCCGCAATTTCGTATACAAATTAATCAATTTACTGTTTTACCAAGATTCTACGGCTATTGAATAAAAAATTATTTTGCAACACCAATTTCCAAATAACGTCTCTCTATTTTTTTAAAGAATTTTCATTATAGTTTTTTAAAAATTACAATTTTCTCTCCAAAAATTTTATAAATAGGTTGGAAATATTCTTAATTAATGGTAGCACATGTTTAAATTAGGAAGTATAAGTTAAAGTTATTGACGAATGTTAAATTTTTAAACGAAAAATTATGTGCGGGCATTCATTTCAATGTAATATTGATATATATAAAATATAAAGAATGTCCCTCTATCACGTTTAATCTCACAATCTCAACCGCTTTTATCACATTTTTTTCCATCCCTATTTTAATTATTGAAATATTAAGGTTTACAAGACGGTTTTCAGTTATTATTTTACATTTGAAAATTTTTATTTGTATTTTTTATTTTTAATTGTTATCGTAATTAACTTAATCAATTTAATTTTTTTCCGACCCATAATTTCGTATACAATAATTTTTTTTAAAAATTTGTATTTGTTTTTTTTAACTGTTATCCGACCTGTTTTTTCTGGTCCGCAATTTCATATACAAATTATTAATTAATCTCTCCGTTCTGGGTAAAGAGGCCCAGTTTAAAAATCAATTTTTTAAAAAATAATATTTTTAATAATTCATTTCCACAGTATTTGCTTCATTTACTGATAAATTTCCAAACTGACGTCGTGCCATCGATACGGACAAAAATACTAATATAATGACATAATGTATAAAGTATAGATTGAGTTGAGAGGTTCGGTAATCAATTAGCCAAAGTTCCAATACATGGTCTAGAATAATAAATATGATAAAAACTTAGATAAAACGATATTACGTTGATGGATACCGGTATTACTAATTACCATTCGGTAATACCGTATTACATTAAACCTAACCTTGAAACAAATGGTTTGGGGGGTTCGAATCATAATAATACTAAAAACACTGTATATAATGAGGGCTTCGGTTATCAATTCGGAACCCTCGTCTTTTCTCTTGTTTCACTGCACAGCCACAGAAGAACACAAATACAGAGAAGCCATTAAAACAAGAGCTTAGCAAGATGACGAATAAGATATCGATAACTCCAGTAGCAACAGCCTTGCCCTAGGATCTCGCTGGACGTCGTCACTCTCAGAACTCGCCGGTATTTTATCTTTCTCTCTCTCTCTCTCTATATATATATATATATACACACACACATATATATAATACGCATAGATGTATTAATTAAATTTTGTAACCCTAAAAAATGGGAATCTTACAAGGTCGGAATTTCAGTTTGGGTCAACATATACGTATATATTGTATTATATGGATCCAAAACACATGTTTTAATTGGCATGCAATCCTAAATTTGATATTCTTTTTTGATTATTGATAAATTTCATTTCGAGCAGCGGGGCATTGTTTTTTTAATGTTACTGTTATTATTATTTTTTAATTTCGGTATTAACTATTTCATGTCTGAGATTTCATTTAATTTTTAATTTTTTACCTGATGATAGTTTTTTGGAAGGTTTTTTTTAGGGATTGACTGAAGGCTGTTGACATGAAATGGTTTAATTTGAATCCGAAATGTGGTTTGGAAGCTGGCAGATATTGTTTGGTTTTTGCAAGTATTGAATCATTAGAATGAGAGAAGTTTCGGCTGCTGCTTTGGAAAACGAAATATGGCTCAGCAATCTTCACGCCTTCATCGACTGCTCACTTTATTGGATAGTATCCTTTTCTATTGTTTTGCCTCTGTCTGTTTCTTGCATACCTAGTTGTACATGCATATCTCGGTTTGTGTGTGAGTGCTTTTGAGTTGTTTTGTGCCTTGACTTAGTCTAAGCTGGTTCGACCCAAGCAACTAGATTTACAGCTGCTCGGCAGATTGGGGATATTGCAAAATCACATCCGCAGGACTTGAGCTCTCTGTTGAGCAAGGTCTGTTTAGCTGCCAAATCTTTTGTTTATGTCTGCCAATACTTTTAATTATCCCATTGTAAATATAAAATGAATTAATCGAAATTTGTTCATATCAGGTAGAAATTTTGTACTAGTAACTCTGTGCGTGCAAATATTTGAGAGCTTGAAAAGTAAAGTTGTCATACCTTTCAGAAATTCAATGTCTGAGTGATTCTTGACCTTGTAGGTTTGCACCAGTGTATACTAGGAGTATACTCAAGTAACTCACCCAAATGAACCTAACCAACAACAAAACTGTCCCAACACTTGATCTGAAGACTCACCAACTCTGTACACCCAAAAAACAAAGTGTGAAGCAAGGATGCCTTCAATCTATGTATTGACATCATCTCCTTTTTCTTAAAATCCCATGCGATTCCTTTTCTTCAAGATTTTCCAAAGAACACATAGGGTACCAGTATCCAAATACTTACTCTCCTCCTGCACTTGTATTGAGACCAACTAAGCAAGAGCTCCTTAACTAATTCCGGTATAACCGATGAAAGATTGAACAAGGAAATAATGACATTCCACATAAAAGCACCAATTTACATTGCAAATCTGCAAATTGTCCCCAGTGAGTATAACTTCTGATTTAAAAGTGTGTGGGAGGTCGGGAGGTATTACAATTGAAGGGGCGAAGAAAAATTCTAACTGAGAGCTGGTTAGGTGGTGTTTTTCTTCTGGTCTTCCCCTATTTATTATGATTTATTGTTGTCTGCATGCAATGGTGAGTTAAGTTGGAAGGTCTAGCACATGCGTAAACATGGAAGGTCTAGTATATGAATAATTCAGGATCCAATGTATGAATTCTGTGTCTAGAAGTTTCCTCTAAGTCTGTAAAATGGTTTGTACTTGAGCCTTTTGATGAAAAAAAAATCAACAATCATCTTCTTTAGATGTGTGAGGCATCTTTCTTTTAAGTGCGGGACTCAAGATTCCTAAGTGTGAGGACTGGGTTTTCCTTTTATTATCTTTCTTTTTCTACTTTGAAATTTCTCTGTTCATTTCTACCTTCTAATTTCCTGTTTCCAGCATGCTAACAGATCTGAAATTTTGAACTTCTCCACTAATTCTCCTTCTTTATAAACTCTTCTTCCAAGCTATCCTTCAAGTCCAAAGCTGTCCCATCAGTTTCATTAGTTGTCCCAACCGTAAAAAGTAACTCTTTGTGGGGCCCTCAGATTCCAAACACCTTTCCAAAGGAAAACAAACATGTTCCTATTGTCAAAATATGCTGGACATAGTATTGTTTACTAGACTAGCCTCCCCCCTTAGACAGATATTGTCTTTTCTAGATGTTCAAACCTTTTAATCACCTGATTCCGCAATGCTTTGTTTTTGAAGGGATCTCCAATGGGTAAACCGAGATAAAAAGCAGGGAGCCTCTCTACCTTACACCCAAAGTAAGAAGCCAAATCCCCCACATTCTCCACTTCTCCCAATGTAATGATTTCACTTTTAGAAATATTAATCTTGAGGCCCGAAACCGCTTGAAAGAATAATAGCACCATGTGTAGGAATCCTAGTTAAGACATCTGTGCCCCGCTAAAAACCAAAGTATCGTCCGCAAACAAGAGAGGAGACACCTTGGTTGCCGACCCACCTTACTTGTCCACCCTGAATCCATCAATATAGCTTCCCTGCGATGCTTTCTTCATCAATTCACTCGAAGCCTCCATAACTATGATAAAAAGGAAGGAAGAAAGAGGGTCACCTTGTTGCAAACTCCTCAGTGCTACCGAAAAGCGTGGAGGTTCCCTGTTTATTAAAACTGATAGTGAACCGAGGAAATGCAAAACAGAACCCATTTTCTCCACTTTGCCCCAAATCCCATTCTCTCCAACATAAACATCAAAAAATCCCAATTCACGTTATCATACACTTTTTCTACATCTAATTTACATAGCAGACCCAGGGCACCTCCTTCGATTCTAGTATCCACTGCAATCAACGACGCATCTAAAATTTGCTTGTTTCGAACGAATGCATGATGGGAATCAGAGATGATTTTATCAATTATTTTTCTCAATCTTTGGGATACACCCCTCCTACCAAAGCGAAATGGAGATTTCCGTTCAACCACATGTTTTCAAAGCGAAATGAAGATTTCCCTTTCGAGATACACCCACTCTCTAGAAGTAATGGCACGTGATCTGAGACTACCCTAGGAAAACATGATTAAATGACATTACTATAGCAATCCTCCCACTCCACCGACACCAAAAATCTATCAATCCTCTAACAATGGAAACTATTACTATTTCTGAACCACATGAAACCACCCCTGTTAATGGTAAATCCACCAACTTTGCCTCGTCAATAAACTCATTAAAATCCATCATCCCCTGCAAAAACCCGTGAGAACTGTGACACTCATGAGGGAATCTAACAACATTAAAGTCTCCCCCTATGCACCATGGGTATTTCCACTTTTGTTTGACGAGCTATAATTCCTCCCATAGTTCCTTGCGAGGAGCGTCCTTGCAAGGCCCATACACACCCAAGAATACACAAAGCTTATCATTATCCACCAACTTCATCTAACAGGAAACAACATTTAATCGTCCCCAAATTGGTTAGGATTCTATTATCCCACATAATTAGGATCCCTCATGCCGCTCCTGTAGCTCCTAAATGCTCCCATGCCACCCATCTACCTCCACCGGCACTAGAAATAAACTCCCTATTAACATTCTCCATTTTGGTCTCCTGTAAGCAAACCACATGAGAATTCCATCGGTGCAAAGCTGCCTTCACCACCTTTCTTTTATCCTTATTATTCTTTTTTTTTTTTTTGATGAGTAAAGTGTATTAATGTATTATAGACAAAAAACAGCAAGTGTCGCGTCCTTTGTACACCGGAAGTATACACAAGAAATTACGGAATACTAAAGCTATCCATAAACTCTACAAAAGAGTTGACTGAAAGCCCAACTGAATCTGTGCACCAAAAGAACAGCAAATGAAGAAGATCATTGTTCAAAACAGAAACAGTCCTCTCCTCATTATCAAAAACTCTTCTATTCCTCTCCTTCCAAATGATCCAGCAGACTCCCAAGGGAATAAGGTTCCAAACGGACTCTCCCTTCCCCTTCCAAATTTCGATTAAGAGACCAATTGGTGAATAATTCCTTGAGAGAATCAGGCATCACTTAGGATAGACTACAAAGGCCAAAGATCAAACTCCACAATTCCCTCGCCGCCTTACAATGAAGTAAAAGATGATTCACACTCTCACCATCCACTCTACACATGAAACACCTATTCACATACACTATGCCACGTCTCCACAAATTATCACCCATGAGAATAGCATTATTGGCTACCTCCCATGCAAAAGAAGCCACCCTTGCTGCTGGAGCTTTCAACTTCCAGATAGTTTTCCAGGGGAACAAGCCTCTATCCTGATTACCTAATGCAAAGAAGTAGGATTTGACCGTAAAACTTTTATTCTTTGACCTCTTCCAAATGACCCTATCCTCCATGTTCTGATCGATTTGCTGCGAGTAAATAGATTCAGAAAGCTGAAGAAAAGACTCAAATTCCCAATCCTGGAAATTTCTTCTAAAAGCTGGATTCCAAAGGACCCTTCCATTCTCGAACTGAAGATACGAACTAACCTTCGCGTCTTTATCGGTTGCAATGTTGAAAAGGTTGGGAAAGGCTCTCGACAGTTCCACTTCCCCACGCCACTTGTCTGTCCAAAAACCAAAAGAAGATCCACTCCCTATTTCAAAGGATAAATTCTGAGCAAACGAGTCCCACCTTTCCTTATCCCTTTCCAAACCCCCAAACCGTATGACATAGCAACATCCTTTGGAAACCAACAATGATTCCCTTCCCCGAACTTTCTTACCACTACTAACCTCCAAAGAGCATTTCTTTCGACCAAAAACCTCCATAACCATTTACCCAACAGAGCTTTATTCACCCTTCTAAGCTTCCTGATCCCTAACCCCCTATCCCTGGTACTCAAGCACTCCCTATCCCAATGGACTAAGTGATATTTATGACCCACCGAAGCTCCTTCCCATAAGAAATCTCTCTCCAATTTATCCGATCGATGGCAGACTAGGACATGAAAATAAATAGGACATGAAATAAATAGGACATAAGAAATCCCTCTCCAATTTACCCTAGGCTGGCATAACAAATAAGGACATGAAAAAAAATCAGATGACCCGCCTTTGATAAAAATTGCTTCTTCCACCCTGCCAACCGCTTTTGAAACCTTTCTATCACAGGAACCCATATACTCGAACATTTGGATGGAGCACCTAATGGCAACCCCAAATAGGATGTAGGGAGATAAGCAACCTTGCAGCCAAAAAAAGAAGCCAACTCCACAACATTCTCCACATTCCCAATCGGTAAGATTTCACTCTTTGAGATATTAATTCTTAGACCAGGTAGCTGCCTGAAATAATAACAGAACCATTCGCAAGTAACCGAGTTGAGAGACCTGCGCATCGCAAAAAAACAAGAAAGTCATCCGCGAAAAGGAGATAAGACACCGACACCCTTGGATCACTGACGTTTCCCATTAAAACCCCTCAAGAAGCCTCCACCAACAGCTTTCTCCATCATTAAGCTCAAGGCTTCCATCACTAGAATAAATAGGAAAGGCGAGAGAGGGTCCCCTTGCGTAGTCCTCTCGAGCTACCAAAAAATCCCGCAGGTTCTCCATCAATCAACAACGAGAATCTCACCGTAGATATACAAAAGGAAATCCAGTTCCTCCATTTTTCTCCAGATTAGAAAATCCCAACTTACATGATCATATGCTTTTTCGATATCCAGTTTACATAAAAGCCCAGGCACTTTACTTCTCACTCTATCATCCACCACCTCGTTTGCTATGAAAGCCGCATCAATAATTTGCCTATCCCCCAAGAAGACATGCTGGAATGAGATACAACATTACCCAGCACCTTCCGTAAACGAGTTGACAACACTTTAGCTATGATTTTATAAACACTTCCAATCAAACTAATAGGCTGAAAATCCTTGATATCGATAGCATTCTTCTTTTTCAGAATCAAAGAGATAAACGTGGCATTTAAACTTCTTTCAAAGCCCGTATTCACATGAAAATACCAAAAAACCTCCATGATGTCGTCCTTTAGAACTTCCCAGCCATGTTGAAAAAAAGCCATTGAAAAACCATCCGGACCCGGCGCTTTATCTCCATTCAAACTCCGAAGGGCTGTCCAAACTTCCTCTTCCGTAAACATATGTTCAAGGTCAGTCGTATCATTCTGCTCTAGAGACTTGAAAACCATCCCATCCAACTGTGGCCGAATGATAGCAAGATGAATACAAATTTTCGTAGAAACCCACAATACCATCCCTAATATCAGCTCTGTCTTCCAACAAAACCCCATTGATGGAGATATTGTGAATCCTGTTTGCCCTTTTATTTGAGTTTGCCATTTGGTGAATTTTTTTTGTGTTCTTATCCCCTTCCTTAAGCCATTGCACCCTGGATTTTTTCCTCAAATAAATTTCTTCACAAATCAACAATCTTTCCACCTCCTTTCTAAGCTCAATCCGACGATTCAGATCCTCGCTAGACAAAACTCCTTCACCTTCTAAAGCATCCAACCTTCTGATATCTTCCATTACTTGGTGCAATCTAACTTAAGAATCCCTGTTCCATATAATCACATCCTTCTTAAGAAGTTTCAGCTTCTTAGCCAGTTTAAGGCTTGGATCTCCAGAAACACTGTACGAACTCCATTTTGAGGGAACCAAATCTAATATACTGTATTTTCAGATGTGTTCGGGTCTTCGAATTAATATCACCAAAAGTGATATCGTGTTTGTTGGCGAGGTAGTTGATATTCAGTTATTAGCTTCTTTTTTTCGGAAGCAAAGCAGCAAGTCTACTTTCGTCGTACCTTGGTTTGCCTTTAGGAGCTCCATATAAGAATAAAGCGATGTGGAACCTGGTTATTGAAAGGTTTGAGAGGCGGCTTCAGGGTGGTAGAAGCAGATGTTGTCAAAAGGGGGAAGGCTGACTCTTAGTAAAAAACTTTATCGAGCCTACCCACTTATTATATGTCCCTATTTGTGATTCCATCTTTGATTGGTGATAGACTAGAAAAGTTGGAAAGAGAGTTCCTGTGGGAGGGTCAAGCGGAGGAGCGCAAATATCATCTTGTTAGGTGGGATAAGGTTTGCTCCAATTTACAGGAGGGTGGTTTAGGTATTAAAAGGTTGAAGAATTTCAATTTGGCTCTTTTAGGCAAATGGCTATGGAGATTTCTGGTTGCAAGAAATGATCTATGGAAGAATGTGGTGATTAGTTAATATGGCGAAGGGGATCACTTTTGGTTTCCAAAACCCATGGTTATTCCCTATGGAGTGGGAGTATGGAAAGGAATATGTAGAGGCTGAGAATCTTTCGCGAAGAATATTTCTTTTGAGATTGGGACGGTTCTTCTATCAAATTTTGGACAGATAAATGGTGTGGAGAAGCAGAATTGTGGAGATGTTTCCCTGATCTTTTCACTTTGGCAAGGGATAAGGACTATTTGATGAATGAGGGCAAAGCTATGTGGAATCCGATTTTTATGAGTTTTCAAGACTGGGAGATGGAATCTTTTATGAGCTTCTTCGAAAAAATTCATGGTGTGCAAATAGGGGGAAGCGGAGTGGATGAAGTCAGGTGGGCTAGAGGAGGAAATGATATATTTTCAGTCAAGTCATTTTACAAGGTGCTGCTTCATAGTAATTGTAGTCATTTTCCATGGAAGTCGATTTGGCAAACTAGAGCCCCTAACCGAGCTGCTTTCTTTGCTTGGGAGGCGTGTAATGAGGCAATTCTTACGGGCGACAATCTGCGGAGTAGGAACAAGATTTTTGTAAACAGATGTTATATGTGCAAATCTTGTGCAAATCTGATGAAGAAAGTGTTAATCATTTGTTGATTCACTGCGAAGTGGCTAGGCATTTTTGGGATTTGATTCTAGGAATGTTAAAGATTGCGTGGGTGATGCCTAGCTCTTTTAAAGATGTGCTGCCGAGTTGGTCTATTTATAAGAGGAAAAGGAGGTTTTTTTTGGGGATACGATTCCTTTAGCTGTGGTGTGGGCTATTTGGGGGGAGAGAAATAAAAGGGCGTTTGAGAATGAGGAAAGTTCTATGCTTAAGATGGAAGACACCATGCTTTGCACTCTATTTCTTTGGTGTTCTGAGTTTTCGGAGGCTATTCTGACTTAATTATTCTTTTGTAGAATTTGTTAATAGTCTTACTTTTGATTAATATGAATACTCCTAGTGTACAAAGGATGCGTCACCTGATTTGACGCTTTGTTTTATATCATACTTATAAAAAAAAAATTCTTGAAACGAAATGGAGCTTTTCCTTTAATAAGAACACCACACTAAAGAAGCAAAGGGACGTGGTCCGAAGTAACTCTAGTTAAGCAAGATTGAATAGAGCTTTGAGAACTCTCTTCCCACTCCATTGAAATAAAAAATCTGTTAAGTCTAGAACATTGGGAACTGTTATTATCTCTGAACCACGTATACCCACCCCCTGCTAACGGAAGATCCACCAATTCCAAATCATCAATGAAATCATTGAACTCCATCATAGCCTGCAAAAAACCACGAGATCCTGACCTCTCATGTGGAAATCTAATAGAAAATCACCTCCGATGCACCAACGGAAATTCCACCTCTGTTTCGCCAGTTTCAATTCCTCCCACAATTCCTTTCTAGCTGCATCTGCACATGGCCCATAGACACCCGAGAAAACACAAACTCTATCATTATCCACCTTCTTTAAAGACAGGAAATAGAAAAGCGCCCTTTCGCCACTCCCATTTAAAAGAAAACCCTGTCATCCCACATTACCAACACCCCACCTGCTGCCCCTATGGCCTCTAGATACTCCCAATCTGCCCACCTTCCACCACCCACACTAGAAATAATGTGCCTATCTATTCATATTCTCCAATTTCCAGAAACCCACCCCAAAAGATTCATTAATGGCAGCGGGAAACCAAGAGTGATTTCCCTTACCATATTTACACTCCACCACCTTACGTCACAAAGCCTCCCTCTCCGTAAGATACCTCCACAGCCATTTCCCAAGAAGGGCTTCATTGAACAGCTTTAACTTTTTAACCCCAAGCCCTCCTGCCTTAAGACTCCTACAAACTGTCGACCATTTATTCAAATGGAATTTTTTACCCTCCGAGCCCCCTTCCCACAGGAAATCCCTTTCCAACTTTTCTAAACGGCTCCTAACCAAAACTGGAATCATAAGCAGCGACATATAATAAGTAGGCATGCCGGACAAAGTATTTTTTACTAGAACAAGCCTCCCCCCTTTGGATAAGTATTGTCTCTTCCAACCCGCTAGCTGACGTTCAAACCTTTCAACCACCTCATTCCATACTACCTTGCTTTTAAAAGGAGAGAAGCCCCAATGGGTAATCTGAGATAAGATGCAGGGAGTCTCATTACCTTACACCCAAAAAAAGAAGCCAAATGCCCCACGCTCTCGACGTCTCCAACCGGAATGATTTCGCTCTTAGAAATATTTATCTTAGACCCGAAGCCGCCTGAAAGAATAAAAGCACCAAGTGAAGAAATCCAAGTTGAGACTTATCCGCCCCATAGAAAACCAAGGTGTCATCCGCAAACAAGAGATGGAGTGGGTGATCATCTTTGGTTCCCAAAGAAAGTTCTGTCCTCACATGGATCTAGTGTCTGGAAAGGTACTATGGGAGTATGGAATGCTTTCAACAGGTTCATTAAATTCGATGTAGGGCTGGGAAATCAAGTCAGGTTCTGGAAGGATTTTTGGTGCGGGACTAATACCATGCAACTGATGTTTCCTAGTCTATACAACATTGCAGTCAACAAGGAGGAAATGGTGAGTTCGTTGGTGGTCAATCAATGGGGAACAGACCTTTGGAGTCCTGCTTTTTGCAGAAACTTGCATGACTGGGAGATTGACGAAGCAGTGCAGTTCATGGATTTTCTCCATGGTTGCAAGAGGCAGGTTTTGAGTGAAGATAAAATCATCTGGGAGGTTTCTAATAACAGATTGTTTTTCGTTAGATCTTTCTATTCTAAGATGAAAGAGAAGGAAAAAAGTTTCTTCCCGTCGAAGGAGATTTGGAAACATAAAATCCCCGGTAGGATAGCTTTTTTGTTTGGGAGGCAGCTAGGGATGTCATATTGACGGGGGAAAACTTGAGATCACAGGGATTGATTTATGTTAATCGATGCTACATGTGCAAAAGTGAGGAGGAGGATGTAAATCATTTGTTGCTACATTGCTCTATGGCTAGGGAGTTATGGAATTCCCTTTTCCTATCTGCAGATGTTCCGTGGGTTATGCCCAGGACTGTTATTGATACGCTTCGGGGATGGCCTTCTTTTACCCGGAATAGAAGGAGTGTTTTCTGAAAGTACGCCCCTTCAGCTATTTGGTGGACCATCTGGAAAGAGAGTAACAAAAGGGCATTCGAGAATATTGAATCTGATATTGAAGGAATCAAAAAGGCTTTCCTTATGTATTTGAGATTCTGGTGCTTATGCTTAACTGCTGATCCAACATTAGAGGATCCTTTTTGTAACTAGGTTTGGGTCTTTTGGTTTGTAGTTTTGTTCATGTATACTCCCAGTGTACAAGGACGCGTCTCCTTTTTTGACGTCTGTTAATATTACTTATACCTTGCTTATCAAAAAAAAATTGCTGGACCACCTGCCCTATCTACCCTGAATCCGTCAAAATAACCTCCCAGCATTGCTTTATCTACCAAGTTGTTCAAAGCCTCCATAACTATGATGAAGAGAAAAGGAGAAAGGGGATTTCCTTGATGCAAATCCCTTGAACTCCCAAAAAATCCAGCAGGTTCTCTGTTAACAGGACGGAAAACCGAGTAGTTGAAATGCAGAATTGAACCCAGTTTCTCCACTTAACCCCAAACCCCATTTTCTCCATCATAAACATCAGAAAGTCCCAATTCATATTATCAAACGCCTTTTCTATATCCAGCTTACATAGTAAGCCGGGGTTTCCGCCTTTGGTTCTAGCATCCACTGCTTCGTTTGCAATCAGCGACGCATCTAAGATTTGCCTGTTACTGACAAAAGGGTGCTGGGAATCAGAGATGATTTTATGCATAGTTTTCCTCAATCTATGGGAAAGCATCTTCGCAATGATTTTGTAGACCCCTCCAACCAAGCTAATGGATCTGAATTCCTTCACGTCGCTAGCGCCTTTCTTTTTAGGTATTAGAACAATGAAAGTGGTATTTAAACTTTTCTCAAAGTACAAATTCTCATAAAAGTGGTGGAAAACTCTCATCATATCCTCCCTTATGACATCCCAACACTGCTGAAAAAAAGCAAGGGAGAAACCATCTGGACCCGGGGCTTTGTCACCACTCATTTTACGCAAGACCAGCTCCACTTCCTCTTCCGTAAAAGGCTGCTCAAGTTCAGACGAAGCTTCCAAGTCAAGGGCCTTGCACGTGACTCCCTCTAGCGTCGGTCTCCAATCACTGTTGTCCCTGTACATATTCTCATAGAAGTTCACAATCCCTCTTTTAATCTCCTCCTTTTCTTCCAGAATCTCCCCATCAACTGTCAGCTTTTTAATCTGATTTACTGAGGAATGCGCACTTACAATCCTATGGAAAAATTTGGTATTGTTGTCCCCCTCCTTGAGCCACTGGACCCTTGATTTTTGTCTCCAACTAATTTCCTCACATCTCAGAAGGCACTCTAATTCCTTCTTCAAATCCAAATCCAGACTTCTTCTCTGTTCAGCCACATTCCCAACCCCGGCTGAAGCTACTGCCCCATCTGATTCTCTAACCTCTTCCTCCAAAGTTTTAATTCTGTTCTCTATCCTCCCAAAAACTTCTCGATTCCAGACTTTGAGATCTATCTTCAGCCGTTGTAACTTTTTCGCCATTACGTAACAGGGGTCGCCAATGAACGCATACGAAGACCATTTAGCCTTGACCCACACCACAAAACCCTGCTCCTTGAACTATATATTCTCGAACCTAAACGGGGCTTTCCTTTTCTCCAAAACTCCACATTGCAGCAGTAAAGGGATGTGATCTGAAGTCACTCTGGGAAGGCACGACTGAATCACAGCCCCAAAATGATCCCCTCAATCTGCTGAAACCAAGAATCTATCAATTCTCGAGTACTGCATTCTGTCACCGCTTCTAAACCAAGTGAATATCCTCCAGTCAAAGGCAAATCTACTAACTCTACGTCGTTGATAAAATCATTGACTTAATAAGAGTCAATCTTCCGCCTTTCGACAATTATTGCTTCTTCCATCCAGCAAGTCTTCGCTCAAACCTTTCAATAATCAGATTCCATATGTTCTTACTATTTGAACTAGCCCCAAGAGGAAGACCTAAATAATAGGTCGGTAACTATCCCACTTTGCACCCTTAGAAACCCGCCAGATATTCAATATTGGTCACTTCCCCTACTGGATGCGAATATTTATCTTTAGACCCGATGCTGCCTGAAAAAAAGAGTAAGACTACCCCCTGTACAAGGTCGTGGCACCTTTTTGGTACTTGATATATAATACTCTTTACTTATATAAAAAAAGAGTAAGACTAACCGAAGATAGCCCAACTGAGAATGATCCGCCTCGCAAAACACTAGAGCATCATCCGCAAAAAGCAAGTGTGAAGTTAACATCTCCTGATCTCCAACTCTACCCACTTCAAAACCTTGAATCAGGTCCTTAGCTACCGAAATATCCATCATTCTACTCAACGCCTCCATAACTATGATAAAGAGGAAGGGAGATAGAGGGTCTCCTTGCCGTAACCCTCTCGAGCTAGAGAAGAACCCTGCGGGTCACCATTTACCAACACTGAGAATTTAACTGTTGAAATGCAGAAGTAAACCCACTCTCTCCAGCGACTTCCAAAACCCATCCTGATCAACAGATAATCCTGAAACTCCCAGTTTACATGGTCATATGCCTTCTCAATATCCAATTTACAAATCAGACCTGACTTCCTGCTTCTTAATCTCGAGTCAACTAACTCATTTGCAATGAGAACTGCCTCTGTGATCTGACGTCCACTTACGAAAGCATGCTGAGACTCATAAATAATCTTCCCTAATACTGTTTTCATACGTCCTAATAGAACCTTAGCAATAATTTTGTACACTCCTCCAACCAGACTTATAGGCCAAAAATCTCTTGTCTTCCGCTCCACTGCACTTCGGAATCAGCGCTATGAATGTAGCATTAAGACTTTTCTCAAATCTCCTTCGGGCATAGAAAGAAGAGAATATCTCCATAACTTCAGATTTAATCACCTCCCATCAATGTTGGAAAAAATTAATTGGGAAACCATCCGGTCCCGGAGCTTTATCCCCTTTCAAGCCTCGAACTGCTGCACTTACCTCCTCTTAGGAGAATGGAACTTCCAGCAGATCCTTATCTTCTGAACTGAGAGACCTGAATGGAATTCCGTCCAGTTTTAAATCACAAGCGCTGCTTTCTGAGTACAGCCTTTGATAAAAGCCTGCTATGCCTTCTCTAATCCTTGTATCATCCTCAAGCACCTCCCCATTAATTTTCACCTTCCGTATCTGATTAAAGTTCTTGTGAGCGTTCGCCATCCGATGAAAAAATCTCTTGTTATTATCACCCTCCCTCAACCATTGTATCCGAGATTTTTGGGGCCAACTGATCTCCTCACTATGCTACAGCCTTCGGATTTCTATTTTAAGAGCTGCCCTTCGAGAAAATTCCTCAGTGTTTAAGCCCTCCTCATCTTCCTTCTCATCCAGCCCTCTTACCTCTTCTAACGACTTGTTCAGATTCGACCTAAGATTGCCAAAAATTTCCTTGTTCCACACTTTAAGATCCTCTTTTAGAAGTTTCAGCTTCCTCGCCAAACAAAAACATGGTTCCCCCACCACCACGTAGGACTGCACTTCTCTTTAAACCACTCCATAAAACCGGGGAATTTCAGCCACATAGATTCAAAACGAAAAGGGGACATCCCCCACATTCTAAATGCAAAGGAACATGATCAGAAACTATTCTCGGAAGACAGGATTGTGCCATCCCTTCAAAACACTCTACCCAGCTCGAAGACACCAAAAATCTGTCAATCCGCCAACAGGACTTCCATTCACTGTTTCTCGACCACGTAAATTTGCCTCCCTCTAAAGGAAGATTCACCATAGGGGTGTAAATGGTTCGACTTGGAACAAATTATGAGCTGAACCGCATGCCATTGGTTTGAGAAAAATCAAACCGGAGCTAAACCGTTTAAGTCTTGAGCTGAACCGAACCGAACCATGATGGTTCGACTTGGTTCGACTCGGTTTCGTGGTTCGGTTTCATGGTTCGGTTTTGCGGTTTGGTTTCATTTCGATCTGAATTTAGAAAGTTCTACTCATTCAAAATTTAAGTAAACCAATAAAATATTATAAAAACACGCTAAAGAAAATACTAAAAAATTAAATATAATACAATTATATTCATAAACTCACTTTTAAAAAAATTACACAAACTTTCAAATAAAAGGATTATTATTTTTAATTCTTATAATCAATAAATTGAATCCAATATAATAAAAATACAACAACGTACATTATATTTAAAACGTTTATGTAAATTCAAAAAATCTAAAGGCAAATTCCTAAATACTAATATTAGCATTATAGTTTATATAGTATAAAAATATTAATAGTATAAGAGTACTAAAGTATAAAGGTTAGGAATTCAAAAGAATTTGTTGTTTGGCTCAGTGGTTCGACTTGGTGGTTCGGCTCGATGGTTCGACTTGGTGGTTCAGCTCAAAATGGTTTGGTTTGGTTCGGTTTGACTCGACTCGACATGTCAAGCCGCAAACCAAACCAAACCGTTCGACTTCCCAAAATCTCAAACCGAGCTGAACCATATTGCACCCAAAGCCGAACCAAACCGTATGGTTCGACTTGGTTCGACTCGACTTGGCGGTTGGACGACTCGGATTGACACCCCTAATTCACCAACTCCAGGTCATTAATAAACTCGTTAAACTCTATCATTGCCTACGAAAAAACCCTACTCCCCGTTCGCTCATAGGGAGATCTGACCACATTGAAATCGCCTCCTATGCACCATGGCAATTTCCACAGATTGGAAATCGCTCTATGCTCATCCCAAAGACCACTGCGATCAGCCTCCACACAAGTTCCATAAACCCCCGAAAAAATCCATTTCAAACCATTCTTTACGCCTTCAAACATAAGCGAAATAGAATGAGCTCCGAAAGAACTCCCCAACTTAGCTACTATCCCACAACGCTAAAATACCTCCAGCAGTCCCTTTTGCCGCTAGATAGTCCCACTGAGTCCATCTACCTCCTCCTACCTCCATAACTACCCTTTAATCTATTTTCTCCATTTTCGTTTCCTGCAAACAAACTAGATGAGGTTGCCATCTTCCAAGTGCCGCATTAATCACCAGTATCTTGGACCCTTCGTTAATTCCCCTAACATTCCAAGATATAATTCTTGTATGCATATTTAACTCTGAGAATTGTTAAACGGACTCAATCCCCCCCTCCTGTTCAGCTGGTCAAAGTTTAAGCTGCAGCTCAAAATTTTCAGTTCCCTATTACAGCTTGTCCGAGACTTTGACTTGCTTGAATTGATATCTCTCACCGCTGATTTATGCCCCCTTTCAATGTCTTGCAGTAATTCCATTATTTTTAGTTCATACCCTGTGCACGACACTCCAAGAAATCTCCCAAAACCCTTCACTCTTCTTTTAACCCACAAAGAAATATCCATACTTTCTTCATCACACAACATCTCTTCGTCTAAAAGAGTCTTGGGTCTGAGCACTGAAATCGGAGAGCATACAATAGGTTCATCCTGAGCCTCCTCTTGCATCCCTTCGAAAACCGTAATCTCCTTCGGTAATTTTGAAACCTTTGAAATTACCATCGGAGAAGCTGTCCTATCTGAACCTCCTTCGTCGCCGATCGATTCCGAGAGATCTTCTTTCGTCTTGACAGAATTTTTACTATCAGTTCCGGGAATCCTTCCCTCTTTGCAATCGGCCTCGCTGCTCCCCTCGCTTACGTTGCAACTAGTGGCACACAAGGGGCTCCCGTCTTCGTCAGGCTTTTCTATCGTCGTATTTGACATATCTATTTCTGCGAATTCATGATGAGTCGACCCCTCTGGAATGACCCTTTCTTCTGTCCCGACAAAATGAGGCTTCTGAATCTGCTATGAAAGCTGAGGGTAGTGGCCCACTTACCCACACCACCCACTTGAGTTTCGGGCCCATCTACTAAAGTCGAACTCTGGTCCACTCTCTTCTTAGTGGTTGGGCTCATACTACCACTTGGGCCTGCCTCCTCTCCTCCGTTGGGCTCTCCCAACTCTTCCCTATCCAAGTCCTCATTGAAGCTTCCTTCACTACTATCCGAAACTATATTGTTTAACTTCTCTTTCATTATGAAATTTGAAACCTTTGGCACCCACGTGCCCTAGTCAGATTTCCTGCTATTCTTACCGTAGCGGGTACACAATTGTCCAGACGGTTTTCTTCTCATACCCATAGTGGGCGCGTGATGAACACCTGCATCTTCTTCCCCCAAACTCCCTTCACCGGTGCCACCATTACTGCCACTGCTACTCCCATATCTCCTCCCAGATCTGCAAAGAGCCTTCGTCTCTGCCCACATAGGCACATCAAAAATACTCCCCTTGACCCCAATTCTGATCGAACCCGGAATCTCCTTATAGAAATGAATAAGAATTCTTGCCCACCTCAAATTCGTTCGAAGCTCTGTATCTTCGTCCACCCGAATAAAACCTCCACAGGAATTCCCGATATCTCGGAAAACTTGCTTAACCCATAGGTGCAAAGGCAATCCCACTGACCTGATCCAAACTTTGTTAGGTCGACTACCTTTCTGATGACAGCAAGCTATGGGGTCCCAACGATCCAGAGAAAAAGATATTATTGACCATCCAATTCTTCTCCTTAAGAATTCGTCTGGCCTCCTCCTTTGACGGAAAAACAAATAAGAAGGACTTCCTGCTCAATTCCAGAACACGAACTCCACTTGCTGTCTTCCATTTGCGGTCCGCCCACCTTTGAATTTCCATCCTATCCGGAATAGGGAAGTCCATCAAACCCATTCTCCCCACCAAGGACCTTTCCAAAAACTCCAAAGCTCCCCTACAGGAACTTTCCTCCACATGAAAATCCACTCCCTTTTCCCCCTTGGCCTTTCCTCTGCATACAATTAAATCAGGCCAAGGAGGTATCTGCGCAGCCTCCTTATGAGATTTAAAGAAGTCTCTATTCTCCGTCGTTGCTGTAGACAAAAAAACTGACTTCCTCTGTTTTCCTGAACTTTTTTCTGCTACTTCCTTAAAGGCCTTGGGGGGACGCTTCACCATGATATCCCAGTCTCCGGCGAATCTGCGAAGTTTGTCCGCCACCCAATCCCAACCTTCTGCTTCTGTATTTTCAGGGATGCAGATCATTCCCGACTTCCCTGTTCCCCTTTCTATGACTGATAACTCCCTGCAGCATTCCTTTCCTTAGCGACAATGACCTCGCGCCATTTCTCCTGCAACTTCTTCCACCAAACTTCCCTTTTCCCTCTTTATTAAATGGAAAGCTATCCACAAACTCCACAATAGAAAGGGATCAGGAAAGATAAGCGGTTTGGGGATACAAAGCTGGGGAGAGTTTTTCCCTCTTTACTTATAAAAAAAAGAGAGTTTTTCCCTCTTTATTAAAAATTGTCGCCAATAAGGAAGAGCTTGTTAGTTCTATCTTATAAGTCCCAACAGGCATTGCCATTTGGAATCCCCCTTTTGAAGACACTCTCAAGACTTGGAGCTAGATCCTCTTGGTTAGTTTCTTGAAATTTCTTTTCTATGCTCAGAAGGTGTTCGGAAACAGAGAGGACAAAGTTCTTTGGAAAGGGGCAAAAATAAAAAAAATTCTCGGTTAAATTGTACTTTCTGGCTTTGACTAGTAGAAATAGTTCTTTTCCTGGGATGGTTGTGTGGAAATTGTAGTCCCCAACTAGAGTGGCTTTCTTTGTTTGGGAAGCGACCAACGAATTAGTTCTTATAGGGAACAATATGCGGATCAGGATAAGATTTATGTTAATTAGTATTATATGTGTAATGGTAATGGTGAGAGTGTTAATTACCTTTTGTTGTAGTGTCGAGGGAGATATGAGATTTTCTGCCGAATCTTTGTATCTTTTGTGGGTAATGCCAAAATCAGTCAAGGAGCTCTTTCTTTGTTGGTCCCTGTACAAAGCGAAGGAGGAATAATATTTGGGATGCTGCTCCTTTGGTAGTCTGCCGAATTTTCTGGAAGGAAAGGAATTGTAGAGCTTTTGAAAATGAGGAAATGAGTGTTACTAGATTGAAGGGACTATCCTTCAGACTCTGTTTTTTTTGGTGCACAGAGTCGGCTTTGCCTAAAGATAATTCTATTCTGGAGTTTGTGGATAGCTTTTCTGTTATCAATGTGTTTGTATTGGAGTGTACTCCCTGTATACAGAGGATGCGCCACCTGCTTTGATGCTTTTGTTAATTTATTCTTAACTTACCTATCAAGAAAATCAGGTATGGCTTGCAGCTGAAGATGGTATATTGCAGTTCTGTCCACTAGTTTGTTGGAGTGTAGCTTATTATGAATAAAGTCTGTTATACTGAATTATTGATTTAGATCCATCTTTTAGCTTCTGTTTAGAATGATGAGAATCTTAGAGCATTGCTATGAGTCCAAAGCGAAATTATGGGCTGTGGGCAGTACAATAGCACTCAGCAATATACCAAATTGATTTGGAGTGTGTAGACGTTAATTAGCATTCTTTCTCACTCGGACATAATTAGGTTAAATGTTAAAGAACTTGTCAACTTTTAGCTATGCATTTAGTTGATTTTAATTCTCTAATAGAGCTTCAGTCATGAAAGGCTTATCACATTTTTGAACCAGCTAGGCAATTGCTTGGGCCGCTACTTGACTAACTACTATTGGACCTTACTTTTTCCTGCTATTGAGTGAAGCTCTGGTTCTTTGGTCCAGATTATGTAAATAGTAGTAGTGGTTCATGTATTGAATTATTTTGAAAGAATAGTTCACTAATCTGTCAAATTTCAGTTCTTTAACCATTTAAGTATATCTGAATATAGGTCTCTCAGTATCTCCGTAGTAAAAGCTGGGAAACGAGGGTTGCTGCTGCACAGGCCATTGGAGCTATTGCTGAGAGTGTTAAGCATGGATCTTTGTCTGAAGTCTATACTTGTATTGAGACAAAGATGTTGGAGGCCGGGATTTCTGGGGCTGTACAAGATGTGGTGGCATGTCCTGAGTTTCATCCTAGTTTTAATGCAGGCCCTTCATTCAGGAGGTTGTTTCCTCCTCCTGTTTTGGTTCTATACTTACCTTCATTGAACCATAAGCTTATTCTTTGCGTCGGAATGCATCTCTACTCTTACATATTCAGAAGTACAATAGTATTGGTTCCTTAACTGCATAAGATTAAGTGAGCTGGAATCTCTGTGTGTTTGTGTGTGTGTGTGTGTGTGTGTGTGTGGACATACTAACTTTGAACTTGTACATTCTTGATTGAACAGCTTTGATCTTACTAAAGTGTTGGAGTTTGGGGCTCTATTAGCATCTGGAGGACAGGTACTTCACTAGTTTTGGGAAAAGTGTTCTGTAAGGGGGATTTATAAATTCTTATATTAGGTTGTTGCTCTGAGTTTCTCTACTGTTTCCTACATGCTCTTAACAAACCATGCATCCTCTCAAAATCATTGAAATCATCTATTATGAAATATCTTTTGGAGTTTAGTACAACATTCCATTAGTTTCTTGGAGCATTATAATTTCAAATTTAACTGTAACGCTGCAAATTATTTTTTTATAAAAAAAATAAATTATTTTTTTAATAAAAAAAAAGAAATTATTTTTTTAACTTACCCCTGCTGGTTGTTTTTGGTCCAGCAGGATAGCCCCATTACATGTAAAGTAGAGGAAACATCTAAATAAAATGACATACAATCATTTTGCGTGAAATTATTGAAAGAAAACCAGTGTCTCCTTTGAGGGCTTCCTTCCCTTCCAGGATTCTAAATAATCTAATCAGAAGGCACACTTAATTGTCCCCCTCAATGCCATCAAACATGAGGTCCAAAGAAGTTCAATGGGCCAGCACACAACAAACAAATAAACCATAGTGGACTTTTGTGATGCGTGAGGGTTAGATTATCTTGTTAGACCAGCTGTAAAATATGTTATCCAAACCTGGAGGCTTTTGGTCTAAGGCAAATCTGTTATCCGAATCTGGAAGCTTTTGGTCTAGGGCAAAGCAAGATTATCTCGGTATCACTAAGAGCTGTTTGGACTTCATAGGATGTTGTGCAATAATGGTGGCTGGGCAGTTCTTTGATGCCAACGGTACAACATTGATATCATTATCACGCGGGATAGGAAAGTATTGGTTGCTTGATTGGTTTAATGGCACATTTCATTCTCTCTAGTTCGGGGGCTTAGGAAGATGGTGAAGTTTCCTCGTGAAAATTGTGTAGAAGGGTCTCCAAACCAATGCTCGACTTCTCTATTTTTGTTTTTGGAACGTGATTCATTGATATTGTATTATAAGGTCGATGTCTCACATAATCTCCACAGATGTATCTTTAATTAGAAGGTAAATCATTCACATGGGTGATCAAAGGAGGAGACGGGGATCTTCACCTCATTTTTCTGGCGGGCAGGTTTCGAAGCTCTATGCTAAAGGTGAATCTCCTTTTACCTACTTGTATATCCTCAGATCATTGTTGGATTATATGCCAATTACGTTTGAAAGTGGTGGTTTGATAAAGTTTGAAGTTGTTGCAGAGTAGAAGGTAGAATGGTCAGCAGGTTTTATGCTAGCAGAGAAGCTTGAAGTGGATATCTGAGAATGGAATCGAGGTGTTTGGTAATATATAGCTTAACATGGCTCACTCAATGGCTGAAATTCTAGACATCAACAGAAAGGATGACGTGAGACAGTGTTGGAGAGAATGGGTTGAAGATAGAGGATAAATAGAAGGCAGGTTGGTGTGATTATCCCTAAGGAGGAAATTAGTTGGAGTCCAAATGCTTCTGGATTTAGAGCTCCCTGCTAATGATGGATGGAAGCAAGATTGCAGCCAGAAGGGTGTATAAACTTGAGACATATAAGGCTTGCTGACATGAAAAAGTTGCAACACTTTCTTGAAACCATGGTCAGGAAGATAGATTAGACAATCTTATGGAGTTAATGCACAAATGCATCGGACGATTATCACTGCTGATATAGTAGCATGTTACAAAGTTGATGCAACTTTAGTCTCACAGGCTTGTCAAGAACATTTGATGGAGAAACAGGCTGCTGGATCTCATGAAATCTCATGAAATTTGCTGATCAGTAACTTCTGAGCTACAATGTAGGATTATTTACATTCTTCAAGATATAGTGGTTGAAATAAAATTATGAAATCGAGAAAGAAAGAAATACAGATGTTGGAGATTAGAAATGATTAAAGGAAACTAATTGGAGATGGAAGCAGAGGTATTCTTGCATCATTTCAAAGGAGAAAAACCATGGAATCTGCGAGGGCTTCCTTGAATTTGCAATGAGAAGCAGGAGAAAGAAATAGACAGAAAGGGGAAGAGAGGACTGGTAAGCCCAAGATTCCACTCAGATTCCTTGAATCCACAAGGGAATGAGTTAGAGAAGAGGAGAGAAATAGAGTCTGCATTCTGTCCTTTTTTGATGTTAAGGCTGAATTTGAAGCTCTCTTTTCACATTTTTTGGCTACCTTAGACCAAAAAGCTATTGTGGCAGATCATCTTGTGGGCACTGGTGCAAGAGAGTTTGGAATCCTAAACTTAGAGTGGTTTCTTGTGCAGGGTGTTGGGGGAGGTTGGGTACTCTCTCGTAGCTATCCCATGAGAAGGGATAATTCTTTATCATCTGGAAGAATGCTCTAGTTGAGTTCTCATAGATTGTAATTTCTCAATTACCTTGGTGTAGTTTTTCTGTTTTTCCTTGTTTCAAATATCTGTTCTGTGCATCCTTCTTTGTGTGGTATATATTCTTGAGATGATTGTCATAGAAGGGACTGGTACCGTGGTTTACTAAGTGAGGGAACTGAAAGGAGTTGTTGGACTACCTCCATTGCCATGTGGCACGACTCTTTGGACGCATAATTTTTTTGGGTGGTATAAGATGGTTATGAGAGGAATGTTTGCTGCAGCACGTCCTTTTAGTTGAACAAATCGGACAGAGAGGAACTGCTGGTGGTTATAAGAAGCTTACTATTCCTCAATGGCCCACCTCTGTGGTTTCTCTTTTGTCATATTTCTGTTGGCAATTTGAATATGGAGTCAAGTTGGTCGTTCTGCTGGTTTTTCTACTTCTCCAGTTTTCTTTCCATGAGTACTTTCTCTTAGCTTCCATTTTATGTGTGTATCCTTTGTGCCTAGCATACCTCGTGTCCATTTGGGGGAGGGGTTGAGGATCCCTTGCCACTCAAGATCCATACAAGGAAGAAAAAGTAAATCCCTATGGATCATAGCTATATGTGCTAATGCTATAAGATAGAAATATTGTTAACTGCTTCCAAAAAATTCTGATGTAGGAACATCATGTACAACCTACGTTATAGATAGGGCTATGTAATCACATCGAATATGTATCTAGCTTGAAGTCTCCTTTGACATTTTGGGTTAATGTTCGTAGCATATCCAACAGCTCAAGATCAAACCTAATTTTGCAAACTGTAAACATATATTTTTCAATCAAGCTTACATTATCTTAAATTAGTTTTTGAAAATGTCGATTCTACTTTAATTCACACAACTTATTACCATGCAACCAAACATTCTTGATGTTCTGTTCTCTTTAGGTTTGTGTTACTAGTTTTTGCATAAAGGTAAATAAGTCATGTGGACATATTTACTTTGTAATGGAAATTATTATGGTTGAGGTTCATGTTTTGAAAAAGTATATTCAACCAAAATCTCTCTATATATAAGGCAGCTTCCCGCTTAAATTTACTTACTAAAAAAATAAAGTAATCTTATCTAATATGAGTAGATTAATTCATTGGAAACAAAAATCTAATTATTAGACTCTCATTTAGCCCTAGATTAATTTACGGATTCATTGTAAATGCCTTGGAATATGAAATGATATACAACTTCATTGTTGACCATATTATAAACTGCATTAGACACAAAAAAAGTGCCATAAAAAAATCACACCGTCTACTGATGAAAATTTTACTCCTATTTTTTCGATTTTGGTTGGTCACGTGTTGTGTTCTAAAGGCCGCTTGTGCAAAAACATTTTTATACCGCCGGTGGATGAAAAAAATGATTATTTTTAAATGATTCTTTAATTATCATATGTTATATATCTAAAAAATGAATGTTTAGTATAATATAGATTATTATAGATTCCAAACTCATATTATTTAGGTATATTTATCTATTTAATTTTTATACATCAAACTAATAATATTTATATTACGATTATTTGCTTATTTTGTTAACAGTAATATTTTTAAAGTGAATTTTATTACATTTATCTATGTATTATTATTTAAAATAATAAACATTTATTCAGGTATTACGCCTGTAAGCTGAATTTTCTATTGGTTTCCATCATTCACAGGCCCAAGTATCTTGCCAATTGTTGATTTAATACGTCGTGAAGATGGTTCAAATCATTTTGTTACACCGGAAATACCTCGAACATTAATTATCCTTAATTTATTCTTTTAATTTTATTTTACCTTTCCGTTTTGTTTATGTATAGTTTAATTTTAAAAAAAATATATGTTCGTGCGTTTAACGCACGGGTATAAAACTAGTCTTAAACTTACTACCGCTGCACTTCTCCTTATTCGTATTTGTATGCTTTGGTTTGAGAGGCAGACCTTTGACTCCAGGAATCAGATCATTTTGACATGTGGAGAAGTGTGTTCAAGTGTTTATTTTCAATTAGTAAAAGACGCGAATCTAATTGAAAGCCTTTGTTTTTCCTTCTCAATATTAGCATATATTTGTGCACGTGTTCAGTTTCTGATGAGTTTCATTTTAGGAGTATGATATTGCAAGTGATACCAGCAAGAACCCAAAAGAACGGTTCGCTCGACAGAAACAAAATCTTCGACGGCGGCTGGGTGAGTTATAAATCTGGTGGTTCCTTACAAATTATTGGTGGTACAGTAACATTATCTCCATTTATTATTGCATGTTTAGCAAGTAAAAAAGTTATTTGTGGCGTATGTCATGATTGCCTTGTTTAGCAAGTTAATATGATGACTAGTAAAGTGTAGGCTTCAAATATTGATGGCCTGACTTGTATATTTTTGACCGTGCACCTGTATTATATAGTCCACACCGTAAATATGTGTTATATTAACCTTTTGAGAAGCGAAACGTAGGTGAGAAGGGGTGTGTTTCGCACGCGAGTGGGGCACTTGTCAAGATAGTGGGTCAAAGTTCTGATTATACTGAAAATTTCAGAAGACGTGTGCACAGTAGCACGTGGGTTAGCAGGTGTTCAAATTTCAAACGCACTAATCGAAACGGTGCCGTTCCGAATAGCAGGTCTAATAAAGGGGGAGTGGGCTTTGGGGCTGCATATAGGAGCTTTAAGAATCGTGGGCCAGCAAAATCCAACACTAATTGGCGGAAACCAATATGGGTTTGGGCTTCGAAATCTAAGATTGATAAGGGTAAGGGGAAAGCTACTGGGCCTGGCACAGAGGATATAGGAGGAACGGTAAGTGGGCCATTTCAGTTGGCTTTTGTGCTCCCTAATCAATTTGCTCCTGGGTCTAAGTCAGGGCCAGAGTTGTCGAATTGTAAGGTGATGAACGAGAAGGTCGGGGAGGCGACGCAGAGTTCAGAAGACTTGGCCGATGGAGGCACAGAGATTTTTGGGTCAGTTTTGAGCAGAGAGACGGAGGTCGAGTTTGAGTCAGAAGTTTCGGCTTCAGATAAAGGGGACGGAGGTACGGATAACTCAAAGTCTGGTGTGGAACAAACCCATAACAACGGCCCAGCAGTGTCGACTTCAGTTGAAGACAGTACAGATCAGTTTCAGCTGGGTGGAGCTCAATTAGGTAGGTTTTTTGGGGCCTCAGTTAGTGGAAAAGATGTCGAAGTCCCTTGTGAAGCAGTTCCAATTATTGTGATCAGTCCCTGTGAATATGAAGAAGATACAATTCTGATTGATTTTGAGGAGGAGGAGGAGGAGGATATTTCGATTTGGGTAAAGAGAAGGGCAGATAGATTTGGTAAGTTTTTGGGGGTCCCCTGTATCGGTTTCGAAGATAAAATTCTGGATTTATTGTTGGATATTGAGAAGAATTGGAGGTCTACAGAGGCGGGTAGTATCAAAAAAAGTTACAAATCAAGAGATAAAGGCAAAAGTGAGCTGAAAAATCTGTGCTGTAGTTTGAACTATGAGCGGTTAAGGGGGAAAGTGGGGGATGATGGGTGGGGAAAAAATTTGTTTGATAATGCATCTACGGATTTTATCTTGGAATGTGTGGGTCTCAATGATGTGGATAAACATTGTATTATTTAGGCTGCTTTCAGGAGGTGGAAGCCTCGTGTCATTTGCCTGGTAGAAACTAAATTGGACAAGGTAGACAGGAAAGTGATCTCCAGCTTATGGAGGAGTAGGTTGTGGGAATGTTTAGAATCGGTGGGGTGGCGGGAAGGGTTATAGTTATGTGGGATCGCAGGTTTATTTCAAGGTTGGATTCTGTTGTGGGCTCTTCCTCTGTTTCATGTTTCATGCCTATTGAAGATGGAAGAAAATGATAGATTGTGGGTTTTCTCGGGTGTTTATGGTCTGTGTGGAGCGGTGGATAGGAGAGTCTTGTGGGAGGTACTCAAATCAGTTAAGTGCAAGTGGGATGCTCTTTGGTGTATAGGTGGTGACTTCAATGTGATTCGTTTCCCGCATGAACGGTATGGTTCCCGAGTCTATACTCGAGCTATGTCGGAGTTTAATGATTTTATTAATGAAGGGGATTTGGTAGATTTTACTTGGTTTAGAGATGGAAATAGCTCGCAATTTTCTCGCATAGACAGGTTCCTTGTATCTGGTGATTGGGAGGAGCACTTTTCTGGAGCAGTTAGTCTTGTTTGCCTAGATTGATTTCTGATCATGTTCCTTTACTTCTTGAGTGTGGGGGATTTATGAAAGGGAAAGTCCCGTTTAAATTTGAGAACATGTGGCTGAAGGCCCCGAGGTTTGCGGATTGGGTTAAAGAAAAATGGTCTTCGTATTCAGTTGTAAGAGACCCTAGCTTTATATTGTCCAGGAAGCTTAAATTGCTTAAAGAGGATTTGAAAGTGTGGAATAAAGAAGTTTTTGGCAAACTGGGAGTTAGGATTAACTCTGCGATGGAGAGGATCAGTGTCTTGGGATGGGTTAGTAGGGGTTCAAGCTTTGAGCAAGGAAGAAGAGTTGCTTCGATTGAATTTGCAAAGGTAACTAGATCATTTGTTGCTTTGCAAAGAGATTAGCTAGAAGCAAAAATCTAGAATTCAATAGCTCGAAGAAGGGGATAGAAATACTAGATTCTTTCATAGAATGGCTAGTGCTCACAAGTCTTCGAATCAGATTAGGGAATTATGGATTGATGGAGTTCAGGAAGGAATAATGGATTTCTATCATAGGCTATTTTCTGAAATGGAGGAGTGGCGGCCTTCATTCAACAACACCTCTTTTCCTTGCCTTGGTGAAGATGACAGCAATATTCTGGAGCTTCCTTCATTCAACAACACCTCTTTGCCTTGGTTGTGGCAGCCCTTCGTGGTTTAAGGGGTGATAAAGCACCCGGTCCTAGGGGTGGCAAATCTGGTCGTGCTGGGCTGTTATCGGGTCGGCACGATAACAACACGACATGATAAGCACGAACACGAACACGAACACGGCACGATAAGCTTATCGTGCCTAATATTAAAACCTGAACACGACATGATAAAAACACGACACGGCACGATAGGCAAAAAAACACAATTTATTTAGTATGGCCCGTTAAGCCCAATAAATATTATAAAATATTTAATTTTGATTTTTTAATACATATTTTGAAAATATATTTTTGAAAATATTTTTTAAAAAATATATTTTTAAAACATATATATATTTGTTATCTTGCCTTACCGTGCTTATCAAGCCAGCCTGATAACAACCTATTTTTTATCATGCTGGCCCTATAACGGCCCGAACCCGATAAGCCCCTGCCCAAACCCTATAATTTCGTGCCGTGTTCGTGTTGGCCAATCGTCTCGTGCCTCAAATTGCCACCCTTACTCGATCCTGATGGTTTTTCTTTGGCCTTCTTTCAGCATTGCTGGGATATTATCAAGGAGGATCTCATGAGGGTGTTTCATTGTTTTCATGAGAACTTGTGCTTTGAGAGAAGCCTGAATGCAACTTTCATTACTTTAATTCCAAAGAAGAAAGGGGCGAAGGATTTGAGTGATATCAGACCTATGTTTAGTGGGTGGAGTTTACAAATTAATTGCCAAGGTGCTAGCTTTGCGATTAAGGAGACGCTGAGCAAACTTATCTCAATGAATCAGCATACTTTTGTGGGGGATCGTCAAATAGTGGACGCATCTTTTATAGCAAATGAGGTTGTGGAGGCTAGGCCTAAAAGTGGAGATCCGGGTTTGATATGTAAGTTAGACATTGTGAAGGCTTATGATCATGTTAACTGAGATTTTTTGTACCTGCTGGAGAGGATGGGGTTTGGTCTGAAGTGGCGGAAGTGGATCTTCTTTTGTATCACGGCCGTTCGATTTTTGGTGTTGGTGAATGGTGAGCTTGCCGGCTTTTTTGCTAGTTTGAGGAGGTTGAGGCAAGGAGATCCTCTTTCTCCATTTTTATTTATCATTGTGATGGAGGCCTTGAGTAAGATGTTGGATAGAGCTGTGTGGGGTGGCTTTTTGAATGGGTTCAGTGCGGGTAGAGGTGGTGGAGAGGAGGTGACAGTGTCCCATCTTTTGTTTGCAAATGACACTTGTATTTTGTGGGGCTAACGCTGATTAGTTAGGTTATCTTCGTCTCGTGCTGTTATTCTTTCAAGTGGTTTCGGGCTTGAGAATCAATATCGCAAAGAGCGAGATTATTCCGGTTGGAGTGGTGGATAATTTGCTTCCCTTGGCCAATTTTTTTGGTTGCAAGGTTGGGAGTCTTCCGACGGTGTATCTTGGTTTGCCTTCAGGGGCCAAGCATAAAAGTAAAGAGATGTGGATCTTGGTCATCGAGAGGTTCGAGTGGAGATTGGCAGTATCTTTCAAAGGGGGGAAGGCTAACTCTAGTAAAAAACACTCTCTCTAGTCTTCCAACATATTTTCTGTCTCTTTTTGTGCTTCTCGTCTCAATTCGGAACAGACTTGAAAAATTGGAGAGAGATTTTATGTGGGATGGGTCCACGGAGGTGCAAAAGTTTTATTTGGTTAGGTGGGATAAGGTTTGTGATAGCGTGAAAAATAGAGGCTTGGGTATCAAAAATATTAAGTTTTTTAATTTGGCTCTTTTGGGGAAAGTGGCTTTGGAGATTCGTGGTGGATAGGAATGCTTGGTGGAGGAGAGTAGTGGTGAGCTTGTTTGGCGAGGGTGAGCATATGTGGTTTCCGAAAGATGTGTCTTCTTGTTATGGGGTGGGGGTTTGGAAAGGTGTTAGGAAGTGTTGGGCTCAGTTTGAGAGACATATCTCTTTTGAGGTTGGTAATGGGTTCAAAGTTAGATTCTGGAAGGATAAATGGTGTGATGACCTCGAGTTATGGAGATCCTTTCCAGCTTTGTTTAATTTAGCTAGTGAGAAAGATTGCTTAGTTAATTCTCTTGGAGTCCCATATTTCGGAGAGACTTTCAAGATTGGGAGATGGACTCTTGCGTTCAGTTTTTTGCCAAGCTATATTCTTACTCGGTGGGTCAGCGGGAGTATAGGGCAGTGTGGGTGGGCTCGAAGAGGAATTTTTCTGTTAGATCCTACTATAATATTCTTTCTAACAGAGAGAGGATTGTGTTCCCTTGGAGAAGTATTTGGAGAGTGAAAGCTCCGAGTAGAGTTTTGTTTATCGTATGGGAAGCTGCTAGAGAAGCCATCCTTACAGGTGATAATTTGTAGAGACGTCAAGTGACCTATGTTAATCGGTGCTTCATGTGCAAAGGAAGTGATGAAAGTGTGAACCACTTGTTGCTGCACTACCCGATTGCGACTATGCTTTGGAATTCAATGCTTAGTCTGTTCTCTATTGCTTGGGTGATGCCGAGATCAGTTAAAGATTTCCTTTTGAGCTGGTCTTTGTACAAGCGGAGAAGAAGAAGGAATAGCTTTTGGCACGCAGTCCCTCTGGGCATTTGGTGGACTATATGAAGGGAAAGGAATAGAAGGGTGTTTGAGGATGAGGAAAGGACGGTGGACAAGTTGAAGGATGAGTTGCTTCGCACGTTGTTCTTTTGGGGGGCTGAGGATACTAATACTTCCAATATTCATAACATTTCATGTATCGATTTTGTTAATAGATTTTTTGTAGATTAGTCCGATTGTGTATGCTTATAGTTGTTCAAGGACGCGTCTCCTGTTTAGACGCTTTGGTATATATTACTTATAAAAAAAATAAATCATTAGAATGCCTGTTAGATCTAAAAAAAATCCAGAATGCCCAACGTTAAGCTGAAATTACCATTTTTACAGCGATATATGACATGTTATTGCCATTTATCCATACAGGGATCAGCTTGTCAGTAAAATCACGTGTGATGTATCCTTCTATATCTTAACTCTGTCATATACATAGATAGAGATCCCAACACTGAGAGTTCAGTGTCAATACTACTATATTTATGATGCAGTATGATTCTATGGGGTGCTGTCCCAACCTCTGGATGCTTGGGAATATGCCTTTCGTGCTGACATTTGATGGTTTATGCTCAGGTTTGGACATGTGTGAGCAGTTCATGGATGTGAATGATATGATAAGGGATGAAGATCTTCTTGTGCAAAAAATGAACTCTCCTGGCAATGGAGCAGCTGCTCAATATTACACGTCAAGGTCTGTACGCAACGTTCAGCAATTTGTTGCAGATATGGTGCCCAGTTTCAGGTCTAGGAGGCCAAGTGCTAGGGAGCGAAATCTCTTGAAGCGAAAAGCAAAAATAAATTCAAAAGACCATACCAAGGGTTGGTCTAAAGACGGAGATACAGAAGGGTCATATACTCAAGATATAACGTCACCCAAAGGCTTTTCTCCAGATCTACCGGCAACTAATGCGGTAAGAAAAACTGTCCATATTTTGGGTGCTCGATTCAAGGAGCTTCTGCTAGTGATGTCCTTGTTAAATCTTGTAATTGGTTTCTCCTAGATGATTTATATTTTGCTTCTGTACATTATTTTACATTTCATCCCCTTCAAGAAGGAATGTTTTGTCTTACCCTCGATGGGGACCCCTACTATGCAGATTTGTACATCGTTTCACCCCGCTAGGGAGTTGAAATGGTTGGGGCCACACACATCAAGCTTCTTTCAGTTATACTTAAATCTGATTGAGGCTGGGGGATTACATTAGCATTTATATCTGTATAATTGTTTTCCGTAATTCTACTCTGACCATGGCAGATAAAGTACAGAAAACACTCAATTTAAGCTAATAATCTAAAAAATTCCTGAACAACTAAATAATCTCTTATTTAACTAACTACAACTCAGTCGTTGTGTTACACGATGGGGGCATCATGAGACCCATGAGCATCTTTTTTTACACTGGCCGGTCGCTTGGAGATTGTGGTGCTCTCTATTTGATATTCATGGCCAGGAGTGGGCCTGACCCAATTCGGTGGACGTTTTGTTTTTGATCAGATACTTCTATCTTTTGTGGTACAGGCACTTTCTTTCTCTTTTCTGTGGGAGAGATTTATCTTTTATGCTTCTCTCCAGGCATCAGCTGTAGGTGCTTTTTGAGGAGGGCCCATTGCTGGTCTCTCTAGACATTTGAGGACGGTTCTTCATTAGCTTTTTCTAGTTTTTTTTTTTTAAAATTTGTTTTTAATAATTTATGTTTTCGGCAAACCGCTTGTTCGCTCTTCTGTATTTTCTTTGCTTGATCTAAATAACTTTAAAGAGTAATACAAAAAACCCAAGAACAGTTGACTGTTATGTGCTGCGATCTTCTTGCTGCTTCGCTTTTGATGTTGCTTTGAATTCAGTTGTCTACAGATGCTATTCTTGATGAAGACAGCTTTGATCATGATGAAAATGGTGTCTGGCCATTCCACAGTTTTGTTGAGCAACTCATCCTCGACATGTTTGATCCAGGTAAGCTGCTCTATAATATTTCTCCTTGGAACTGTTTTTCTATTCCTATGAATGATAGAGTCTCTTACTATAAATTGCCAGTTTGGGAGGTTCGTCATGGCAGTGTCATGGCTTTGAGGGAAATCTTAACCCATCAAGGTGCCTGTGCTGGAGTTCTTAAGCCTGGGCTGAGCTGTGAAGGAGCATTATTCACTGATTCAAAAGACAAGATAAAATGTGCCATAAAGAGAGAGCGGGACATTGATTTGAATATGCAAGTTATGGCAGATGATTGCAAACCAATTTTAAAGAGGCAGAAGTTGGAAAATACTTCATACGAGCAGTTGGATCCAGGGATCTCCACCAGCAATGATGTTAAAGTTGAGAGCGCTATAATGGTTGAAGGTGGTGAATGGAATTTACTAGATGTGCAGTCTAATGGTGAGCTAAATGCAAGTTCTGTTAAGCTGGAACCTCAGTCTCACCTGGACAATGTAAGTTATGCATGTGAAGAAGCTGTAGCTGTGGCAGAAGTGAAGAGTTTTTGTCATGACAAGGGTTCTGTTGAGATGATCGATGTACTGAAAGATCTCCCTGAAAGTTGTGAGCTGATGAACCTGATTAAGTGTGCTAGGCATTCTTCACTTAAAAATTCTGAGTTTCTCCAAGATTATGCAATTCGTTTCTTGTGTGTGCTGTCATTAGATCGGTATGGTCTTGCATTTCTTACCTAGTATTTTTTCCCCCCTTCTATTTGATCCTTTTAGTTGATGGCCGCAACAGATGAATAATGGTATTGGTTGATAACTGGAGCCTAGAGAAGGGGAATCGTATTTGTGGATATTCTAACTATTGGTGTTATTTTGTGCTTTTGCAGTTTTGGAGACTATGTATCTGATCAGGTTGTGGCTCCTGTACGGGAAACCTGTGCACAAGCGTTGGGCGCTGTGCTCAAGTACATGCATCCGACGTTAGTGCACGAGACACTGAATGTCTTACTGCAAATGCAGGTAAATATCATGTAAGAACTTGTTTTTTCCTCCTCTGAGATTCTGTATAATTGGATTTATAAGAGTTTTCACATTGTACTGGCAAGTAAATGCCTTATTGGTGTGTGTTGCTAACTTGTTCTTTCGCTTCTTTCAGCGTAGACCAGAGTGGGAAATTCGTCATGGTAGTCTCTTAGGTATCAAATATCTTGTAGCCGTGCGTCAGGTAGTTTCTATGGTGCTTTTATATTTTATCTGCTGTTTTCTATGCCTACAATGTTAACCTCATTCATTGATTGACATTCCATTATTCTTTTGTGGATCACACTATATCAATTGTGGCCTAAATTGCTCAGATGGAGTTACCAAATTGCAATTTGCACAAATCATTCAACAAATTTTGTGGCATGCTTCAGTAACTTCAATTGTATATTTGGAAATAGATATCTCAGAAAGTGTTTATCGAACCTTGTTAATTTGTTGGAAGAAAAGGGTAACATTAAAGTCCAAAATGAATTCCAAAAAGAAGTAAAATTGAGTAATGGTAGTATAGATTATTTCAATCAAAGACTTGTTAAGGTGTTTTTTTTTTCTTTTCTGTTTTGCTTGAAGAAGGATAAAGTGGAGAGAAGTTATGGGTGTATACTTTTTGTGTACACGGGCAGTGCCCCTTTTATTGTGGCACATTTTCTTTTATAGATATTTTTACTTATAAAACATAAACACGAAGAAGGTGTTGCACATCGAATCAGAAATAAAGTATAATGGTGGTACTGCTTAGAAAGTAATAACCTCCGTGCAAAAGTTGGCTTCCATTCTGTGATTGTCCAAAACCAGATTAGATCTGAAAGCTTAAGTTGAGCACTGCAAATAGGTGCCTTCCACTTGACATAAGTTGTGAGGCCCTCAAATCATACAAAATTAACTCTTATCTAAATAGGCACGACAAGGCCTAACTTAGGGCAGAGGAAAGTACTACCTTCATCTCTTATGTATGAGACGTGTCCACCAATAATGAGATGATATAAATTAGAAGAGTTCGATCTGCCAAGAGATTTGGTCTATTAGTGAGAATTGAACTTGAGGAGATTCTTATGAGTGAGGATAAAAGTTGACGTTAGAAGTCAGAGATTTGATGTGCAAGGATGGGGAATTCCAACTGTTACATATATTAGTTTTTAAGTTTGATATACATTGGTGGGCACCTCTTTGACAATTTAAGTTTTTAGATGAATTGGCAACTTAACATGGTATGTGGCAAGGTCTTGGGTTCAATCATCCTCCTTTTATTGTTACCGGCACTATTATGAGTGCACATGTTAGCACCTTGTTTGGTTTGTGATGCCGCTATTGAAGCACCTTTGTTTATCGCTTTACGAGTCACATGTGGGGAGTGTTAAACTTGATATGAGTTGGTAACTTGGCAATTGTGAAACGGAAACACTGACATAACTATAGTAGGGAGATTGAGTTTGAATAGAGCAGATGGTTCACCATCCTTGTGTGATCCTTGGCTCTTATCAATCTCTATACAAGGAGATGTGTCTGTTAGGTAAATCCACAAGGAGGGTTGAGGTTTTGGTAAGGGCGTTGACAGATCTACTTTGTGGCAGTGTGGGGGGGGGTTTGCTATCTTGTGGTGCCTGTGAACAGATAGGAAGTCTAGAATTTTCAGGGGCAAGGAGGTCATGTCGGCTTTGTCATGGGTTAGGGTTGTATTCTTGCCTTCTCTCTTGGTTTATGCTAGAGGGGCTTTTAGTGGGGTTCCTTTTTCGGAAATTAAGCGAGATTGGAGTGCTTCGCTGTTGTAATTTTCTTATCTTTTTCTTTTTACTTATTAAACAAAATTTTTTTTTCTTTTTCATTTCTTTCTTTCTAATGTACTCGCCATTTTACTGTACTATCTTTCTAATATGATATTTCTTTTATAAAAAAAATTGCTTTCAGAAGCTACAGATCATTGGTGAGTGAAATAAGCTCTCATTTTAGCAGCTTTGGCAGTGGCACTTGCTTGAACATTAGATCCTAAAAATTGGCATATGTAGGTGCTTGTTGATATAAATGAGACAAGTCAACTGAATCTTTCTCCCTAGAACCTATTACACGGGGTTGTGTAGATAAATCCTTCATCTACCATCAGATGGAATGCAAAGGTTCCTTCTACATTAGAATGAGATGTTTGTTTAGTTGCTTATCCTTGCTTAGATGCAACACTGGCGATTTTTGGCAAACAGGTGATGTTACAAAGCTCTAAGCCCAATTATTTGTATTATGTGCATGAAGGCTTGAGAGTCATGCTCTCATCACTTTCTGCTCCGGGTGCCGAGCGGTGATTCTGGTGTTGCTTGTTCTTGGTTTGTAGTGAGTGGGGGTGTACACGATCGGTGCAGTCCTATTTTCTGTAGTTTTTTACCGGAACCGGAACCATCGTGCTCAGTTCTACATTATCTTGGACTGGAACCAACCCATCCCAGAAAGAAAACAACCTTTTAGTTGTAGTTTCATTGGTCCGGTCTGATTAATTCGCGGTTCTGGGACAATCCAAAACAAAAGCAAAATGCAATAGTCAAGATAAAATCTAATACAAATTAAATCAAAAATCAAAATCAAAAAAATTATTTTTTCTGATAAGTCCAATCAAAACATTTATAAACACAATGATCAGCCAAATTAGGGACAATCTGCAATTTATGTTCAAGGAAAACTATCAGCTTTTGACAATAATTATATCAGTGACATCCACACTCTACTTTTATCATCCTATTATTATGTTGATAGGTAGACCTTGTTGGTATGGGGATTGGAACCAAGAACCTCAAGGTGAGTCACTCACTATCTATCCCCCCCTTGAAATTGAGTGAAAAAGAAAGAATTTTTTTTAGAGAAATAAAGATAGAAAACTGAGAGAGTACTGGAAGTGAAAATGGACCAGGGGGGAGAGAGAGAGAGAGGTGGAAGGCAGTGGTTGAGCGGCAGTGTTGGTATGTGCTGGATCTGGGGTTTAGACAGTGGATCTAGAGGAGGGGTGGTGGTTGTGGTTGGGTGTAGGTGATGGTGGTGGTCTGCTGGTCTCATAGAGAGAGGGCGAGAGACCCGGGAATATTGGTTAACTAATGAGAGAGAGAATTTATACTTATGGGTAGGCTGGAAATGGTTATGGGTAGATTTTGGTCCGTTTCGGTTCTTCCACCCCTAAAGGAGCAAATCTGCCATATACTGACAGATTTGAGTGGAGTAGCCCGTGTTCCTTGAGCGGTCCGGTTTGGATTTGTTCCGGCCAATGAGGCCGGTTCTTGGTTTTTTGTGCTCACCCCTAATGGTGGGTACTGGGTTATTACTTCGGCTTTGTAAAACCTACTCATTCTGCATTAGGGAGTTTTGGGAGTGGGATAGATGGCAAGCCACTTTGGATTAGCTGAATATTTACAAATCTCTGGTGCATTTGGATTGAGGGAAACACTTCCAATTTTTGAAAATTGAACCCTATTATTCAATCTTCTCTGGGATCAGTCTTCTTCGCTTCGTTCTACAGTAAAGCTTTTGGTCATTTAGAGTACTTGACTTGTCTGAACTTGGTAGCATTGGCATGCAGTTTAATCTTGTGTTTGCGTTTTTAGGGCTGTTTGTGTGTGTGCGTGTGCACGTGTTTGGGTTAGGTGGACTCACTTTTCCAGTCACTCATATGTTCTTTCTTACAAAAGCTTTTCTTTTATAAAAAACACGTCAGTGGGTCAAATTTAGCAGTACTCTCCTCCCCTTTCATATATCATCACTAGCTTATCTCAAGATTTGTTGGTTGACATCCTAACTGAGCGGTTCCACCTTGTAACTTTTTTCTTGCACTCTTTTTCTTTCTCCAGGAATCAGTCATTCCCCTCCTTTACTGACTTCCGCCCCAAGGAAGAAAAACATATTAATGGCCCTTTAATTAATGGTAGTTAACCATGAATGATATAGCTGCTACTGTGATTGAGATGTGCATAGCACATTAGGCGTATACGATTAATCTGGTCCATGATTGAATGAAACCTACACCGCTTTTTGTGCATGTGAATGGTTCAGTGATGTGCTTCAGATTGAAAATGGTTCAGTGGTTTGGAATCCGGTATTTCGCAGGAATCTTCAAGATTGGGAAATGGATGCTTGTGTTCAATTCTTGGAACGGTTGTATTCTATCCAAATAGACACTAGCAGGGAGGATAAGGTGAGGTGGGCAATCTCGAAAAACAAAAAGTTTACTGTTAAGTCGCTGTATGCTCAGTTATCAGGAAATAGGGTTCATCGTTTCCCTTGGAAGTGTATTTGGAAATCTCGTGCTCCTGCTCGAGTGATGTTTTTTGCTTGGGAGGCTTGTAGAGAGGCCATTTTAACCGGGGATAATCTTAGGCGGAGAGGAAAGATATATGTGAATTGGTGCTACATGTGCAGGAAGGGCAGCGAAAGCTCGAATCATCTTTTGCTCCATTGCCAAGTTGTCTCAGAACTGTGGAATATGATCCTAAGGCTGTTCAAAATTCAATGGGTAATGCCTAGATCAGTAAAAGATTTTCTATTGTGTTGGCCTGATTCTAATGGCAGGAGGAGGAACCCCTTTTGGAGAGTAATTCCGCTCGCAATCTGGTGGATTATATGGGGAGAGAGAAATAGTAGAGCTTTCGATAATGTGGAGCGGACTTTGGATCATCTAAAGGATCAGTTATTGCATACTCTACACTGGTGGTGGAATCAGGGGTTGGAGGCTGGAAATATTCATCAATCCCTTGGGGATTTAGTGGATAGGTTCAGTTCGTCTTAATTGTGTTGTATACTCCTAGTGTACATGGTTGCGCCTTAGTTTAGGCGCTTTGATTTTAATGAAATTTTTACTTATCAAAAAAAAATAATGTGTGTTATCTCCAAAATGAATATATCAGTTTTTGGGGTAGGTTGGGGTTGCATGGAGATACAAGAAATGAGGATAGACACAAAAGGGAATTCGGAAAGTTAATCAGTGTGGTTGGGTTAGGTTTTTCCATGATACAAGCCTCTTGAAATTAAAATAAGCATTACAAATAGAAGTTGAGCGATGTGGTGACATTAGGAGGTTCCGTTACATGATGCTTCCTGAATTAGTATAATCTTTTGATTGCAAATTCTGTCTTTCGGTTTTGCCAGATGTAAGTTTTGATTAGTTCTTATGTGTCTTGATTCTGTCCTATATCTTCTCCTACCACCTTGTTTTTATAACCTTTTGCCATCTGGACTTCTCTTGATCTAGAACTATTCTCTTTTTCATGTCGGTTTATTTTGATTTCTGCTGCTACTTGTTGCTAGCTTGTTTCTTTTTTGTTGGATAGGAGATGCTCCCTGATTTGCTTGGCTGCGTCCTTCCTGCATGTAAAACGGGCCTGGAGGATCCTGACGATGATGTAAGAGCAGTCGCTGCGGATGCCTTGATACCCACTGCAGCTGCTATTGTGTCACTGAAGGGTCAAATGTTGCACTCAATTGTTATGTTACTCTGGGATATCTTGCTCGACTTGGATGATTTAAGTCCTTCAACTAGCAGGTTATTGCATTCAGTTGTGGACATCACTAATTTCTGATTTGTGCACATAGATGTTTTTTTAAAATATCAAAATCTATGCAATTTAGGGGCACATAAGGTGCAAGTAAAAACTCAAAACATTTCCAATTCTGCACACGGGTATTCACCCATTCTTTAACAAAAGTAAACGTTATTGCTTAAGATGCATGCGGCTGCAATGCTGCTAGAATTTGCAGTTCCCTGCGCCATGATATACATCCTTCTGTGACTCAGGTTTTCATTTTGTGTTAAGCTGTTCACTTCTCTCCTATCTCCTTCATGACCTCTCTTTAGACATTTATGTTTGGGATAAGACCTCCTTTGTTTTCACCCTTTAACTTGCTTCAGCCCAGCCCACATTTTGTTTTTTTGGAAATTTCAAATCTCAATTCTTGTCATACTATAACAGACTGCTCGGAGGTGCTTTTGTTTGCTTTAGTATGCACTGCTCTCCAACAACCTTATTTCTATAAGTCATCATTCCTTCTATATTATTTTTTAGCAGAGTTTAGCTTAGTTTGGATGACACTGTAGCAGGACACATGTCCTTAGCTGTTGCTTGAGACGAATTAATCTTTAACTTCTCAAGCATGAGCTTGGAATACTTCGCCCCTTGGGATTGTGATAAGATGTTCTTGAAAGTGGAATCTATCCATGATTAACATGTTTCTATTGCTGATATGGTAAACTCTTAAATCATATTTTGTGGCTTCAAGATCGTTAAAGAACTTTTGTTTATATAAATACTCTTAGATCATACGTTTTGGTTTCACCTTCCCTGCTAGTTTATTCATGGATGTTTGAGTCGTTTTTGCTTTTCTCTTCTTTGATAAACATCCTTTCATTTCAATAATAGAATCGCAAAATTTAGTGTAAACATTGATAAGCTCAAGTTAGTATATGTTTATGGCTCATATGTTGTCCCTTAAGTATAAACACCATTATTGCACGAGATATCTAAGTGTAGTATAGTTGCATACACATTTCTCATGCCAAAAGCTACGTTACATGAAAATTCACACAAAGAGAAACAAGGGAGCAGAGATTTGTCGTTTGGCAAACCATTAATTTTGATGCCTCTGCGAGGCGCTTAGCTACTCCCTCAAGTTTTTCTCAGTTCTTTTTCTTCATCATGCACGCACCACGGTTAACCATAGTGTATGTATATATAAAATCAACTAAAAGAATTTGCATAGACTTCTGAGGTCATGGCGAGCTCAATATCAATAGTATGCATCTCAAAACTCCACTTTGATTAAGGCTTACTAGAGTTGGGATATTTTTTCTATGTAGCTTGTGTTCTTGAACTTTTATGAGCTCAATTAAGATAAGTTTAGTATTTTTTAAAATTTTATTTTTAATAAGTTAGTAGAATATGTAAAACTCTGTGCCATAGGAAGTATACTATCACGCAACCACAAGCAACCCGGCATACTTTCTACAAACTCGACACAAGGATTAACTCCCGTTGGGGCCGACTCTGAGCCCCCAAAAAAAAACAATGTCTGGAGAATCAACTCCTTTAACGGTTTAACCTATTTACACTCAACTCTTAATTTTCAAAAGCTCTGCGGTTCCTTTCACTCCACACGGTCCAGCATACAGCCAACAGCACAGCATCCCAAAAACAAGTTTAGTTTGTTAATTTTAACTCTTTTGGTGAGCCCTTTGGCCCGTAATTCCCTTGGTGACCAAGTTATCTTTGTTGCCAATTCATATCCTCCTACATGCCATGTGCTAGATCCCTAACTGTCATGGGAAGGGAGGCCCTTTTTTCTGATTGACGTGGTGTGAATGCTTTATTTATTTATCATTTTTATATATGCCTTGGTCCCATGACACACTGAGCTCCTATTAAAAAATTGGATTGTAATTATGCTACTTTTTGCTGATTGATACGATGTTATGTTTTTTTACTTTTATTATTGGTCAAATTACAAATTTCCCCCCAAAGTATACACTCAATCCTAGATCACTACCCAACATAAGGTTTGTGCCAATTTGGTACCTGATGTTACCATTTGTGCCAAATAGCTACCTAGGGCCAACTTTTGTTAGTGAAAAAACGTTAATTCAGGCACACTTAAGTTAGGCCCTAGGTAGCTATTTGACACAAATGGCAACATCATGTACCAAATTGGGATAAAATTATATTGGGTAGTGATCTGGGATTGGGTGTATACTTTGGGGGGAAATTTGTAATTTGACCTTTATTATTTTATTCTTTTTTCGCAAGACCACATTTCATGGTGTTCTTCCTATCCTCTCTCTGTAGCAAGGTTTTCGGTGTGTACCTCTCGTTTTCTCAAGGGATTGGGAGGATGTGTTGGGTAGTTCTTTTCTACTTGTTTTTGGTCTGCTTGTTGTAATTACTTCCACTTTAGGTGGATTTCTTATCCACCTTCACTTGATCTGTTTTTAATATAATTCTGTTTTTTATCAAACATATACATGTTATATGTGCTAATTTACTTAAAACCTTGTTTAAATGCATTGTAGTGTGATGAATCTTCTAGCGGAAATTTATTCCCAGGATCAGATGATTCCTATGATGTTAGGGGCCCTGGAAGCAACTGAAAAGCAAGAATTTGACCTTAACAAAATTGTTGATGCTGATGATCTAGGTGATGGAATTAATTATCAGGAAAATCCTTACATGTTATCAACATTGGCACCCCGGTTGTGGCCATTTATGAGGCATAGTATCACATCAGTCCGCTATTCTGCCATTCGCACATTGGTAAGCATTTCTTTTGGGCTATTTGTAACTGATCTAAGTGGATCTCAAGTTCATGGGAAAGGAAAGGAAAGGGAACAAGAAGGAAAATAAGTATTAACACCTTATGATGTGGCCTTTTTGTGTATTTCACCTATTTTAAACGTGATATCAAATACTCCTTCCGTTCCAAAATAAGTCAGCTATTCCATTTTGGGGCGTCCCAAAATAAGTGCCTACTTTCCTTTTTCAGAAAGATTCCTTACTTCAATTGTCTATAATACCCTTGCTTTAATGTGCTATAGGAAAACAAATGGATCCCTTTGATTTGACACCACTAGAGTATTACTTGACGGTATTAGAGGAAAATTGTAAGTAGTCAAATACTTTTTTAAAAATAAGCAAAGTGGAAAGGGGACACTTATTATGTGACCGAGGGAGTACTATGTTAACCTTATCATAATAAACCATTCCTCAAGCTTATAGAAAAGTTTTGAATTTCACTATGTCTTGTTAATTGGGCATGTTACAGTTTATATTTATTTAAAACTTCACGTTACGCATTATGTTAACCCCAATCATTACAAGGCATTCCCAAATGCTATAGAAAATTTATAAATTTTAATTTTCTTTTCACTTTCATTTCCTTTCCTTTCTCTATCACTTGTGAGATCCAAATAGACCGTAGCTTTTGTTTTATGTTCTCAGAAAGTGCCACGGAAAGAAAGTTCTCCTTACAGTTTATGCTCTTTAAAACTTGATATTATCTATTATGTTAAAATATATTGTTTTTTTTGATAAGTAAGGTATATATTAAAATTCAAAAGCGGCAAATAAGGAGCCGCAGCCTATTTACACAGGAGGGAAACTCCAATAATTACAGATTACAAAAATTCACTACAAAGTCAGCAAAAGAATTGACCTCAGACCTAACACCATCACTACACCAAAAAAACAGCAGCTGAAGCAGCTCATTCTTCGGCAATGACAAAGACCTTTCCACGTTATCAAAAACTCTCCTATTCCTTTCTTTCCAAATCACCCAGCATACTCCCAAAGGAATAGTCTGCCAAATAAAATCTCTCCGTTTCCTCTTGTGCAAGGACCAACAGAGGAAGAGATCTTTAATGGATTCCGGCATGGCCCAAGACACGTTAAAAATGTGAAAAATGTAGTCCCACAAGGCACCTGCTACCGGACAGTGAAGCAAAAGATGATCAGCACTCTCACCATTACATTTGCACATATAACACCAGCTCACTACAACTTTCCCGCGTCTCCTAAGATTATCCCCTGTAAGAATGGCTTCGTTCACCGCTTCCCAAATAAAGAAAGCAACTCTAGCCGGAGCTTTAGACTTCCAATGCTTATTAAAATAATTTAGTTATTAATTTTCTTTTTCTTTCCCTTTTCCTTTCCTTACATTGCTTTTTCTGAGATCCAAAAGACTGTTTGTTTTTGTTGTATGTTTACATTTGCTAAATAAGAACACCCCAATGTTCTCGCCTTTCCGAGGTCTCTATGATGAATAAGAACCTTTAGGTCACATACTAGCGATGCTTTTTTAATCTTTATATGCACATTATCTTTATGCCCTTTTCTGTCCAGCGATTCAAAAAAGTTAGAACTTGGCTCATAGATTCCAGGGTGTTTTTGTTTTGATCAGACGTAGTTTCCGTATCTTCCTTTCAGCTCATGTTTTGCCTTTTAAATGTTAGGATAAAATAATATGCTTTTGGTGAATGTTATTAAGGCACAAAATATTCATGTGCAGGAGCGGCTACTTGAAGCTGGATACAGAAGGAGCATTTCGGAGTCCTCTAGCTCTTTTTGGCCTTCGTTTATATTAGTTGATACGCTTAGAATTGTTTTCCAAAACTTGTTACTGGAATCGAATCATGAAATTATGCAGTGTTCAGAGAGGGTTTGGAGACTCCTTCTTCGGGTTTGTAATGCTTACAATACTGCATGGTTTTTATTCCACTGTAGTGTTTTGTGTGTGTGTAGCTAAAGGTTTAAGTTGTTAGTATCAATATCTTTACCCAAAATTTCAAAAATATTCAAATAATTTTGTTTTGTGGCTCATGATCTCAAGTAAATCATTGGCCAAGGTTCACAAGGTTAGTGAGTCTAAACTTTTTATAACACTTGAACATTGCAGATGTTTTGTAGTATCCACCCTCTTCATGTGTCTGTGTGTGTGTGACTATAGGACTAATCTGACAAATTGTGGGAGACCGGTCTTCTCCTATCGCACACTCTTTGACTCTACTATATGTTTGTGTAAATACAAACACATGTTTATGTAAAGCTTTGAGTAACTTGTTTTGTTTTGAGAGACACGGCTTATTCTATTGCCACGCTGTTCAGACACACAGACACAAAGACACACGCACACACTCACATATATGCCTGTGGCGTGTGCTTGTTAACACCTTTTACTTATTACTTATTCTTTGTTCTGTTACTTATTGCTGCAAATGCCTTTTTAAATTGATGCTAGTGCACAGAGGAAGACTTGGAAGCTGCTGCTAGGTCATATATTTCGTCTTGGATAGAGCTCGCAACTACCCCATATGGTTCACCACTGGATTCTACAAAAATGTTTTGGCCTTTAGCGCTTCCCCGTAAAAGTCACTTCAAAGCGGCAGCTAAGATGAGAGCTGTGAAACTTGAGAATGGTCCTTGTAAAAGTATTCCGCTTGATTCTTCGGTAGGGACTACTCTTCAGGAGAGTAATGGAGATGCTTCCTCCAACCCTGTCAAAATAATTGTAGGTGCGGACATGGAAACGTCAGTTACACATACACGAGTAGTTACAGCAACAGCATTGGGTATTCTGGCGTCAAGGTTGAATGACGTTTCTGTGCAATACGTTTTTGATCCGTTATGGAAAGCAATCACCTCAATATCTGGAGTTCAACGTCAGGTACATATACCTTCGGATTGCCATATAATATTAAATAACTAACTGTCCTTTGTACTTGGCTTATTCTTTTACTCACTTGTAGATTTATTTTCCTAATCTATCAGGTGGCTTCCATGATTATTATATCTTGGTTCAAAGAGATGAACAGTAGGGATATTTCTGGAAGCAAGGGTATTATCCCTGGAAACTACAATAATCTAAAAAATAAATTAATGGATTTGTTAGCATGCATGGACCCTGCCTATCCTACAAAAGATTCCCCAAGTCCTTATGCTGAACTTTCAAGAACTTATGGAAAGATGCGCAACGAGGCCTCTCAGCTCCTACATGCTGTTGAATCATGTGGCTTGGTTGGAAAATTATCATATACGGAATTTGACCCAGAAAACTTGACTGCGGATGATGCTTTGAACTTTGCATCAAAGCTTCCACATGTAGACATTGATGTTGCTGTGGAAGAATCAGGCGGGAGGAACATTGTTGATGAACTAGAGTCATTAAAGCAAAGACTCTTAACAACTGCAGGCTACTTGAAATGTGTTCAGGTATGTTTGAAATGCTTTGCTGCGACCTCGTCTTTCCTTTCTTTTTTTCTTTCTAGCCATCTTGGAAGGTTTGTTGCGTGTGAAGACATTTACATACTTATTGTACGATATTTTATTGTTTGTTACAAGGATCAAATTGCATCCGAGTTCTCTCACGTGCCCGTTTGTTTGAATGATTTGCAGAACAATTTGCATGTTACTGTCTCTGCTTTAGTTGCTGCTTCAGTTGTCTGGATGTCTGAGCTTCCTGCAAAACTTAATCCAATTATTTTGCCTCTGATGGCCTCTGTTAAAAGAGAGCAGGTACACTTTTATGTCTATATGATTTTGATGACATCTCCTATTCAACTTGTACTAACTTATATTGCATCTTTCTTAAGGAGGAAATACTGCAAAATATGGCAGCAGAGGGCCTTGCGGAACTTATTTATCGTTGTGTTGGACGTAAGCCTGGTCCAAATGACAAGCTAATTAAAAATCTTTGTAGTTTGACATGCATGGATCCTCGGGAGACTCCTCAAGCCGAGGTATTGAGTTCAATAGACATTATTGAAGATCAAGATCTCCTCCCTTTTGGAGGAGGCAGTTACACTAAACAGAAGCCTAAGGTTCATATACTAGCTTCTGGGGAAGACCGATCCAGGGTTGAGGGATTTATTTGTAGGCGAGGAGCTGAATTTGCATTGAACCATTTATGTGTAAGATTTGGTCCGTTGCTGTTTGATAAGCTTCCCAAGCTCTGGGATTGTCTTACTGAAATTTTGAAGCCCATTTGTCCCGAGGGTATGACTCAAGCTATCGATTCCATCAAGGATCCTCAGCTCTTGATAAACAATATCCAGGTTATAAGCATTCTCTTTTTATGCCATATATTGACTTATTATAATTACTTTTTATAGCATTTTCCTGATCAGGTGAATGCATTATGGATCTGTGAGTTATTTCCAACTGATTAACCTTGGGTGCACCTTTAACCCTCTTTGCAATAACTAGGAACCACAGTTACTAGAACATCCACAAACGTGCATCCCAATAAGTTTGTTAAGTTCCCGAGAACCAGTAAAAGCAAGAGATTCTCTCACAACTCACACAAAGATGTGAAATAAACTATATTCAATAATCAAGGGCAAATAATTAACCCAATAAGGAAAAGAAAACCAAATTTTAAAAACATGGTTTCTAAATGGCCTAGAAAATTCACATGGTGGCACAGCACCTTACGCCTGTTTTGGGTTGCCAAGCGCTGAGGCAGCCACTAGCGCAGGCCTAGCGTCATTCATGCCGGAAATTCATTAAAAAGAACTGCGCCTTAGCGCCATTTGTTGTGCCCTAGTGCTGTTCAGCATTTCCATACTTTGCAAGCGAGCCCCTTCAACTTCTGTTACTGTCAGTCATGCTGATACTTTTCTATTGAGTGAGTTCAGTCCAACTGTCTCAATAACACACAATCTTCTTGTCTTGGTCAGCAATGGATTCACTTGATATCTTTGGTTGGATTTTAGCTACAAGATTCTCCAATGCTTCCTTCATCTTCTTGGCTCTCCCACGTGTGATTAGACCTCCATGAATCTTCAATGGTTCTCTTGAAAATAGATTGCACTCCATGGTTTCCATCATCATGTGTGTGAAAATTCAAGGGCGTGTTGTATAAATGGGCTACAAAACCAGTTATGGTGTATGTGACGAAGTGCTGACTGCTGAGCTAGTGATGAATGCTGCAAAGAGTCCTAACTACTTAAACTTGGAAAGCAAGTGATTACCCAAAGACTAATCCAAGGGGATAGTTACCTTTTTTTTGTTTTGCCACACATTCCCACCAGCATTTTTCAAGCACACGTAATTAGGAGTTGCTGAGTAATGTTTAGAACAGTTCTTATCATTTAGAAGGCAGAAGAGCTGGAGGCTACTACTTCAGTTGTATAATCTTCTTTAGAAGCATAACCTATATGGTAAACCATGAAAGATTTGGTTAGATATATAGTTTTAGGAGGGCTGAAGGCATAGGGTTGCTGAAATATTTTTTTTTTAGTTAATGGGCAGTTTTAATATCTATCTACTCAATGTCTCTCTTGTTTAACAAAGTGACTAAGTGAGTGTCATGCCTCCTTCCCTGGAAACAGACACGGAACGACAGACTGGAGATAGGGAAGCTTTCCCTCTCTACAAATATGTTCTTTCCTTCTCAGCCACTTAAAACTTTCTCAGAACTTTCACTGTTTGGAACTGCCTTAGCACTCTGAAATTGCTGGGGATTAGCCATTACTTCTTCATTGAGGGCCCTAATTTATTTAGTGATAAGTGATCGTTGATCCTGGATCTAGTAGCCATTACTACTAGAAATGAAAATAAAATCAATAATCCCACAGTGGGTATGAGATTGTTTTCTGCATTTGCATCATATTGATGCATTATGGTCCAGGTTGCAAAAGTTTTTAGGCCTCGCTAAGACCTTACCTCTCTTTATACTTGGTGATTACTGATGATTACCTTTGAATATGTTGGCTTTTATGAGAGTTGAGACATCTGACAAGTAATGTTACCACATTGCTGACAAGAAAGAAAAAGAATCCCCCAAAAAGTTTTTATTATCTTTTAACTTGGGATGGGATAGTGACTCCCTGAGCTGATATCATTGATGCTTTTCTGAATATACTTAACGTGGTTAACTTATGTGTGCTATTATTATGTATTAAATTTTCATTCACTAGCTGTGCAGAATCTTTTTTACACAAGCGGCCTTTGGATCATGACACGTGGCCAACCAAAATCTAAAAAATCAAGCCAAAGATTGTGATTGACGTGTCATGTTCCAAGGGCCGCTTGTGTTAAAAAGATTCTACTCCGCCGTGCCGGTGGATGAAAATTTTACTCTATTATTATTAGTATTATTTTTGGATTAGTAAAATGTATTAAAAAGTGAGAAGGGGGTGAAACCCATACACCAGGAAATTGATGCATTAACTACTGTCTCTTATATTGTTTGAGCACCAGGTGGTACGGTCTATTGCTCCTATGCTTGATGAGACATTGAGACCAAAGCTATTGACGCTTCTCCCATGTATATTTAAATGTGTTCGCCATTCCCATGTTGCTGTTAGATTGGCTGCTTCAAGGTGTATCACATCAATGGCCAAGTCAATGGCACTAAATGTGATGTGTGCGGTGATCGAAAATTTGATTCCCATGTTAGGCGATATTACGTCTGTAGATGCTAGACAAGGAGCTGGGATGCTTGTTTCTTTGCTTGTTCAAGGGTTGGGTGGGGAGCTGGTCCCATATGCTCGTTTGTTGGTTGTTCCTCTTTTGAGGTGTATGAGTGATTGTGATCATTCTGTCAGGCGTAGCGTAACACATAGTTTTGCTGCCCTTGTACCTCTTCTTCCCCTAGCTCGGGGCCTCCCTCCACCAGCTGGTTTAAGTGAAACTTTATCTGGTAATACAGATGATACACAATTTTTGGAGCAACTTGTGGATAACTCACATATCGAGGATTACAAGCTCGCAACTGAATTAAAAGTGACTTTGAGGAGGTAATTTTTGCATTGCTTCCTATGTATTGCAGTATTCAATGTGTAATTTTTTCTCATGTGCATCCTTTGTGCCTTCTGTTTACCTTTTTTTGTTTACAATAAGGCACATTGGACTACAAAACCTTGGTATACTTAAGCTATTTGATGCTTAGATAAAGATTTAAAAAGTGTCTCTGCATATTGTTATTTAAAAGTATCAACTGTATACTCCAGTTCAAGGGAATAAATGGAGTTATATTAGATTCTTAGTTCGTCCTACTTGAATTTCAAAATGCTTCATTCCATACTGTTTTCGATTTAGTTCCTAAATATAGCTTTGTTGCTAAAAGATGCTTCGGTTTCAACTGTGGGAGTTTTGTGATTACTTTTTGCAATTATTATTTTTTATCTCTTTTACCGTCTAAGTTTGTTTAGGTAAATATAAGTCCACTCCTATGAAGTGCTATTTCTTATGTGAATATCTTTAGCTTAATACTCCATCCGTTCTTAAATAATTGTCCTCCTTTCCTTTTTTGTTTGTTCCAAAATAATTGTCCCCTTTCAAAAGTTTCCTTAGTAGGAAAACATTTTTACCACTTTACCCTTACTTTTTCTACCTACTTCAATTATGGTTACATGCTCAAGGGCATTAAAGGAAGCCACACATTACACCAATATTTATAATACAATCAATTACTTTTTCTTAAACGGCGTGTCGGGTCAAAGAGGACGATTATTTGAAATCGGTGGGAGTATATGTTTCTCCAGAAATCATTTTGCTTGATAATGGATGCAGTCAGTGTTCATTTGCTTGATGCATAAAACTGCTGTTGGAGATATGTTCTACAAGAATTGCAAACTATTATTGCAGAGGACCATGGCTTATTTGATCATAGTGTTCTACTAGGTGGTGATTTTGGATTATGCATTTACCATTTTTTTCCTTGTTCTGCTTGTGTTTGTTGAGAAGGATTATTTTAGTCATGAAGTAACCTTCTCCAATAAATTGACTGTGGTAGGGTGCTTATTCATGCAAACTCCAAAAAGATACTAGGGGTCAGTAAACTACTCATTAGTTTATAGTGTTCTCAGATTGTGGAAAACGTTGCATTATTTTTGCTGGGTCAGTGAACTTTTGCTTTTTATGTCATCCAATCCAAAATTAGAGTATCACTTTGTTAACTTCTTTACTTCAATCTTATCTTTGGCTTGTTAGTTTCCAGATGTTAATTGTTTCCTTTGGTGATTCTAGGTATCAGCAGGAGGGTATCAACTGGTTGGCGTTTCTAAAACGTTTTAATCTTCATGGAATTTTGTGTGATGATATGGGCCTTGGTAAAACTCTTCAAGCATCAGCAATTCTAGCCTCGGACATAGTAGAGCGGCGTGGTGTGAATACAGAGGATCCTCCATCATTAATCATTTGCCCATCTACTCTTGTTGGACACTGGGTCTATGAGATGGAAAAATTCATTGATGCATCTGTTTTAACCACACTCCAATATGTTGGGTCTGCCCAAGAGCGTATTTCACTCCGATCACAATTTCACAAGTATAATGTCATCGTAACATCATATGATGTGGTCCGTAAAGATATTGATTATCTCAGACAGCTATTTTGGAACTACTGTGTTCTAGATGAAGGACATATAATTAAGAATTCGAAGTCTAAAATCACAGGTGCTGTCAAACAGCTGAAGGCCCAACACCGCCTTATACTGAGTGGAACTCCTATTCAGGTTATTTACTTGTGCAAGTGCTTATTGGGTTCTTTAAAAATATTTATAGTTAGTTTGACCCGTAATTGACCTCAATTTGCAGAATAATGTCTTGGATCTGTGGTCTCTTTTTGATTTTCTGATGCCGGGATTCCTTGGAACTGATAGACAAGTATGTATTATCTCGTCCAAGTCTTATGACTTGACTGTTATTGCTTCATCTGTTGTCATTTGTAGTTTAAACTTATTCATGCATATTTGTTGCAAAATACTACTTGTAGGCATAGACCGCTATACTTTAAGTAAGAAGCCTCCATTGAGCTTTTATTTACCTTCACTTTGGTTATCACTTATCATGCCTAACTTTCATAGTCAAATAGCCAATACATTCACTTCTATTAGATTTCGTGGACGGGAAACAAGGAAAACACCTTAACGCCCTAAGGATTTGACCCGACTTTGAAGAGTATTAAGGTCTTTGTCATATTTTCCTTCCAAACGGAAGTGGATGAAGTTTTTAAATTTTCATATAAATGTTATTTATGTAGACGGATGTTTCCTGTTTACGATACTTGGTTCCTCTTGAATGGGTTTCTTGTGAATGCTCTTTTCTTGTATTTAGCCTTCTGATCATAATTCTTATCTCTGATCAATTTTTCCCATTTCTCGACATGGTTTCTGTTTAAATTCATCTTTTCTGCCATGCACCTGTATTTCTATGTAAGAAAGGAGTTCAGATATGAAGAAATGTATCTTTGCCATGTATACCTACTGGTTCACATATAAAAACCATGAACTTCAAGGATAGATGGTGTCCAAGAGTGCACTCTGTTATGTTAATCATCATTGAAATGTGGATATATGTGAGAGCACAAACACATGCTAGGAACTGGAGAACTTTATTGATTTTTATTATCTTTTTTCTCTAGATAATTGAGTTTCTTTTATTGCTCTGGGGTGCCCCATATGGTACTGCAAAGTTGATATATAAATTCGTATTTATTAGTTTAAACCTTACAGGTGTAATTTTTACTGAAAAAGTACACTAGAAATTAGTGTTAACGGTTGTTGATAAACCATGTTGAGTGCATGCCTGTACAATTATAGCTGGGAAATATGTGCAGAAAATATTTGAAAAGAGCATAGAGACACATTTTGCATCATAAAGAAGGATTATGTTTTATATATTCAAAAAATGAACTCTAAATTGTGAAAGCTTTCAATATTATATCTTAATCAAAAATAAAAAAAATATTAAACACTTAATTTACCATAGTTTTGGGCTATAATGCACGGACACGCCTTAGGAGCCACATTTTGAGTGTCGAACATGTATCCGACATGGATACGGGTGGGATACGACAAATACGCCCCCATACATACATGGGTTGAATTTGCAATTTTTCAAACTTTGGACACGAGACCCGGATAAGGGTGTCGGAAACCTAAACACGTCTACCTGACACCCACCCTTACCCACAGCTGCGATTGCGAACCCTAGCTGCCGCCTGCTTCGCCGTAGAGTGGAGACAATCGTCCATCTCATTCAGACTAGCTACCATCAAAGTCGAAGCCCTAGCCCCTTTGCGAAGTGAAGATGAATATCCATCAGCCACAATTTCACGAACCCTAGCCATGCAAAGTTGATTCGCGAGGTATCGGGTGTTATGTGCGATTTGTGAACCTTGCTTCGAATTTTTTGCGAAGAAATTCTTCCTTTGAATTTCTTTCTTCCTTCGATATAGTTAGTATTTCTGCCGTGATAGGTTTGAGCAAATATTTATTCTATGCTTATAGTTTTGAATATTTACAATTTGATCCCTAATTTTTGAATATTTATATTTTGGTCCTTATATTTTGAATATTTACATATTACCCCGTATCTTCTATTTTTCATAAATCGTGCATCCCACTATTTTGTTTTTTTATGGGTAAAAAATGTATAAATATGAGCGTCAAAACAGGTGACACGTCCTTTGTACACTAGAAATATATATACTACTCAATACTAAAACTATTCACAAAATCCACCAAAGAATGACCGAGAGATTCATCTATCGCCTAACACCACAAAAACAAAGTACGCAAAACAAAGTCTCTCAATTGATCCAGCGAAACTTCAATATTATCGAAGATTCTTCTATTCCTCTCTTTCATGGTCCACCAAACACCTGCCGGAATTAGAGCTGTCAAAAATGAGCCCAGCCCACCCGAATTTCATGGGCCTGGGCCTTAGTTTTGGTGGTCCAAAAAAACCTGGGTCTTTTTGGCCCGGCCCGAAAAGCCCACCGGGCACAATGAGCCTGAATCGCAAAAGCCCGAATTACCCGTCCCGGCCTGAAACTGAAAAGTCAAAAGAAAAAAAATGTATTATAAAATTTATAAAATTTAAAAAGCAACAGTTGTAACTGTAAGGAAGGCTGTAGTTAATACTGTTAGTATTTACTATTTAGTAATGCTGCCTAGTGTACTGTGTAGAGTAAGAGTAGTAGACTAGTAGTGGGCCTAACTACAGTAGCTAGTGTTGTGACCTGTGCCCTCGTGCGTAATGACCGAGGCTGTGGCCTGTCCGCCTGTGGGTGTGGCCATGTGGGCTATCTGCCTCTCTAGTCTCTAAGTCTGTAATCCATTTTCATAAGTTTCATATTAATTACAACAATAAACATTACATCTTTTCCTTTTCCAAAAGGACCAAAAGCAAAAGCAACCGGCACGGGCACGGCAGCCACTGTCAAACGACTCAAACGGTCAAACCCCAATTGCTAAATCTGAAATCTCTCTTGGTCTTCGTCACTTCTTGATATGTTTTTCATTTTTTTGCACTTTTGTTTTGTAAATTGTAATTGTATAAGTTAGACTAAAGACTAAAATAAGTGTGTTTTTATGTGTTATATAAATTTTATTAGCAAATTTTTGAGTTTTTTGAATAAAAAAAGATGTTATTTTATTTGGCCCATAGGCCTAGAGGCCTGAAGTGTATATGGGTTGGGCTTGTGTTTTATGAGGCCCGTTTCTATCTAGACCCGGTTCGGCCTGTTTGATAGCTCTAGCCGGAATAGCACCCCAAAGATTATTGCTTCTCTTGCTTACAACGACCAACTCAAAAGCATCCCCCCGAACAGATTGTGCATTACCCACGAATCCCAAAAAGCCTCGGTATACCATAAAGAACGAGCCATCAGACAATGCAACAACAAGTGATCAACACTCTCTTCATTACCTTTGCACATGTAGCACCAGTTCACATAAACCATCCCCCATTTGTATATTTTCTCTCGTAAGAGTCGCCTCATGGCAGGCTTTCCAAACAAAAAAGGCAGCATGACTAGGAGCAATACTTCTCCATATTTCTTTCCAAGGAAAGGAATACCCATCTCTGCCCGAAATAGCAAGAAAGTAAGATTTGACAGTAAACTTTTTGCTATTCGACACAGCCCACCCCGCCTTATCATTTCTGCTCCCGTCAATCTGATGCGAATATAGCGAAGTGAAAAAATTACCACAAATCTCTATCTCCCAGTCTTGAAGATCCCTACGAAACAAGGGGTTCCAAACCACTCTACTATGATGAATTTGAAGTTCCGAACTTACATAAAATTTTTTGTCCACAGCCAGATTGTAAAAATCAGGATAGACTCTCCAAAGTTCATCCTTCTCCCCACACCACTTATCTTTCCAAAATCTAATTTTCGAACCATTACCGACCTCAAAAGAAACAAATCTTTCAAACTGCGCCCACTCTTTACACATACCTTTCCAAACTCCTCACCCGAAAGAATTAGTGACGATTTTAGGGAATCAATTATGATCTCCCTCTCCGTGTTTACAGATCACCACCCCTCCTCCACAACCCATGCTCCTCCATATAACGCCATAGCCATTTGCCAAGTAAAGCTGAATTGAAACGACTTAATTTCTTGATACCTGGAACTCCCACCCTGATGTTCATACAAACCTTATCTCAATTAACTAAATAGAACTTATGCTCCTCCCTTTGACCCTCCCACAAGAAGTCCCACTCCATCTTCTCCAAAATATTTCGAACTGAAGCAGGAACAACAAACAGCGAAAAGAAATAAGTGGGCAGACTGAATAAAGTATTTTTTATAAGAGTAAGTCTACCCACTTTGGACAACAGCTGTTTCTTCCACCCCTTCAACCGCCGACCAAATCTTTCAACAACCAGATTCCACATAACTCTACTTTTGAATGGCGCGCCAACGGCAAACCTAGATATGTCGAAGGTAAATAAGATACCTTACACCCAAACACTGAAGCAAGCTGATGGATGTTCTCCACCACACCCACCGGGATGATTTCACTCTTAGCGATGTTAATTCGAACACCCGACACCATATGGAAGAAAATGAGCACAATTCGAAGGTAACCCAACTGCACAATCTCCGCATCACAAAATATTAATGTGTCATCTGCAAAGAGCAGATGAGAGATGGCGACCTCCTCCGCTCTATATCTGCCTATCCCAAAGCCACGGATAAATCCACCTCTCACACCTTTATCTATAAGGCTGCCCAATGCCTCCATAATTATGATGAATAAAAATGGAGAGAGGGGATCTCCTTGCCTCAGTCCCCTCGAACTAGCAAATAAATCAGCAGGTTCATCATTAACCATTACCGAGAACCGAGCCGAAGAGATGCAAAACAGACTCCACTTCCTCCATTTAACACCAAACCCCATCCTTTCCATTAAAAACAGGAAAAACTCCCAATTAACATGATCATATGCCTTCTCGATATCCAGCTTGCACATCAAACGGGGACAGCCCTGTTGCAACCTTGAATCCACAACTCATTGGTGATAAATGACGCATCTATAATTTGTCTCTCCCCCACAAACGCATGTTGAGAAGCAGATACCAGCTTACCAATCACCTGACGCACGCAACCCGATTGATAATATTTTAGATACTATTTTATAAAATCCTCCAACCAGACCGATAGGTCTAAAATCTCCCAGATTAGTAGCACCGGTCTTCTGGATAAGAGTGAGAAAAGTGGCATTGAAATTCTTCTCAAAACACATGTTGGCGTGAAAATAGTGGGAGATTAGCGGCCTTCTTTGGGAAGCTGCGAGGGAAGCCATCTTGACAGGCGACAATCTGAAAGCTCGCGGTAGAGTAGTCGTTAATAGGTGTTATTTGTGTAAACAAGAGGAAGAAACAGTGAATCACCTGCTTCTTCACTGCTCGGTTGCAAAGGAATTATGGAATTTGTTGTTCAGAATGGCCGGCATCACTTGGGTTATGTCAAGTTCGGTGAGCCAGTTACTGCAAGGATGGTCTGTATATAAGCGTCGGTGGAAAAATAAATGTTGGACCACAGCCCCTCTTGCGATTTGGTGGAACATTTGGCTAGAGAGAAATAGGAGGGTTTTTGAGAACATTGAAGCAGATGTCGATCGTCTTAAAGTGTATGTCTTGCAATCTACCGGGCTCTGGTGCTTCTGTGCAAACCTTTCCGAGGGGGAGTCTGTCGTTAGAATTAAGGATAGTCTTATTGGTATCTAATGAATCGTTGTCTTTGTATATGTCCCGTGTGCAAGGATGCGTCTCCTGTTTAGGTGCTTTTTATTGAAATTATTACCTATCAAAAAAGAATCTCCCAACAAGAAGAGAAAAAGGCTATAGAGAAACTATCCGGATCCGGAGCCTTATCTCCATTCATACTACGCAAAGCTGCCAATACCTCTCTTCTGAGTAAGGGCGTTCTAATTCTAATGAACACCTATCCTCCTCAAGATTCTTGAAATAAGTACCTCCAATTTAGGACGCCATTCCCCATTATCCGTATACAACTTAGAATAGAAATCCACAATACCTTCCTTAATAGCATCCCTATCTTCGAGTAGATTCTCTCCAATTGAAACTTTCCGAAGCTGATTCACATTCTTATGCGCACTCGCCATCTTATTTAAAAAAATTATGTTCTTATCCCCTTCTTTCAGCCAATGCCCCCTTGATTTTTGCCTCCAGCATACCCCCTCCTTTAAAAGCAACAACTCTAGCTCGCCTTTCAAATTCTTTCATGACTTCTTTCGTCTCATCCAAACCTCCTGAACCTGCCTTCTCATCCAACAATCTGATCTCTTCCATGGCTTTCTTAATTTTAAAATCTATCCACCCAAACACCTCCTTCTTCCACACTTTCAAATCCATCTTAAGAAATTTCAATTTCTTAGCAAGGATAATATCCGGGCTCCCATTAATCTCATACGAACACAAACTAGAGCGTATCCAGTCCGCTCTAAAAGCCACATATCCTTGAATCTTAAAAGCGACTTCCCTTTCAGTAAACCCCCACACTCCAGCATTAGGGGAACATGGTCCGAGATAACTCTAGGTAAACAATGCTGTGCCGTATCACTAAACACATCAGTCCAATCTGCAGAAATTAGATATCTGTCAATTCTAGAGAATTGTTGTCTATCGCCATGTCTAAACCACGTAAAATTTCCTCCCAGTAAAGTCAGATCCACCAGCCCCATATCATTGATGAACTCATTAAATTCCAACGTCGCCTGAGAAAAGACCTGCTCACCCGAATGTTCCACAGAATATCTGACCACATTAAAATCTCCTCCTATACACCAAGGAGCTCTCCATCTCAATCTGATCACTCTTAACTCTTCCCACAATTGCTGACGAATGTTATCTGCACAAGGCCCATACACCCCAGAAAAGATTTAAAGCAGCCTTAATTGTTAGTCTTTTCCTCCCATTATTTATACCCCACACATTCCATGAAATAATTCTTAGATGCATGATAAACTTAATTCTGTTTGCGATTCCTCCTCCCCCCCTTCAATACTTCCAGACTTCTGAAACTTTAGACTGCTACACAATTGCTTCAATCCCCGTATTTTGTATCCCGTGTCCGCGTATTCGTATCCGTATCCGTGCAACATATGTTTTGGGTAATCACTTACGTTTAGGTAGTGCCTTATATATATATATATATTTGTTACTTTGTCTTAGTACCATTGATGGTTACTCTCATATTAACTGTTGGATAAAAAATAAATGGTTGAGATTGATTGAGTAATTAAATATGCAATTAATTCACTCATTTAATGACATGTTACTTTCATGAGGATGTGTATTTTATTTAGAATTTCAAATTTAAGTTTAAAGAAATCTTAGAGATTCCATGTCCTTTGTTGTCATTTCACTATTTAAATCTTTTAGATTAATTCTTAATGACTGGGAGATGGATGGTCTGGGGTAGTTTTTTGAGCTCCTATATTCTCATACATGTTCAGAAATTATGGGGGACAGAGTGGTATGGGAAGGGGCAGCAAATGTCATGTTCTCGGTTAAATTGTTCTACCAAAGGCTGCTGAGCGAAAACAATTCATTCCCTTGGAAACCTGTTTGGAAGTCCAAGGCTCTGTCTAGAGTGGCTTTCTTCATGTGGGAAGCCGCATACGAAGCCATTCTCACAGGACAACTTGAGGGCTAGGAGGAAGATTCATGTTAATTGGTTTTACTTTTGCAAGGGAGACAGAGAGAATGTAAATCACTTACTCATTGACTGTCCAGTGGTGAAGTCGTGAAGTGGTGAAGGGAATCTGGGACTTCATGTTTAATTATTTCACATCTCGTGGGTTATGCCTATATGGGTCAAAGAGCTCCTGTGACTCTGTATAGGAGAAGGAGGAGCAGCATTTGGGATAAAACCCCTTTCGCAGTATGTTGGACTATGTGGAGTGAAAGGAATAGTAGAGTGTTCGAGAATGTGGAGCTTAGTATGGACAGGTTAAAGGAACGGGTTATTCAAACTCTTTTTCTTTGGTGCTCCGAGTCAACATTGGCTGCGGATAATTCTTTCGTAAATTAAAAAAAAAAAAAATTCTTCAAAATCTTTCATCTTTCCTAGTCTAAATCTTTCCTTATCTAAATCTTGAGCCAGAGAGTCAAACGCATAATTTGAGCCCTAAAAAACTTCTTGTTGTCGTCGCCTTGGCCGAGATCACAATTGTTTTCCATCTTTCCTTCTCTAAATCTTGTGGGAGCGAATTTCAGACCTAAACACTTCTTGTTGTCATTGCCTTTTAGGGTTCTACCACTGCTGCCCCACCTTCTTTGCTTTCCGTCTTTCCAAATTGCTTGTCAGCGTTAAGAAGATCTGGCTGGAGACAGGAGCTGCCCTCTTCGGAGAGATTACGATTCTGATGAATATTGAATTGATGATTGATGAATATCGTTTACTCTCCCTAACCAATTCAAGAAGAGGGAGAATTCGAATTTCGGTCTGCAATTAATTAATTCAGTTCGAGTATTGGTAAATAAATTCAGTTTTAAGTATATTTCAGTTTATTGGGGGTCAGATTGTTCTTACAACTCAAAATGATAATCATGTGTGTGTGTGTGTGTGAGAGAGAGAGTGGTAAATAAATTCAGTTTTAAGTATGAATTCAGTTTATTGGGGGTCAGATTGTTCTTACAACTCAAAATGAAAATCATGCGTGTGTGGGAGAGAGAGAGAGAGAGAGAGAGAAGGTAAGCCAGCCACCCCGCTTGGGATGATCGGCAGTTGATAATGGAGCCTGTCTGTTGTCCATAGGTTGGGATGATCATATGTACCGTGATTAATTGCAACTACAATGGAGAGTATTAATTCAGTTTGAGTTCGAGTATTGATGAAGAAATTAATTATTGAGAGAATCTTAATATATAATTTTAAAAAGAAATGAAATTATATTGTGACATCACTACAATCAATGATGAAGTAGGATGCCTCATCACTAAAACTCATTTAATTCTACACATTTATCAATTGCAGCCATCAATAGTTACTTAGAGAAGTAACCATTGAAACCATGCCCCTACTCATTATATATATATATATATATATATAAGACGTTTAATATATGTTATGTATGCTTGTGGACTGTAAACAGTAAGGATTGGTCAGTGTAGGAGGCTCCCCCCATTGGAGGTTCTGAAAGAATTGACTATCCACAGCCTCCATCTCTTATGCAGAATTTGTCTTTTATAAAAATGAAGACAGAAAGAAAAGGTGAGGAATATGAATTTGGATCAGTGATTGTACATATGTACAAAAAGATTGACAGACCACCTCTCATCTGTATCTTGTTGCTGCAGGATAATTTGCAAAATCATTTGCACGTTTTTATCTATGAAGACGTTCGAATTTCCTTCTTGTACAAATGTTTTAATGTTGAATTGTAATTCTTAAGTCATCTACATTTTTCTCTGTTTGCTTAGATTGTTTCTATCTATCAATTCAAACTCGTATCTCTGTCAAGGCTTTGTTGATCTTAACTTTTTTCTGTTATCTTTCATTTACATTAATTACAGCTTTCTTTGGTGCCATCTGCAGTTCCAAGCCACTTATGGAAAACCCCTACAGGCAGCCCGTGATGCGAAGTGTTCAGCCAAGGATGCTGAAGCAGGGGTACTTGCCATGGAAGCATTGCATAAGCAGGTCTTTATTTTTTATGTACTGAAGAGACTGATACAATTCGACAGTTAGGCTACTTCGGGTTGCAGCTAATACGTTACAATATTCTCTAGGTCATGCCTTTCCTCCTCCGTCGAACAAAGGATCAAGTGTTGACTGATCTTCCGGAGAAAATTATTCAGGACAGATACTGTGATCTGAGTGCTGTTCAACTAAAGCTTTACGAACAGTTTTCAGGCTCACATGTCCGGCAGGAAATATCGAGTATGGTAAAGCTGAATGAGACGGAGACAGTAGAAGGAATTGCTCCATCCAAAACATCCTCTCATGTGTTCCAGGTAATGTAGTGAAATTCCTGTATGTCAGTACTTCTTTTCTTAGTAACTGACATCGTCCCCTTGTTCATCCTGCAGGCACTCCAGTTCCTGCTAAAACTGTGTAGTCATCCGTTGCTTGTCCTTGGTGACAAGAACCAAGGATCACTGCCTAGCCTTTTACCAGATCTCTTCTCTACTGGTTCTGACATTGGCTTAGAACTTCATAAACTTCACCACTCTCCTAAATTAGTTGCTCTTCAGGAGATTCTGGAGGAATGTGGAATCGGCGTTGAGCCCTTGAGTTCTGAAGGCTCTGTTAGTGTTGGACAGCACCGAGTTCTGATATTTGCACAGCATAAGGTATTCTGTGCCATTGGAAATTTTTACCCGCCTTTTCTGTGTGCTTTCTTAATTTATTATCATTACTCTGATCCTTCCTGCAGGCCTTTCTGGACATAATTGAAAAGGACTTGTTTCACGTGCACATGAAGAAGTGAGTCTTCTACTCCTTGAATAGTTTCATGAGAAATTATTTTAGCCTATTTTTAAGATCATATACTGATCTTTTTCCTACATTATCTTTTACTATACCTATTAAGTTCAAGCCTCTGCTCTTTCGCAAACTAGACTTTATTTCAAAGTGCTTATGACTTCCATAATGGGGTATTTATCTAAGCTACCAGAAAAGCTACTGCCCTCACAAATTGCATTTAGGAACATACATTCCAAAACATGGTACACTTCATTTCCAGAACATTAAATTTAGTGATTCAAAAGAATCTCTAGTTTTTTTCCTTTGGTAGAATAAATATTAATATATCAAATTACTCGAGGTTGTTTTTTGCGTTATTTTTTCTGGGTAATGCAATCAGAGATTCTTTCGGTAGAACTAACCCATAGGCAAACCAACAATGGATAGAGGGTCCAAGAATGGATATCAATCCTTAGTTCTCCCTATCAAACCACTACTCAAATCACGATAACCCTATCGGCTCAATTGAACATCACTTATCACTTTGGCAGGATACAGAGTACTGCAAACTAACCTTCTAAATTACTAAACTGTCAAAATTAACCCTCTAAGTTACAAAAAATTTAAACTTGATCCTCCAATCGTATCTGGACCAAAATTACAGTACCAAACACCAACGTATGCCTGAATCACATTAACAGTTAACATAACAATAACTATTCACTAATCAACCGAGAAAATGAATTCTAAAACACAATCAACCAGTGAACAAAACCTTAAAACTAGCTGACATATAGCTTGGGGAACAAATTCCACCCGAATCCCAACAAAATGCTTTCTGGAAAATGTCATCAAGCTTGCCGGAAAAGTATGGGGAACAAATTCCTAGAGATGTTAAAAGGGTCGAGGACTACAGGGCTGACCCTGCTAAACCGTAACCGAAAAGGGCTAGGGTTGAGAAAATGTAACCCCATTAAATTCAGGGCTAACAAGGCTGTCCCTATTATGGTCACAAATCTACAGGGTCGGCCCTATAGAGTTAGGGTCAGGGTCAACCCGAGTAAAAGCAAGAGCCAACCCTGTTAAACCGTAACCGAAAAGGGTTAGGGTTAGAAAAATGTAACCCTATTAAATTCTGGGCTAATAGGGTTGGCCCTGTTAGGGTCACAACCCTGCAGCTGTAAGGCTAGTGTCAACCCGATTAACATCTCTACAAAATCCAACCAAACCTCAACAAAAAGTTTGCTGGAAAAACTCTTCTCATGCCAGATGGTGGTGCATGATGTAGGAGATTTGGGCGTCTTTGGTGGTGCATGGCTGACTTAGTGTTGACAGCACTGGTGGTGATGAGCTCGTCTCTTGAGTCTGGACACTCCCATGTGTTCAATAAACTTATTCAATATCTCTTGCTTGATTCAATCCTTTGTAGATCATGGCCAGGTCTCTTTGTACATTGCTGACAGCAAGGCACCATAGTTGTCAAAGTCGAGAGGTGCCAAAAAGGCGATAGGTCTAAATTTGAGGCGAGAGGGGAGATGCTAAAAAGATGCTCACGGAAAAAATACTAAGGAAAAATACATATAACTTAACAAGTATCAACAAAACATGTTATAAGTGAGGCGCTACACCCTCACCTTGCCTCGCCTCTCGCCGTGGGCGCCAAGGGCGCTTGCCTTTCACAACTATGCACGGCATTGACTGATTGACATCAGTGTGTCAAATTTTGTTGTTTTTTTTCTTTGTTATCCAGTCAGCAATTAGCTCTGGTACCATGTGATTGAATAACCAACGAGGAAAGAAGTAGTAGAAGTAGAAAAAGATAAAGACTTGTGGTGGAAATCGAGAGAGAGAATGCCAGCAACTTGAATTCTTTTTCCTGTATATAACAGATAATAGCCGAGTATATATACTATATACCTCAGCCCAATATATGGCAACCCACAAACCCATAGACCTATTATTCTCATAACAGATTTCTTTTTGTTAAATTCACCGAGATTGTTCTCCCATTATGAAAATGTTCCGCGGTATACCTTACTGCTATTATCTTTGGCAATGGCATTTGGTCATCCCAATTGAGAAGGTTATGATACAACATGGTACTATACTAACTCTTGGAGTGTTGACTCTTGATTGTCATAGGAAGAAGAAACATTGTTCCACAGTACTGTTGAGCGATTTTATAGGAGTTTAGAGAGTGTAGAGCATGTAAAGCTCCAGTCGAGAACACTTGGCCCAACACCTTGAAATTGATTGCCACAACAACCAGTTTAAGATGGGTTTCCTCGTCAAATAAAATGCTTAAGCCCAAGTTGTTAGTAGCTAATAGGACTGGGGCTATGTCCCCCATTTAAGATTCAGAAGATTGTTTGCAATACTGTTGAGAGTGTGCTTCAAGACATAGGAGTTTAGTGAGATGTAGAGCATGTAATGCCATAGCCCACAGGCCGGGCTAACAAGAAGAAATTGTTCACCATAAACAAATTGAATTGGTTGCCACGTCACCAATTAAAATGCCCAAGTCCAAGTTGTTTGTAGATTGCATTCAAGCATTGATTGCCGCTCATAGCATGGTATCTATCACGTGGTTATTCTATGTGCCGTCGTTACTTAAATTGAATATAGTCGTAGATTTATTTAGACAAAATTGTGAATGCATGGTGCTTGTTGTTTTCTAGACGGAGGGTGCTTGCATGGGATTGTGTTGATCATGGTTCAAAGGTGCAGTTTCAGACATAATCTCGGATCAGTTTCTTTTACAGTTGATATGCAACAAAATGCTAATTAGCAGGCAATAAAAAATGTCTCAAAATGTAAAATTCTTTCAAATGATTCATTAATTAGATTTGCATAAAATCGTGATCTATTGTAGGGAGCCTTGTTCAAAAGATAAAAAAGAAGGATTCAAATTTTTTTTAGTAATAACACAATAAGCTATAGTATCATAACAACTACAGTTCAGTAACATCACAACAAATGGAAGTAAGATCAATATTTAATTTTGCAACTAATGTCCTTTAAAATATGTAGTACTCCATCCGTTCCTAAATAATTGTCCTTTTTATTTTTGTCCATTCCAAAATAATTGTCCTCTTTTAAAACTTTCCTTTTAGGAAAACACTTTTACCACTTTATCCTTACTTTTTTACATACTTTAATTATGACCACATGCACACGGGCATTAAACGAAACCACTCATTACACCAATAATTATAATACATTCAATTACTTTTTCTTAAACAGTGTATCAGGTCAAAGAGGATGATTATTTAGGAACGGAGGGAGTACCATTTTTAATGCTCCAAACATTGTTTAATTTTTTACTAGAAATAGGCTGAGAATATATATATATATATATATATATATATATATTCTCCCTCGTCTCGAAAAAGATAGTCTCATTTGACAAGTCAAACTTTTTAAGATTGCAACTTTTACTTGTTTGTACCTCCTTTATATTGCACCGAGACTATATCCTTTTTCAGAAGGAAGACTATTTTGGGGGATAATCTGAAAAGGAAAGCATGACTACTTTTTCGGGACGGAGGGAGTATTTAGGAAAAACAGCAAAATAAAAAAGGAAAGAAAACCAAATTGAATAAAGAAAGTATAGATAAGAAAGTTACATATAGTAAGGGATTGATTTGAAAGCAAATGAGAAAAGGATTATACTCCATTAATTTATTTATTTTTATAAGTAAAAAGTATATTAGAAACGAGTGTCAAAACAGGTGACGCGTCTTATGGACACAGGCAGTATATGACTAAAACCCCCAATATCCATAAGTAATACTATCCACAAACTCTACAAAAGAACTAACTCCCTGCAAAACCCTCTCATAACATCAAAAAAATGAAGCCTGGAGGATCAGATTCTTGAGGCCCTCGATGTTCCTCTCTTCATTTTTGAACACTCTAGAATTCCTTTCTCTTCAAATAGTCCAGCATACACCACCAGCGGAGTAATGTCCCAAAAGAAACTCTTCCTTTTCATTTATACAAAGACCGGCCCCGAAGCAGATCAATAACTGAATTAAGCATAGCCCAGTCCACCTGAAACATATTCAGGACAAAACCCTATAGCTCTGTTGCAACTGGACAGTGGAGCAGGAGATTAGCACTTTCCGCGTCTTTTTTACACATGAAACACCAATTAATGTATATCTTCTTTCTCCTTCTCAAGTTATCTCCCATCAGAAAGGCTGCGTTGGCAGCTTCCCACATGAAAAAACCCACCTGTTGGCACCGGCCATCAGTGTCATTTCAGAAAGTCAGACATACTAGATTGTAATTATATGATTAAATTCCACTTAAATGCAATCAATGAAGATTATTTGAAACTTTACAGAGAAAATACAGGAGGGAAGAATAAAAGATCAAGAAGCTTCACTGCTGAAAGGATAATGAAAATTTATTCCTTGATTAAACACTTCAGACTGCCCATTGATCTTCCTATGTCTCCATCTTCCAGTGTAATTGAATATTCCAAAGGAATATCAAAAGTTTGTTGTTACTGGATCAAGATGGACTCATAAATTACCATATGATAGCCTAGGCTAGCACTTGAAACTATCTTGCACCGTTGCCAATTTGTAGAAATTGATGAGGTTGCCTATTATAAACAGGCGAAGTTAAACTTGTTTGTTGTATTTGTCTTTAGTGTGGGTGGTGGGTATGTAGTGATGTGATAATACATTACAGGATTTTTGTGGACAAACAGAGAAGTAGTCCTTTATATTTGAATGCTTCCAGAGAAACATATTCTCTGAACTTTTAGGTTTAATTGGCTGTGTGATTCTCTCATATTGTATTTGTTTGCCACCTTTCCTTTTCGTTCTCTGCATTCTTGCCAAAAAGAAAATGTCACTCTAATTGTCTTTTGCTTCTTACTAGAAAACATGCTTATTAGAGTCGGATTCAGTTTTCCTGGATATGTGAACTCTCTCATATTGTATTTGTACTCCCATTTTCCTAATATTCTTTTGCATCTCACTTGCAGTGTTACATACTTGCGCCTGGATGGATCAGTTGAACCGAAAAGCGCTTTTGATATTGTGAAATCCTTCAATTCAGACCCTACAATTGATGTTTTGTTGCTTACGACACATGGTAGGATACTATCATTATCAACATTGAGACTTGGGTTTATTATGATGAAACGCATGGGTGTTAAAATTTGATAGTTTATTATCACTTTTTGCAGTTGGTGGCCTTGGTTTGAACTTGACATCAGCTGACACACTTGTTTTCATGGAGCATGATTGGAATCCAATGAGGGATCATCAGGTATGTACAGTTTGTTTGTTTGTTTTATTGCTTGTAATTCTATTCCAACCCAGAGAGACGCGGCAAAATGCTATTGAATTATTTGCTATTATTGTGTGGTGTTTTCTGCTATGGGTTGCTTCCACAAAGTCTGTACTCTTGCATTTCAAACCTGTGATCTTCTAAGGAAAGAAGATGTTTAGTTACCAACTCATTTAAAAGTTTAAGCTGTTAGATAGGTGCTCATATCAAGCTTAACACTTCCCCCTCATGTGCCCAAGGTCTTTGATTGACCTTTCTGGCCTAGACTTTTCTCAATTCCCTCTTATGATGGGCCAGGGGTGTCCTTTTTCTTATTTTTTACCTTTTCTTTTGGTGGATCTCTTTGCCTACTAAAGATTATTATGTTCATACTGATGGCTATTGTTGATTTATCAAATGTTTTGGATCTCTCTCCTTCTCCGTCTCTCTCTCTCTCTCCCCAAAACATACACACATACACATAGAGAAACATGTGCATGCCTTAATGTGTGGCCTTATACATGCAGACCTGAACAAACACACACACACACATACCTTGATTGGCTTGTAAGATGTATGATTCTCTTGCATATTCTTCTAAACAATCGCAGGCAATGGACCGAGCACACAGGTTAGGTCAACGAAAAGTTGTCAATGTTCATCGTCTCATTATGCGTGGAACTTTGGAAGAGAAAGTAATGAGCCTCCAGAAGTTCAAGGTGTCAGTTGCCAATGCAGTCATTAATGCAGAAAATGCTAGTCTGAAAACAATGAATACAGACCAATTGCTTGATCTGTTTACAACGGCCGACAGTAAAAAGGTACCAACTTCAGCTCCATACTAAAAGTTCTGACCACCAATATATGTGGCACTTTCCTTACAACTGAATTTTCGTGTATTTCCAGGGAGCGCTATCATCGAAGCCTACTGCCGAGAACTTTGATGGGGTATCGAAGTTACCTGGTACTGGGAAGGGGTTGAAAGCCATCCTTGGTGGACTCGAGGAGCTTTGGGATCAATCTCAGTACACTGAAGAATATAATTTAAGCCAGTTCTTAGCGAAGTTAAATGGATGAACCTAACTTGCAATCTGTGTACAAAAGGAAATATGAGAACAATCCTGGACTTTTGGAGTGCAATCTGAGCCGGCTCTTGGTGGAAACCAAAAGGCAGAAGTAGCAGCCCCACCATTGTACAGTGTATATTCCTTGAGCCAGAGCCCACGATTTTGACAATTTAGAACTTAGAAGTAGTTATTTCCATTTTTGTCTTTCCATTTTCCTTTTATTTTATATTGGTTATATTTTTGGGAGGCCTCATAGAAACATGAATAGAGTGGAGACAGAGTGAGCTTTGCCTACTGTTGCTAAGGCCTGCTTAGGAGGCAAGGAAATTGTAAAGTGCAGATAATGTAAATGCATTCTGCTTCTTTGAGTAAAGGTCATCCTTTTTTGCTGCCCATTAAATGGAGAGATTCTTGGATCAGTCAAGGCTTGGATGGATGAAACCTTCTTAAAGCTGGAAATATGATTTTTTGTGTCACTTTTTCTTCATAAACAGGTCACACCTTTGTTCAAGTTTACGCTACACATTTCCAAGTCAACCTTGCAGGTATGAACAACCTTGCAGGTATGTTCATACTTTTTTTGTATATATACATTGGTACGATGCAATTGGCTTATTGTGCATGTTCGCCTCGTCTAATCAATGCACCAATGTTGTTTCTATTCTTTGGAAGTTCTATTGAGGCCAAGGAAGGAGGACCTGATTGCTGCTACTCAATGGAGAGGAGTTTTGGGTTTCCTATCGTATTTTGGAAGTTCTATTGAGGCCAAGGAAGAAGTAGCTGATTGCTGCTTCTTCACCGGAGAGGAGTTTTGGGTTTCCTCTTCACCGGAGAGGGGTATGCATTATGAGTACATCTTCGTCTCACCGGAGAGGAGTATGCAGTTGGACTATATTGTAATAATTCCTGTGAGTTTATGACGGCAAGTCAACTTTATAGTTAACAACACGTGATTTGAGAGATACTTGAATTGCGTCCTAACTCCTAATTACCTTCTATTCCTCCATTGCTTTCCCTTTTTGAACAAAATCCTAAATTAGGCAATTTTCCTCAACTGTCTTCCTTTTACCAATGTCCTAAATTCTACTCATAAACCTTTTTTCCAATGGATTCGGGTGCTCCGTAATTAGAAAGGGCCATTTGTGGCTTGTTTACCTCATTGTTGGTGTTTTACTTGTATCTCAACCAATAATTCTTACTCCGTTCTGGGCACATAGACTATTATACTATTTTAAGATGTTGCATTATAAAAGTTCATTTTTAAAAATTACTAGATCTTCAAGCCCGTGCATATATCAATTGAAATGATAGTGTCTAAATAGAATGTGCGATTTAGAAAAAAAAATGTTACAGTTGAGGGTAGATTGTTTCAAGTGATAGTTGAGGGATTGATATTTTATAAGGGGTGACTGTTCAGAAGTTTGATCGCATAGTGTAACTTTATAACGTGAAGATAAAACATAGGGAGAAGAAAAAATGAGTGACTGTTCATAATATTTATTGTAGGGGGTGACTTGTAATAGATAAAGAAAAAATAGGGAGTTAAAAATATATAACTATCCACACATGTGAATATGAGAACAAATATCAACTGTTAAATTTTTTAAGATAATTTAATCTCAACCTCTGAATATCCATAATCAATTACCTACTTGTTTTATAATATGGATTCTTATGATTTTTATAGCCTTTCATGTTTATCCTCTATTTGTGTTGTCATCATATAGGTTGTGCTTTAGTATTTTTATAATTATGACGAACTTCAATAACATTAATATATTCCTTAATAAATAGATTTTCAAAAATGAATTTTTTGGGTGGAAGAGAGGGAGTAATTAATTTCTCATTATTTTTTTTTTGGAGCTAAGCTTGAGCTTAAAATTGAGTTTGAGTTTGAGCTTGGGTTTTTAATTTTAAATCGAACCCAAACTTTGTGCCTTTACTCAACCGAGCTGATATTAGTAGTCAACAGCTCGGATCGACTTGATTCATTTACGCCATTGTTTGATGGGTGGAACTATTTACATTCAAAAGTTTGCTCTCCACAATCCATATTTTGTAATTTGTGCAAAGTACAATACCTTAATACAAACTTTAAAGTGTGAGCACCTGTTTGATTTTAAAAGCAGAACAAAATAAGTGGCTAGTCATTAACTAGTCTTTAATATAATTTTTTATTTATTTTTATTGGGTGAATTGTTAGGATATATCATTAATCATAGAAAATTTTAAAATTGAATGATACTTATCTTACATTCTTCACGCTTAATAAGAATCTAGCCAAACCAAAGGTGTGACGACAACAACAAACCTAGGCAACAACGTTAAATGACGAAGGAGTTGATGGTTAGAACTTAGAACGGGTATAATGGTGTGCCAAAAATCAAACTCAAAATCAAACGCAATCCATTAAAAAGTAATAAACTAATCCATTAGAAATCTATTTGATTTAAAACTAAAAAACCCTCACTATGGTGGTACGAAATCCAACACATTTACATACCCTCACCATCTTTATCTCAAATAACTTTATCTATCTCACCATCTTTATCTCTATTAATTTAATATATTTTTTTCAATTTATATTAACAAATAAATGAAATTAATAATATTTAAGTAGTAGATAATAATGATATTAATAATAAATAATACACAATTTAAAAATGGATTAATTAAAAAAAATGAAATTTGGAGAGAAAGAGGAGAGAGAAACTTACAAATAAATTCAAATTATGCAAAAAAATCATTTGGTATCCAAATGAGGTAAACCAAGTCTCTATTTATAGATAAAAATGTATACAATTTTTTTATATATATAAACGTTTTTTGAATGCTCAAATTGCCCTTAAACAGAAGATAATTCAAAATCTCGACCAACCACCTAGGACGTGACACGTGGAAAGCACGCTGTCAGCCTATTGACGACTTTTTAAAAAAAAAACAAAACCGGACATCAAAACGACGTTGTTTTGATGGGTTGTGGCTTTGGAGATGCCGTGATTTTGGGGTTGTTTAAATTATGATTTTGAGGGTTCATCTGTCAAACTTTTTGGTTTTAAATTATCTGAAGCTTTGGTTTTAATTTTTTTTAAACCTCAATTGTTTGGCTAGAACAGTCGAAGATTTGGGGGAAAACCCCCATTGTACCTACTCTTAGAGACCTGCTTTCAAAACCTAACCTATATTGGTCCTCTTATTTTGTTCTCTACCAGGTATCTACTATCTATCATCTACCACTACTATAAAAGTCTAGGTTTTTTCTTACAACTTTATGTATGAACAAAATTAACCATGAAGCTAATAAACATCACAATTGAATTAAGATCAAACAAGTAAATTTATCATAAGTAGAAAATAATGTATAGACATAAGTAAGCTCTAGATTTAATAAACTATTAACCATTAATTATGGCTAAATAAGTAAATTTACGTGTGGTAATCAATCCCAGAAGCATGAAATTAAATTTGATCCCTCATATATTATTTTGTCTCATATGTTGATTTTTTTTGTCAGAATCCTTCTTCGTGTCATTACCATTACAAATGTCATACAATATTTTTGAATATCACAAAAATATACTTACTCAGTTACGAGAAAAAATAATATAATTTTACCTTTTTAAATATGTTTAACATTTGTTACGGTGAAATTTAGGTAGACGTTATTATAAGTATAAGAAAAGTTTGAACTATAATAATAGATTTGTTGGTGTGTATAAAAATATTTAGGAAATTAGTAGTGTATTTAGTAATTACTAGTGAACAAGCTAAAACAAATTAGTTAAGAAACAATTATAATTTCGAGAAGATGAAGGGAAAATGGAGAACCTAATTGATGAATCTAACTAAAACCAACTGTGTACCCAAGCAAAATGACCAAAATAATCCTCATGGGACACACGTGTCAATTTTCATTAATATTATTAACTCTCATGGACGTGAGGGGGTAAAGTGAGACGAATAACAAAATTATGTATGAAAGTGAGACACTTAATTTATAGGTTAGGGTGCAATGTATACAATTCATTATAACTTTCACTGTTTCACATAACACATAAGAATTCAAATATAATAAATTATATTACAAGAGTAGTATACTAGATTAAGATACATCTCCAATCAACCGCAATCCCCAAACTCCGCTTGTTATCTCAAACACAGTCCCAGGTGGTACTCACAAAATTATCCCGAGAATTCAATCACAATGTCAGGTCCCTACAACCCCGACAATTGTGATCTACAAAGCTACTACCTAAATCACAAGGTAGCCTTAACCTCATTCATGGCTGTGAATGAGGAATTTGAGCCAAATCAAACTCTGCTGCTAACTGACACTTCGCCTCATACTCCTGTTAGAGGGACCTTTGACGCTCAACGGGTGCATAAGTACACAATGTGATGCTCACAATCTCAAAGTTGTTCTCAAATCACAAATTCCAACTAGTTCTCAATCCACAAATTCCAACTAGTTCTCAATTCACAATTGTTTTTAATTTCTAAGTTCTCACTCCACAATCTCAAATCAACCCAATTATTCCCAATTTCTCATAATCACGTAATTTACACAAGGGTACAGTAACTTATAAAGTAAAACGATTGTTACCTTTCAAAAATACTTAGTTCACATTTTATTCAATTCATCCCAAGGAATTTAACACAATAATTTGGTCTTTCAATAATATTCATCTTACCACAACTATCACAAATAATTATTCATGAAGTATAACAAAAAACCCAACTTCACATATACACAATAAATTGCATTTAAAACAAGCTTTAATCTCAAATTTATCAATTTCAACAACATTAACTATGAATTAATGAACATCTATAAGTAAGAATCACCATACCTCAAAATAAAGAACATAAGAAATTGATGAAAAATATTTTGAATCGGTTCAAAAGCAAGCCCTTGAGGAGGAGAACAACTTCAAAGGAGGTTGCAAGCACAAATAGTGAGATCTTGAGCTTCAAATCCAAGCTCCAAGCAAGAAAATCCTTCTCTCCCAAATCTCACATTCAATAGGTCTGTTTATGTGTGTTTTGGTCTGAAAATTGTGGGTTATTTTAGGACAAAACAGGTCAAAATCGTTTATATAGTGGTTGACCAAAATGAAAAAAGCCAAAAAGAAGTTTACTGGTCGCTTCCACCCACCAATACGACCGCTCGCAACTACAATGCGATCGCTTAGCCCAACTCAATGCGACCGTATAAAGTGCTAGGACTTCTACTGAATTTAAGGTTTAAGATCTTCTCTCTTTAACTAAACAACACAACTGCTTCCTCTGTGATTCAACAGCTTCACCCCTCAAAGGGCGACCGCATCAAGAACTGGGACTACCTCTGATTTCACGGCTGGAATGCGGTTGCTTCATCCAAGGGGAAGCAACCGCTTATAATACTGCGAGTCTACCAAAAATCCGACACTATAATATGGTCGCTTTGCCCAGGGGAATGCAACCACTTTGGGTCATGAACCCAGAAATCTGCCAAAGTTGACTCAAAATGAATCAAAACACAACCAAACTTACCAATACACAACTAAACCAATTCAAAGCCTGTCCACACAACAATAAGACCAATACTACCAAGCTTATCGTGAGCGGAATAGGGTTGGTGGATGGGTATGACATATTTCAAGCTTACCGTTAACGAAATATTGTTACGGACATATTAGCTGCCATTGCTCATCTATCCGTAAATTACACCAAATATAATCGTCCGGCTCAGTTGCCTCAGAGTGTTCTTTGAGCTTTGAAGCAGGATTCTCTAGGCTTTTACAGCTTTAGGGATTGAACTTGATAGGTTGTTTTTGGCCAGTGGTTTTTTCGACTTTATAGTGATTTGTATTTTCTTTTTCGAGGTAAGGCTCATTTGTCCTCCTCTTTCGAGCGAGGTTGGTTGTTTCCCTCTTGTTTGTACATTCTTTTTTAATTTGATAAATTTGCACAGGTACCATCCCTATTTCAAAAAAAGAAAAAAAGAAACGAACAAATAACTATGATTGAATGTCAAAACAGTTATGACTGAGCACTAAGAAAGACCCTAATGCATGCCACATATTGAACAGTTATTAGACATATTCTTACTGAGACAAAAACCCTAAAGGATAGTCAGAACCCTAAAAGAAAATTCTTAACAAGTTAGCTACAAGTTATGAAACAACTTGGAACAATATCAAGCAACTATATAACGTCTACCCATTGCCTAACGTCTAGATTACAACGGGAAACTTTCCAAGCGTATTGCCTATGTGTAAAGGAAGGACTTCTTACAGATCAAATAACGGATGGTCATAAAGAGATATCAAATATACAAGAGTGGTCACATAGGATACAAAGATAAAGAGAGAAATATTGTTGGTATCGATAGCACTACCAAACATCTTTCATTTCTATTAGAAAATATAACTTGAGATATTCTTAATCTCAAGTTACTAGAATTACTTACCATCGTCCCGAAATCAAATATCACTCCATCAATGATCTACAAAGATCAGGCACTGAGCACATTAACATCGGGCCTAACCAATAACTTCATTTGACTACTTATAGTCTTTTTACTCATGAAGCTAAACCCTTTTGCATTACTTTGTTAAGTTGTGTAAGAACCTAGTTGAATGGCCAACAATAGTTGAGAAAGAATTGAGAGGATTTCTTCGATCTAAATAATCTGTGTATTTGTTGAAATATAGTGGGTTATTTCCTCACTATAGCCAAGAGAGCTATGAGGGGTGGATGTAGGATAAGAGATTCTAACCACCTTAAAATCCATGTGTAAGTTTCTCTATCCCCCTCTTTACTTTTTGCTTACTATTATATTGTGTTTGTATATGTTCTTAACTGTTTTTCAATTATGTTTAATCAACATCTCACAAACTATTACTTGTTGCGATTAATCATCATAGTACTTCAGACACACTAGATAAGATCATATAATGTGTCTTGTAGGGGGTGAGAAAACCCGCTCATCAGCCCATAAGGCCCACAATGCCCATGCCCGCAAGGCCCATGCTCGTAAAGTATTCATCAGTTATGGGCTTTAAAGTTAGGGATGCCCATGGGCTCGTGCAAAATTGGGCCCTTACTTTTTTAATGTCCGTTGTGCCCAGCCCATCTATTTGCAATACTACACAGTTTTAATGTTTTATAGTGTATATAACTATTAATATATATATATATATATATATATATATATATATATATATATATATGTAATCATTAAAAAAAACCTAGTACAGTAGTACCCTACCGCATTACTTCTTTAATTATTTTCTTCTTATATCAGTTCATTGAGTCCAAGATGGTAAGACTCCATTGTTTAAAGTTGAGATGATAAATGTTTATTTCATTTAATCTCTAGAAACTATTTTAATTTAAAAATTTGATGGGTATAAACTATATGGACTAAAATTATTTTAAAGCCCTAGGTTTGATAGGTATATAATTTTCAAAACATATAATTCAATCCATAAGCCCAAGAAAGCCCATGCAATACCCGTTAAAGCCCATCAATTTTATGCCCGCATGAAGCCTATTATATTGGGCATTGAAAACTGAAGCCCATGGCTAGTTGGGAGCATACTGGGCTATGCCAAAGCCTGTGGGATTAGAACCCATGCACACACCTAGTGTCTTGACATCACTGTTTCAGTCTATTTCCGCTACACTTAACACAATTTAGCAATATTAACTGTTTTGAAAGACTTAATTGTTGTTATTGTTGGGAATATGATGGCTTGATTACCCTGGCAACATGCCAATTAAGTCCTGCAACGACTTGGGTAGGCAGGTGTTTAGGATTTTGTTGGACCTCAAAGGACGGTGCAAGAGGCGTAGCCCCCTGCGGTACGAACTTTTAGGCTTTTGGAAGGAATGCGGTGCAACATGCTTGTGCAATGCAACTATATTGAGAAGGCGGCCACATCCTTAGACAAAGCGACCATATCACAATGGCAGAAATTCAGAGGATGTTTCTGTTGACAATACGGTCGCTTTTAGGAGGCAATGTGACCGCACCCGTTGACAAAGCGGTTGCATACCATGAAGCAATGCAACCACATCCGTGCGATAAATTGTTTTCTTTGTTTCCTTGATTAATAGTGTTAGGGCTTGGTATTGTATCCCTATATATAGTTGCAACCCTAGAATGTGTACAAGGTTGACATAATAAAATTTCAAGACTTTGTTGGCCCCAATCTCTCTCCATCTTCTCTATGATGGATCTTGCTATACTCTGTTAATTGTTTGCAAAGTCTTTTACTGTGCACAATAGTTATCATTACTATAAACAATTTTCTCTATATGAATAGCTAATCATATGGTTGTCTATTTTAACTGTTCTTTCTCACACACACACATCTAACAAACAAAGCATGGACAATATAAATTTTCTAGTACCTCGTGAGTGGAGGCCCTATATGATTAATAGATAGACAACCCTATGAGTATGCTCCTATATATGTGATCAAGATATAGTTATTAAATAATAGGGGGTTTGAAACGATCCATCGCCATTGATCCGAAGCTAGGCGAAAGAAGATGTTGTTGTACGTGTGAGCGACAATGGTTTGTATGAGGCAGGAGAGATGCCATCGCTACTCGGGTCGTTGTAACCCAACACCAATCTCCATTTATAAATCCAAATTTAATTACTCAATTCAAAGCCTTCCATTTTAAATGCATTAAATAAATATCGTTGGAATAGTTGGAATTGCCCTTTGGATGAGGGATTGAAGGATTTCAAAAATTGATTTGGTGTTGAGTTTCACTTGTGGTGATTAATGACACTGATGGGAAGTCATGATTTGGGCCAGAGATGTTAGATGTCTGTGAGAATCTGGAGGTGGAAGATAACTGTCATTGATGGCCATAATGGTGGAGGGATGGTGTGTTTGGTGGATTGGAAAGTGGAAAGGGAGAAGGAAAAAACAATTTTATTGTTTGGGTGGGGATAACTACACCCCATTACTCTCTACACCACACTCCTTTCACACATCTATCTCTACACCCCAGCTAAGTACCTATTGTACCCTTTTCCAACCAACCCAATTAATAACCCACCAACCAGGCTAATTAAACACCTACCCCTCCCACCAAAGTCTGGACTACCATTTGAAGGAGCCTTTGAATGCACGAACATAACTCCCACCCCCTCCAACGTGTAAACTCTACAATTAGTCCAAGGTGAAACGAACCAGCAGCAACAAAACAACAACACCATCAACATTTTGTATTTCAGATTCTATTTGTTCAAGTTTTGAAACTCATCAACAATGTCTTCATCTATTGGTATAAATTTTCATCATCTTCTACATTAAAATACTAGTTTTAGGTCTAATTTAAATATCAATAACCATATAGAGTTAAATGCTAGTATGAAATGCATGAATTTGTGTTGAATTTTCGTAAAAAGAATACAAAAATTTGAAATTTTTTGACTGTAAACCCCACTTGATGTTCAGACCTGTTTTGGTAAACACTCAATAGGCTCTTCATCTCAAGCTGGTCGAACACTCAATAGGCTATTCATCTCAAGATGGTCGAACATTCAATAGGCTGTTCATCTCAAGCTGGTCGAATAGTCAATAGGGTGTTTATCTCACTCTGGCCGGACAGTCTATGGATTATTCATCTCACTCTGGCCGAACTTCCTATGGGTTGTTTATCTCACTCTGGTCGAACATCCCATGGGCTGTTCATCTCACTCTGGCCGGACACTAAGGACACAGTTCATCACACACTGGCCGAACTCTCCCTTCGTTGTTCATCACAAACTGGCCGAATTTCAGCCTGAGCACACTTTACTTTACTTGCGTGATTTTGTTGGAACTAGAACCTAAGTATCATTAATTTATGTGATGTTTACAAGACAATGAATAATGAAATTTTATGAAAGGAGGCCAAGGAGAAGGCCGACGACATCGGCTAGAAAAGAAATGGAACAAGAACGTCAACAAGAACCAGAAGTACAAGTCCAACAACTGCATGAGATGTTGCAAGATCACGAGCAGGGACATGGACAGGGGCAGGGGCCAAAACATGAGCTTTTTCAGCAGCATCAGGACCCTTTTCAGCAGGATCAATACCCTTTTCACCAGGATCAGGATCAGGATCAATATCAGGAGTAGAAGCATTTATTTGGGCCTGAGATTGAGCGTGGATTTCCCAGTGGTCCGCGTGATACATCATTGCTGACTTCGTATGAGTCACATGTAGCTACATTTATTTCGGCCGGTAAAGAAGAGTGAGGAATTCTAAAATGCTACAATCACACACAAAAATTGCTTAATTGGGTCATTCCTAATGGCGAAACTTTGAGGGCCTTTCGGGCTATGGTCAAGGACAGTGCACTTAATCAACTAAGGCAGGTATGCTATGCTAATGTGAATAAGGTGTTAGTTTCTACTTTCGTGGAACAATGGCATCTAGAGACTAACACTTTCCATATGCCTTTCGGGGAGATGACCATTACTTTAGACGATGTGTTTTGTTTGCTCGGTCTTCCGATTGTGGGTGATCCATTATCTTGTGCTAGGGATGTCGATGTCGCATATGTGAGTCAGATGTTGGGAGAGCCACTTGAAGAGGTTTTTGAGGTCATGAGAAATAAGAGGGGCGTTTCGGTGACATTGGAGTGGCTACGTGTGAGGTTTAATGATGATGTCACGTCTGAGGATGAGTTTAGGGTGGGTTGTGCTGTGAGGGTATACTTCTTATTGGTCTTGGGTTACATGATATTTGTTGATAAGAGCGGGACCCGTGTACCTATTGCATACTTAGAGTGGCTTGAGGATCTTGAAAATCTAGATACTTATGCGTATGGAACTACCACCCTTGCATATTTATATAGACAACTAGGGCAAGCATCTAGGTATAACACGAAGCAGATAGTTGGTTCCATGACATTACTTGAGATAATAATTATAATTATTTTATACTTTTATGTTGTGTATTTACTATTAAAGTTATGATTTTTTATTTGATACTTTAATCTCTTAAAATATATGTTTTATTGCATTTAGGCATGGATCTACTTGCGGTTTCCATATCTGAGGCCTCCACATAATGTTGATTACAAGTCCAAATACCCGCTTACACATAGGTGGACCCCGCAAGGGAATCCGGGACGATGCGCTGACCGTTTGTTGGCATCATGTGAGCAGTTAGATAGACTGACGAGCCGTGACGTGAGTATACGTATTTTTCTATCAATTTCAACAACTTTTTAATATTAGGCATGGTATTGAAAGTTTTTGACTTTTTGTTGGTCTATTGTGTTAGGTTGACTGGCTTCCTTACGACAGTAAGGTCAGGGAGCGGTTTGAATGGCATCGAATTACCACGTATCTGGGATGCATACAGATGGGCTCTATTGTCGAGCCATACCATCCAGACAGAGTCCTTCGACAGTTAAGGCATGTGCAAACGATTTCGAGGACAGTCATTGCTCCGAACTACGGCCCTCGAGATAACTCGAAGGCCTTGCCTCTGTGGCTTGGTTTTGCTGGGTACTGGTTGACATGCCCTTCGTGGTTGAGATTGTGATCCTAGTTATTTAGACTGGTGCTAGGAGCATTCACATGTAGTCATCTAGCCTCATGTTAGACGATCCAGATACTTTAACACCACTACGACTGATGCCGTTGTAGTTGACTCAGAGACATGATGTTGGGAGTTGTGAGGACTATGATTGATCCCATAGTGCGGCACTGGAGATCTGGTGACCGATCTATACCGTATGAGGATCTGGGCCCATTGCTTGATAGAGTTCACACAGTTATAAACGGTCCACCTAATGACGCAGGACCGCCTCATAGGAGGCAACAATGATTTTCATTGTCGGTGTTTATGTTTTTTTTTAAATGTTATGAGTTGTAAAACAATTTTTAGTATTTTTTGTGGTTATGAAAATTTTAGCAAACCTTTCATGAATTCATGTGACTTGGTTTTAATGTTATTTCATAGTAGCATAAAAGAAACATTAGCAGAACCTCAATATCATACATTATTTAAATACACATAACCGAAGCATCATTAAAAAGAGATAATTAACCAAAATGACACGTTCAAATACATGTTTTTAATATATTACAATCTGAACTACTCCAAATGTATACTATCAAAACTACCAACAACTATAGCTGTGCCTACATATTCACTATATGAAAGTTGTCGATTAATATAAAGTAATTTCCACACATTAACAGACGACGAGCAATTCTGGTCCCAGACCCACATCACAGTTTCTAATGGGTAACCATCATGTAAAAAAACCTACAAATAAATTGAGATGATGTCAATAAATAATTTAAACCAAATAACATGTCAACCAATGGTAAGTAAGTGAAGTAAAGCAATCGAAAGTGATCAAACCTGAATAAAGTTATCATCGTCTACTCTTCCGATACAAATAATATGTGGTGGGGTGCGGTCCTCAATGGTAGGTAAGTGAAGCAATGTTTTTTATCTAATACCATGAAAGCAATATTGTAATACGATGCCACCAAATGACCCATATCATTTGCATCAAACCAATATGCCTTGGGAGCACTAATGTCATTGTATTGGAGACTCGCATTCACTTTAGTAACATGATTACGTTCAATTAAGACACGCGTGTACAACTCCTAGTTTGACATCAACTCCATCGAAAAGTCTGCTCGAACCCTGCTCCATGACTCCTCACTTCTATAGATAAATCCTGCTATGGCATGAAAACTGCAATGACCATCACCAATGATATTCACTATGCCCAATATGAAAGGCCGAAATTCCTTCGAGAATTGTTGAACGTAATTACCACTAGCTTTCCCGGCTCTGGTACGTGGTCGCACAAGCTACAAATTAAATTCATAATATATATATATATATATATATATATATTCAGATTAACTTGAAAGTAAAAAAGTTTAATATCGGCATCTTTTCCTTAGGATGTGGAACTATAGTCAACGTGGGGGTTGCTGCAATGGACCAACCTCATATAGCAATCCTTGATTATAAGGGAAGCAACTATCTATCATAGACTCCACATGCTCAAACAAACTCGGAGCACGCTTGGTTAATTTTGAATATTTGACCTTAGCAGGCTTCGGACGATCACGAGTGTGAGCCTCATCCCGTGGAGCAATTAAGGAGTTTGTTCTCACCTCTTTCACCTCTATCGTTCTTTTAATGATTAACAACTTTTCTGACTCAGGAGCATTCTCATAATATTCACGAATCGCATCATACATGCTATTGAATCAATTGTCCATATCCAGCTTCACTAAAACTTCAACATTCTCAGGAGTAGGTAACATATCTAATTTCCTCCAAATGAATCAACCTGATCAAGGGGAATTGGTATGTTATTTCACTTATACTCAGTAATCTCATGACGAAAAGGCATCCCGCATGTCTTTCGAAGTACACAACCACACAACAACAGGTCTATATAGCCATCTTCAGGTATATTGGTCATCTCATTGTATATCATACTCAATGCATGAATAGACACCAAACATCGAAGGTGTTGAAATATAACCGATCTGTACTTCAGAAGAACCACTGTAAGGCTCTTCGTGAATGACACCTTGATTACAATGTGAGATGTCTCAATGAGGGTATGGAACTGTTTCCAACATGTCTCAAAGTCACCTTGACTTGATTTCAGTTGTATTTTCAAAGCTGCATGTTGAATCTCCACCCTGAAATAAGATACAACTAATATTTGTATTTCATGACAAAATTTACTATTAAACAATGAAATGTTGACAAAATTAAAATACCTGTTTGTTGTGTTGTTGTCGAAGTGCATTACATTATTCATCCAAACTGACACAAATCTTTCCTTGTACGGCCGTATCCATTGCTTCATGACGTACTCAACCGCAATGGGCTAATCACTAAAATCATGTTCAAATCTCTTCAGGTATTCTTCATATGTTGTCTCATTTTTTGTATCCACCAAAAAATTCCAACAGATGTCAAATGTTTCCCATTGCACTTTCGAGTGAAAGTATTTCTTACAATTCGGAAGGATGTTTTTGTTGATATGCCACCGACAAAGGAAGTGTTGTAAGGTAGGAAAAGTTACCTCGATTGCATTCATTAACGCAAGATCTCTGCCAGCTACTATCACAGTTGGCAAGAAGGATTGATTCATCAAAGCTTTCCAGATACCAAGGGCCCAAATGTAGTTATCTTGCACCTCCGACCCCATATAGGCAGCTACAACAAAAAATGTCATATTTGTCGACGTGACACCAATAATCTCCAACAAGGGTAACTTATATATGTTAGTCTTGTAAGTGCAATCAATGAAGAGAACCTTGGGAAAAGAACGCAATAGCTCAACGCTTGTTGGATGAGCAAAGAACAAATCTAAAACAGTGTTAGTTTTTTCACATCTCCTATGATGGTAGTAATATCCATGCTCCATCAATTTTGCCACAAGCTGCTGCATTTGCGATCGACCATCACGCTCGATAATTTAATTCTTCATAGTCTATATTGAAGACTTATTACTTTGAAACTTCTCGTGTAAACCTTACAAAATGTCTTTGGGCCTCGAATTGGCATGTGACATGTCAAGAACATAAGCCTTCTTCCGGTCTGATAACCGACCACCAATGAGCGGCCATGCATGTGAGGGGCCTCGGTATGGTTATGCAACCCACATTCCACCTGAAGTTCCCATACTCCCTCACATAATTGTATGCCCTTCAAACGAAATGGACAACCACATTTCTTCAATCCACGTTCTCTATTGCTCTTTGTTACTTTACTCGAATCATCACCCTTTTTTTAACAAGGTTGTCCACCAAGTTCACAACCCAAAGTCAACCGAGGTCCTCTATTTGTCGTACCACTATCAGACCTAGTAATTACTATCACAAGCCCATTCTCCCTTCCGGTCGCACGCACCCAATTAAACAAATCATCACGAGATGAAAAATATGAGTCATTTACGAATACATTACTGTAATCTATAACAATCTGTTGTTGAAGAGGAATGATCGTATCATTTAATCATTTACAGGACCAACGGCACTGTACTTAGTAGGAAACATGTTTTTTTTTTTTAGAGAAACAGGGGCAGCACCCTGCTAGATTTTATTAATATGAAATAAAGAAAAACAAACTTGAGGGGGACAACCAGCCTTGCCCTTATAAATGGGAGGACGGAGGAGCATGACCTCGAAACAGGAAATAAAATGATTTTCCAAATAAAACATCTAGACATTAAGAAAGCCTCACATAAGCAGTACCAATCGAGTCCAAATGAAGGAGACCACGAATTTTCCTAGGAAGGTCGGAAGTAGAAGAGAAAAGATGATCCTGACCATGATCATAGACCATGTTAGCAAGCGCATCAGCAACACTATTAACTTCCCGAAGGCAATGAGAGAAAACAAGCTGCATAGAGTCCCGAATAGCTCTGATGGCTCGAACAAAATAAAGAGAATTCCAGGGAGGGCTGGCTTTGTTCATGATACAATCAAAAAGGACTTTAGAATCAATCTCAACATGCGCCCCTTTTTACTGGTGCGAACATATCCAATCAACCCCTTGAAGAAGGGCACGACATTCGGTCAAGAAGCTAGAAGAGGTACCGAAATGAGAAGCAAAAGCATGGATCAGCTCACCATTATAATCGCGAACAATACCCCCACCCGCACTATCACCCGGGTTGCCTCGACAAGCACCGTCCGTATTGAGTTTGACCAAGCCTACCATAGGTTTCAACCAATAGACAACGCGAATCTCTTTATGAACAAAACGACTCCGGTAAATGGGATAATCAAAGAGAATGTCCCAGTTATCCAGCGGGAAGGAAGGCAAACCCGCCACTATCAAAATGCTAGAGATCTCCTGTTTAATATGATCAACCAGGTGAAGAGCTGAAGGCCGTTTACCGTCATGAAGGGCCTTATTTCGAAACTTCCACAGTTCCAACAGGATAATAGAAGGGGTGATCAAGAAAATCAATGAGCCTTTTTTATGCCACCAAGCGAAACAATTTTTCTCTATGGAATACATAGCAGGAGAAACAACCCCTAATCTGTGAAAAACAGTCCAAACATGTCTAGCAATCGGGCTGAGAAGAAACACATGCAGGTAGGTTTCTCTCTGACCCGAACTACAACAAGAACACCGAGAAGCCAAAGAGATACCTTTCCTGATAATGCTCTCATCAAGGGGAAGCTTACGTTGCCAAAGCCTCCACATGAAGATACTGACTTGACGAGGTAAAGATTTATGCCAAATGAATTTAGAAGAACCAAGCTGAGTCTGAGGAGCACGAATCAAATCCCAGGATGAAAGCAAGGAGAAACGACCATTAGTTTGAGGACTCCATCAAGCGATATCAGGCTGGTCCGAAATGCAAATGCGAAAAGAGCGAATGGCAGCAACAACAACATTGCCAATAGAAGACTCGACCAAAGAGGAAAGCTGGCTTGGAGACTCAAATAAATCTGAAACTTGAACCAAAGAACTAGAATCAGGCTTGACAAGGTTGACGTCGGGCAACCATCTATCCATCTAGATCGAGCAATTTCCCTTACTGATCATCCACCGAATACGAGGCTTAGCCAAATCACGGACAACACACATGCGACGCCAAATATGACATCCAGACCCCGAAGAAATAATGGGGTGGGAAGAAGAACAATATTTAGTTGTCATAAAGTGAGACCAAAGGCTATCAATTGTCTGAAATTGCCACCAAATCTGAATGGCGAATGATTTCATAATGTCAGAGAGAGATCGAATCCCAATTCCTCCTTCTTACACCGGACGGTAACATTTATCCCAAGCAACCCAGTGCGCTTTATGTTTGCCTTCAATGGAGCCCTAAAAGAAATTAGCCAGAAGGCGATTAATCAGATTGAGAACAGCCATCGGAGGATCAAGGGAAGCTAACTGACATCACAATGGAATTCAAAACAAAATTGATTAAAGTGACTTTACACGCATGATTAAGGAAAAGACCAACCCAGGAACTAACTTTCTTTTGCAATTTTTCAATCAAAGGATCGAATAAAGCCTTTTTCTTTCTCCCCTCAAATAAAGGACATCCCAAATAAGTAACAGGGAGGGCACGAAAGGGGAAACCAAGATGGAGATGAATGAAATCAATTCTAGAGCTAGCCGTATAAGAGGAGAGCATGAAGCATCTTTTGTGAGCATTAATGAGCTGACCCGAACATTTTTCGTATTTGTCAAGCAATCGACGATGCTGAGATAAGGAGTGGCGATTTCTGTTACAAAAAATTACAACGTCATCAGCAAAAGCGAGATGAGAAATAATCGGACACCCACTGGATGAAGAAAAAACATAATGAGGGTGCAAAATCTGAAGCTCATTTAAACTACGACTGAGCACTTTAGCTACAATGATAAACAAACTAGGTGACAAGGGAGTGCCCATTAACCAGGACTGAAAACCAATTATCTGAGATAACTCGCCAAATCAAATCGATAAAGGTTTCACCGAATCCAAATTACCTCAACACCTTGATCAGAAACAACCACGAGACTCTATCAAAAGCTTTAGCCATGTCCAACTTGAGAGCCATTAACTCTCTTCTTTAGATACTGAGTCAATTCATGAGCCAAAAGAAGGTTATCCTGGATAATTCTCCCTTTAGTGAAGGCACTTTGATTGTCGGAAATAATCAAGGGCAGAACAGAAGCCAGACGAGTCGATAACAACTTGGATATGATCTTATTACAGAAGTTACAAAGGCTAATCGGGCGAAGATCCTTAAAAGAAGTAACATGGTCCGACTTTGGAATAGTAATAAGAAGGGTGCAAGTCCAAGCTCGTGGCATAGAAAAGCCAGCGAAAAAATCCAAAACCGCATGATGAAGATCTTCTGCAATAATATCCCAACACACCGTAAAGAATTTACTCGTAAAGCCGTCCGGACCAGCCGCGCTATCCCCACTCAGCGAGAAAACCACCTCCTTAAGTTCTTCCAGAACAGGCGGGGCAGACAAGAAAGTATTCTGGGCAGAGGTGATACACTAAGGAATAACGTTAAGAAGATCATTATTCTCCAAGGCCGTGGCTTGAAGTTGATCCTGATATAATTCAACATCAGCAGCTTTTGTGACGACCCGACCCAGATCCCAAGACGAGATCCCAAGGTCGTGCCGTCAGAACAAGCTAAGAGACAGACAAGCACCTGCTAAGCATAATGGTGCGTGTCAAAAGATGAGCCATCAAGCTCGAAACAAAAAGGTAAAGTCATAATGGCGAAATGAACCAACAAAAACTAAAACCTGCGGAAGCAAAAACAAAATGGGACCCGAGCTAACAAGCTTCGAAATAAAAACAACCAAAGAGATAGTAAATCTCTCGGCCCAAAAATTCGACGCATGTGACGCAACATTAGACACGCGCAACAAACCATCAGCAACCAAAGGCCGGCAACTAACAAAATCCCAACCTGATAAACACCACTCAACGGCTACTACAACATGCCTAGGACAATTCAACTACAACAATATAATATCAATGCTAAACCACCAACCAAGATCTCACGACTAAAGCTGTCGAAGGTAGGAACAACAATAACACAATACTAGAATAAACGAGGCACACATGCTCGAAATGACAACGGGAATAATTCCTAAAGATACAATAGCTCGGCTATACCAACCGGCTCCTAAATACATAACAATAATATATTACTATAATCTACCCAAGTAAAGTCTACATAACTTTACATCCGTGTCTCACAAACAAATAACAACATTAATATTAAATAACTCCAAGCTTATGGCCTGGAAGACCACCTGCTAGAAATCGCTATCCGAAGTCGCCGCGCGTACTAACGGGATCACTGCACACACTAGGGAAAACAACCACACGGAGTGAGTCATAATGACCCAGTAAGTTACTAAATGCAATTGTATGGCATGTTATGTCATGACATGGCATAATGCACAAGCATATATAAAAGTCATGGTATCATACTAGTATACCAACAAGAAGCATGTACTTAATTTTCAAAGCACATAAACTCACATAAACCATGTAGCATAATATCTTTCATCTAAATGCTTATATATAATTAAATATGTGTAACAAGAAACGTAAATCAAATTGTTACAACCAAATCCGGGTCCAACACCCAACCAAACTTACCATGGGATTCATCCTCAATCCAAAATCCGGGTTCAATACCCAACCAATCATATCCTGGGGTTTCGTCCCCAAATAATCACAACTCATCAGTTTTCCTTTTGAGTACTCATTACATTCATCCAACCTAGGATGAGAAATGAGAGCTCGATGTCAAGTTAGATGGCATAACTCGAGATCACATCCCACTATTGGCCAAATAGTGAGGAGAAAGGGAACTAATGCAACGATTCATAGCGATTGTTTCCAAAGGCTATGAATCGTCCCATTACCGACACTACAACCAAACCCGCCACCTGGACTCAAACAAAAAATTCTTAAGTGGCTATTTACTTGCATAAACCAAATGAGACCAAATTTATTAATATCGGGCTCATTAAATCATGTAGGACATAATGCTCTACAACATCCCATAAACCATGCACATATTTGCATATAAACAAGTAGGACATAATGCTCTACAAAATCTCATGAACAATGCATACATTTGCATATGACCAACATGTTCAACTAACTTACAAGTTTAGTTCAAGAACCACATATTGAGGTACTCATTATTCCTCAAGTCATCACCCAAATCAAAGATAACATATAAGATTAATAAATCATAATGCGAGGTCTACAATAATCCTCTACTCAAAATCAAACCAAAGACTACTACGTTAGTCTAAGAATATCCACAATTCAAGACTTAATATTTTAGTCTTTATTTTAAGTACACCGGGCTCGTTCATAGTCTTAATCGTCATATATGATCGACATCACTAATTCCATACTCAAGAACATCATGACTACTCCGTAGTCACTTTCTCACAAGTGCTTTTATATGCACGCAACCAAAATCCTTAAGGGGAGAATTCTTTCTTAATCATCTCTTAATTATACTCGTGACCATATGTTGGTCTCTAATGTCCCGTGCTCTAACAAGCATGATCAAAATATATTTCTAATAAGTCTCCATAACATGAATGTCTCAATTGGACACAAACCCAAAACCCCGGTGTGCACAATCATAACCAAACAAACCCAAACATTGTAGGGTTTCATCCCAAGGCTCATTAACATTTTATTGGCCTTATAACGACTCGGTTGAGTCTTAATACTACATTTCATTCTTTATGTGTTTCATAAATCCACACTTTAATATCTCATTAAAGTTTACAACAAAATCCCAATATTCATTCGGGCTTGATTCCCAAGCCTAAAAATCCATAAAGTTCATCATAATTATAATTCCATTTAAAGTTTGGAGACTATGCATTTCACAACATTAATCAAACGAAATCCAATCGTCGTAGGATTTCAACCCAAATTCGTTTAGCACATTATCGAACTTATAATGACTCCGTTGAGTCAAATCTACACTTTCCAAAATTTAGGGCATAGAAGCCATGGGCCTCAATACCCCCCCCCTATGTTCATAACTATCATCAATAGCCATCTTCCCAAGTTCATTGAACTCACAAAAACCCAACAAAACACTTATCAATAGAACATAGAACAAATTCGCCAGTTTGTGCATAAACTCATTTAAATTACCTTACCAATTATACTCTCCAAAACATGAATAAATCACACAACATGGATTAATACATTATACTACACATATATAACCTATTAATCAAGGTTACAATCATGTTCATTAAGCCAAATCATCATTTGGGCATAACTCCTTCCAAGTAACTTCACCAATCATGCTCATAAACATGAAATAAATCACATAGCAAGGATTAATACATTATACTACACATATAACCTATTAATCAAGGTTACAGTCATGTTCATTAAGCCAAATCATCATTTGGGCATAACCCCTTCCAAGTAACTTCACCAATCATGCTCATAAACATGAAATAAATCACATAGCAAGGATTAATACATTATACTACACATATATAACATATTAATCAAGGTTACAATCATGCTCATTAAGCCAAATCATCATTTGGGCAAGATCCCCTTCCAAGTAACTTCACCAATCATGCTCAACACACATGAAATAATCACATAGCAAGGATACATAGGCTACTTTACATATGAATCTCATATAAATCTAGGTCTCACATAGGTTCATCCAAGATAATTCATCAATTAGAAACCTAGGGTTCATGGCATCTCTAATCAAGCCCTAAAATTGCACCCAGTGACCTCACATAGCACCAAGGTTGTTTTCCCTAGGGTCAATGGGGCCAAAAGAAAGAGAAATAAGGGTAGTAACTTACTTTTGTTCAGCCCCTACAGGTCACAATCCCGAAATTCTTGGTGGTGGTGGTGTTCTCTTCAACCTTCTCTTCAAAACTATGGTGTAGATTGGGGGAAGAAGATCCCAAGCTATGGCCTCCAAGATTGAACCCTCAAGAACCCTAGAAATCTCCTCTCTCAAGCTCTCCCACGTTTTTTGTGAAGTGTAGGCAGAAAATGAAGTGTTAGATGTGGAGGTTGGGGTTTAAAAGAGTTAATACGGTAAGTGGGTGATGTTTAGATTAGTAGGTTTGTTTCTCCTTAATTACCCACACTAATCCACCTCCAAATCTCAATTAGATGGTTAGGACATGTCTTAAGGTAGTTAGGATGGTTTAGGATTAGTTTAGGATGGGTTTGGGTGGGGTTAAGATGGGCAAATGGGTGAAACACAAGAAAAATCCCGTAACAGGGAATCTGCCCCATGCGGTCGCATGGCTAAGGGATGAAGTGACCACTTCACTTCAGCAATTTCCAATTTTTCCACTTTGCTCCCTTGTGTGTTCTAGGTCTCTCCCGCATGTATCCTTGAGCCTTAAAGATTCAAAATGGCTCATAATTCAATCCTTAATGTCCTCATACTCTTAGCTAAACAAAACAAGTCTCAAACCACTTTTAAAGTAGGTCCAAAACCCTCACAACAACTCCCGAAACAACCCGGAGCAATACCGACGCAAGGCGCGACATCTCGCTAACGAAACGTCGAATGAAACCACAAACCGACGGGCAACAACCCATGGTTGTAAACACCTAAAAGGCTACAAAATAGGCCTGAATGCCTCTCATATGAAGAACAACAGATAGGAGAAAAGGACACCCGAAGGGCGAGACAATCACCCGGCTCAATCTCGAACTACGCGATAAGGAGAATTGCTATCCTCGAAGCGTCGAAACTTCACGAGACTTAAGGAATGCATCCAACTTGAAGTCTAATACATATAAACATGTTATTTAATCATCATGTAAAGATCTAGGACCAAATCGAGGTCAGGAACACAAAACCCGAGTAAACTCTCAATCGCGTCGCATTTCGACTATCGTCGGGTCACGACTTGTGACTTTAGCAACTCAACAACTATATGGCATCTCTTAATAGCATTTGGTATTAATGTGATCTCACCTACCCGTCCAGACTCTCTCACAAACTCAACGAGCAATCAACCGAATAAGAAATGCGAGCATTGCACGCAATTCAAGATAACCGGGAATCGGGGTCTTACAGCTTTGATATCTTCTTCATTGGAGATAATATTCCCATGCAAATCAACAATAGAATGAAGGTGTAATTTACGGCGAGACTGTTGAACCGAAGAATGGAACAAATTGGTATTCCCGTCACCTTCCTTAAGCCATCGCAGATGAGATTTCTGCCTCCAATAATCTTCTTCGGTTTTCGGCTTTAGCTTAAGCGTAGCCTGGGCCAAATGGAGTGCTTCGCGATTAGCCATTGAATTGTCAAGCTCATAGCCCAACTCTTTTTCCAACACAACATCTTCAGCCTCCTTTATCGCTTGGAAAATGTTACCAAACTTTTGCTTGTTCCATAACTTCAAGGCTAACTTAACGGATTTAAGCTTGGAAGAAAATTTCACCATAGGACGACCCAAAGCTGTCCTTCCCCAAGCTTCTTTAACAACCTCCAAAAAAGTGGGATGCTTAACCCAAATGTTTAAAAAATGGAACTGATAAGGCCTCACCCTAGAACAGCTCTCAGCAACAATTAGGAGAGGCGAATGATCAGAATAGGTACGATTTAAATGCTCAACCCGAGTTACAACAAAATAAGAAGACCAAGCGGAGTTAGAAAGAGCTCTATCAATTCTTTGGAAGATAACAGCTTGCCCATCCCTTTGATTGCACCAAGTAAATTTACTGCCTTGAAAACCAAGATCAACCAAACCTGCAGCAGTCAAGCTATTTTGAAAATCCAGAGCTCCTTGTCTATCCCTTCCTACACCACCAATTTTTTCATGAGGGCCAAGGATGATATTGACATCACCTCCAACCAGCCAAGGAGAATCACGGAAGTCAGACCCCATGTCAATCAACTCATTCCATAGGCTTCTACGCTCAGCAACAGAACATTTAGCATAAACAGAAGTAATATGGGCCGGTTGAGACCAAGAGAAGTGTTGGATACGAAGAGATAAATGCTGAACATAATCAAAAAACACCTGACACTTGAGAGAAGATTTAGCAAAGATCCAAATAGAATTAATCGAATTGCAAAAGAAAAAACAAAATTTAAGACTACGAGCAAGAAATTGAATGCTAGACTTATCTATCATGGGTTCACAAATGGAAAGAAAGGAAATGTGATGAAGCTTGACCAATTTTTTAAGGCGGGTAACCGTAACCTCATTACCCACTCCCCGTAAATTCCAGAAGAGACTATTTTTTGATACGGGGAACATCTGGACTTCGAGCAGCATGGGGCTTTGCATGCACTTGAGATCGAGTAGTTTTATTCGAGGGGGGAATAACTTGGGGCTTACGAGCTAATTTTGGAAGAGCAGACACTTCTATATTCAAAGCATTCAACTGAGAGACATTCGGGTCCTCCTCCTCCCCAAGAGATTGCAGGATTTCAAATCGATTAGGGGACGCAACAGGTTCATTATGAAGTTGCTCATACCCTTCCTCCATATTTTCCACTTGCTGTAGCTTGATATGATCAACGGGATCGATGCCATCAGACCTAACATTAGGCTCCAAATTAATGCGATCAATAGGGTGAATGTCATTCACCATATATAACATTAGGTAAGGTCTCCACACCTTTAGCAAGAACAACTTCCAGAATATTGCCACTAGGATCAGATAGACCAGAACCCTCAACCGAAATAGGGTCACCCCTACCAACGGATTATGAACCGAATCGCCTTATCCACTATTGCTTTCCCCAATAGGTCTTTTGAGGAGAGGAATGCATGGGAGGAGCAGCTTTAGGTTTCCATGCGCTAAAAGTAGTATTTTCCTTTCGTGCCCTTGTCTTGCTTTTTTCCTTCACGGGGACGTTAAGATTATCTGTTTCCTTACCTTTCATCTATTGTTTGACGTACAGTTTGTAGGAATCCCCATCATGACCTTGTCTATGACAAAAAGTGCAATACAATGGAAGTCTCTCAACCTCTATAGACTGCCAAAATCCTCGGAGAAGAAGAGCCACCGTCGATCCAAATACGAAGTCCTGAATGGGAGATGTGAGATTGACTTCAATACAAATCCGCTACACTAGGTCTCAAGATAGGTTTGCCATTGGAGAATCGATTAACAAGGGTTTGCCGATCATGTTTCCAATAGAGAAAGTGCATGTTTGTTGAACGTAAAAATAGGGAGATTAGGAAGGGAAAACCACACCGAACGATGGGGCTTTCAACCTCGGACGAAATTCGGTGTCCATTTAAACACACGCATTGGAAAGGCACCAACAAACCATTGGTCTTTGATCCAAAGACGCTGGAAATCGGCTTCATGATGCGCTTGAATGAGGACGTGCTTAGAGTCGAGGTGGCCTACGGTAACCGCAGCCTTGAGACCAAAGGTTAGGAATTCTTTACGCATAACCTCCATGGATGGACGGCCATGTGAAAATTTACCAACAAGAGTGAATTGGAAAGGCTTAGAAATAGCAGAAATAAGGGTTGGGGTTAGGCGGGGCGTGATCTCCCTTATATGTTGATGGCGGAATAATGGGAAGGGAGGTTTGGGAAGTTGAGGCGAAAACAATGTCGAAAGATTTCTTAGAAGAAGGAGAAGATGGCACCAGGAGAGGAGGGGCCTTAGTTGGTCGAGCTACGGCCCGAGTCAGCCATGCAAACGCCAAAACCTTATAGCATAAACCCTAGAGAGAAAAATCACTATCTTTAAAATTAAAACTTGTTTGCTTCCTCGAAAATAAGTAAAAAACATGTTTAAAATTCTCGATTATGTGTTGTTCATGCACCGTCTGACTGGATGTGGGTTCATTCGGCCGGGATGAGATGAACAAAATTGAGAGTGTTCTGGTCGGCCGAGATGAACAGAGGTGAGCAAGTTCGGCCAGGCTGAGATGAACATCAATGAGAGTGTTCGGCAAGGCTGAGATAAACATAATTGCTGGTGTTTGGCCAGAGTGTGCTGAACACCTTTAAGGTTGTTCGTCCAGCACTGGCTGAACAACTTTAAGGGTGCTCATCACACCAGAGCTGAACAACCGTAATACCCAGCACGATCTTTTTTTGCAAAAAATCAAATTTTAATCGAAGAAAGTGAAAGGAATACTTACATTACCCGACCCCATGACTTCTTTAAGCTCCTCGTAATGTTTTTTTTCACAATGTGATTATATTTAGGGTTGCTTTTGAGAGAGAGTTTTGAAAAATAAAATTGGGAGAAGAAAGAACAATGAAGGTCCCGTAATGCTCTCAGCGTGTATTTGTGTTTTGGGAGTTGGGGTGTAAATATAATACAATGGGGTGTAGGGAGTATTATTTGTCTTTTAGTATAAGGGTATTATAGTGATTTGAATGGGGTGTAAAGATAAATTTATGGGGTGTAATGCCTAGAAGGGTTCATTAGGTCATTTCACTTAATGACATTTTTGTAATAATTCAAGTGGGTGTAAAAATAGGATTTGGGTGTGGTTATCCCTCCCTTATTATTTTGATTGTATAAATATAGAAATTAAGTGTGACATGTGAGGGTCATGTGACACACTTTCGTTAGCCATTTTGGATAGTTGTTAGAAGAGTTACTCAGTTGCCAACGGTAAAGGGGTATTTTGGTCTTTTGATAGATTTCCATCCAACATAACTAATGGAAATAACTTGAGTGACGTTATTAAATATTCGAACCAAGTACGGTGATTAAAGTGTGAAAAAAAATGTAGAGTGGGCAAAACCTTGCTAAATGCATGTAGGGTGACCAAAATGAGAATTAAGTCGAAATAAACAAGGATGTATACTGTTTACCCTCACACAATCAAACTTCTCTTGCCAATTCCAAATTCCAAATAAACACAAACAATGAAGAAAAAAAGTCCTCCAACAAGCTTAGATTTGTTTGGCTTAGTAATTTGTTATTGTGTGTGTGTGTGTTGTGTGTGTGTGTGTATATATATATATATATGGTTTGGTTCGATCTCAAAATTGATTGATTTTTCAATTTGGAATCGAAACTGACTTGTTTGGTTTTGTTTGGTTTGGTAGTTCGGCGATTCCGGCTTACTCCCCTACATGACACATCCAATTTTAGACTGTTAAAGAAAAAAAATTGATGTCCATATATAACTATATCCGAGTATATATCAACTCTATAATGTAACTAATTTGTTAGTCATGGTTTTATGACATGCTTTGCACGTACATACAATTTAATACATTTGTGTAAGGGTTAACTTCACCATTAGTCCCTAAACTTTGACCAAACCCATCATCGGTCCCCAACTTCAAAAGTCATCACCGGTGACCAAACATCGCCCTTTTTGTTCACCTAGTAGTCCTAGCCCTAGTGTCGCTTTGTGTATTGTCGTAAGTGAGCATGCTACTCACATGCACAAAAATTAAGGGCAAAACAGACTTTTTCATTTCAAATAAGGGATCAGTTTGTTATCATCATCAAAATAGGTTGTCATGGATAACATCATCAAAATAAGGGGGCCAATTGACAATTTTTATACCCAGTTCATCTTCTCAGTTTAACCTCCATTAAAATGTGAAGATCAAAAACCTTAAAATCACTGCAAACAACCGGCCGATGATCCGGATTCCCAAACACCACACACTTCTTCTTCATGGAAGCAGGAAAACATTCAGCACTTGAATTGAAAGCAACAAATATTTTATCGGCCAATAGGGAAAGAATCCAATTGGCCGTTCCAGGAACCGAATTATGTTCGTAAATCACTAACTTTATGCCATTCAGTATGGCAGCAAGGCGGATAAGGAAAGAAACATAGCCACATGTTCCAACTAAAATTTGGGGGTTAAATTCATGCAACTAGTGCCAACTTTGAATTAGGGTTTTGATGAGATTGTAAGGCAATTGGAAAAGATTTGGAGGAGTGACCGTGGCGAAAGAAATGGAGGCAAAAGGGTAACCGGTGGCAGGGACGGCAGTGCTTTCCATTCCAGTTGGGGTTTGGAGGAAGAGTATTTTAGTGTCTGGGTATATGGATTTGAGCTCATTTGCAATGGCAATCACATGGTATATGTGACCTCCGGTGCCGCTAGCGGCAAACACCACCTAGAGGGCTTCTGTGTTGTTGCTGATAGTAGTTTCAGGGTTGGCATTTCGGTTGTTTGTTTGGTTTAATGATAGACAAGTGATGAGCCTGAGGTACCTGCAATGAAATAATTAACAAGTTCCAGTGAATTCAAATGTAATTATGTTGAGTGTGAGGGAGAAGATGAATTGGGTATTAAAATTTTCTCATTGCCCCTTATTTTTATGATGTAATCCATGGCCCCCTATTTTGATGATGGTAACAAACTGACCCTTTATTTGAAATGAAAAAGTCTGTTTTGTCCTTAATTTTTGTGCATGTGAGTGGCACATGATCACTTAACGGTAATACACAAACGACTTTAGGTCTAGGGACTAGTGGTGAACAAAAAGAGCGATGTTTGGTCATTGGTGATCACTTTTGTAATTGGGGGACTGATGATGGGTTTGGCCAAAGTTCAGGGACTAATGGTGAAGTTAACCCTTTATGAAATTTAGACCCCTTTAGGGTTTTCTTCGTATGCCAGCTATCCTTTGTGTGTATAAAAGGCTATGAGAGGTTTTACTCTAATCGTCATCCTTTATCAGTTATGGTCGATTAGGGTTATAGCTACTCTCTACCACCGCACCTTTGAAATACCTTCGTCTAGAGTTCTTCGTCGGTCAACATATCAATGGTAGTCAACTCCTCTTTCTCACTCTCTCCTTCCTTCTCCCACGTGCTTGTTTTAGTTTCCATTAATTTCTATTTTCCTATAAAGAATTCATACTTAATAAGATGGATTTTAGGGATTGATCTTGAAATATGGAATTTAGGGTTTCATCTTGAAATCTTTTTATCAAGTAATTGTATTTTTACTTTTTGCATCAATAATAAACATAATTTAAATTGTTGTCTCGATAATCTTTCTTTATTTTATAATGGTTTCGATGACATCTGAGTTTATCAGCCATATGTATAAAGCTTTAGAAGATGTTCATACTGATCCAATTTTGTGATATTGTATAACTGAACTAGACTTATCCTACTAGATCTAGTGTAGATATAGCTAGATCAGTTCTTCGTATGGTTTATTTGTCTTGCGCTTCTCTCAGTTTGTAAATAAACTTTTCTTACATGAAATTGTTGCTGCTCCATTGTCGATAACAGTTTTAATTAATTTATTAGTTGTTTATTTGGGTATGGGTAGTGAGAGCTTACTATAAAGAATTAATACTCTTGTCCGTGCCGATGACACGGCGCCAATTTGAGAATTTATCAATAAATGAAGCAGATAATGTGGAAATGAATTAATATTTACTTATAATTTGTAGGAGTTGGATATATGTATACACTACACAACAAAAAGAGGAGAAAACTCAAATACCTAACAAAATAAAATATTTTACTTCGATATTTATTTCATAAGAAAACCAAGAAATAAATATTTTAATTGTAACTACTGTTAAAATACGAAAATAAAATTTTATTGTTTTGTCAATAACGAAAACTTAGTCTTCTTCTTTTGGGGGTTCTTACTTAATAACAGTGGTTAGTTTGGAAACATGAGATGCAATAACTTTGTCCATTATTTCCACCTACCCATCAGACAAAGAAAATTCAAACACATTCAGTTAACCAAATTTTCTGCTTCATCTACAAAACTCGAATCCTCCCACATATTATCATACAAAATCTAACAGGCGAACGGAAATTAAATTAAAAAGAATCATTAATGAAGTACTAAAAGAAAAAAATTAAAATACAAATATTTAATTACAAAAATTAATTACAAAACTTACGAACAATTTTTTTTATAAAAAAAATAAATCGAAGTCAGACATAAATTAAATTGGGATTCAGTTGATTACGATAGCAATCAATTAAAAAACTACCACAAAATATTTGTAAAACCATAAAGGTCATTTTATTATTAATGAACTACTAAAAATATTATTTTCTTAAAAAAATTGATTTTCAAACGGAGTCTCTTTGCTCTAAACGGAGGGATTAATTAATAATTTGTATAAGAAATTGCAGGCCGAACAAAAAAATGGGCCGGACAAAAATTAAATTGATTAAGTTAATTACGATAACAGTTAAAAATTAAAAAAAAATATTTCAAATTACAAAATTTACGATTTTTTTATATTTTTTTTATTTGTATACGAAATTGCGGGTCAGAAAAAAATTAAATTGATTAGGTTAATTATGATAATAATTAAAAAGAAAAAAATTAACTGAATAATTATGACCATAATATATCAGTAAAACAATAACTGTAAAACTATAAAATCGTAAAATAATAACTGTAAAACCGTAATATCTCAGTAAAAGAGTAACTAACTAATACTGATATACTGGCCGGTAATTAGCTTTTTGTAACCGAGTGTTTTATATTATAGATAGGTTCACGTGTGAAATTTCTGTAGAGGAATCCTAACCAACGAAGAAGTTGGTTACTCTCCAGTTTCCAATCTCTTTCACTCTCTATATATACTACTTTCTCTCTCTAGAATCTCTTGTACGTATTTGGTCTCTCTTGAAATATTGTTAGCATGCTATTGCTCTAGCCAAACGTCCCGCGATCCAAACCCAATTTTTCTCCCCCGTTCGAATCAATTACAAACCCAACATTTTCTCCAAATCAATTAATTTATTCCAATCACTATTCAATTGGGGTGTAGACGATGTGGATTCGACGATTAGATTCGAAGGTCTATAAGAACAGAAACCAAATGAAGAAGATCGAAGACCAATAGCTGCTTCCATCTATAAACCCAACATTTTTTCCAAATCAAATTAACAGACCCTAAAATTCAATTCAAACCACCAACAATAAGAAAATCAAATTACATAATTAAGAACTTTAACCGGCGATGGAGGCGATGAGACTTGAAGAAAGACGATGAGACTATATATACAGATAGAGAAAGAGAGAGGCGTCGGCTTGACTAACTACTACTTTGATAGAAACTGGGTGGAGTAAATAGAGAGAGAGGGTTGGAGGAGAAAGTAGGTGGAGTCATAGGGGGAGAGAGGGGGTTGAAGAGATAATAGTGACGCTGTGGATAAATTTAACCGTTCTCATCTACTTTATGGATAAGAGAGTTAATTGCAAGAAAGAGGAAAAGAATACTCGCTGGGAAAACCGTCATTCGCATATGCGAAAGCTGAGGGAAATATGAGCTGTTAGATCACCGTAAAACAGTAAATTCTGACCCCTTTTTATCTCAAGTCAATTGTAAGCGTGTCACACTGATCTCTATTGTATTATAGATTTTGGACAAAAACTATTTTATTTTGAGATTTTTATTTAAAGAGTTCACTTTTAAAAATTAAGACATAAAAGTATCATTTTATTATCAATGACCTACTAAAAATATTATTTTTTTAAAAAAATTGACTTTCAAATGAAAAATATTTACCCAATGGAAAATATTTGTAGAATTTCAAACGAAGTCAAGAGCAGATAACGAACATGGATCGGATAAAAAAACATATTTCAAATGAGGAAAGTATTTTGTTAAAACGTAAATTTTAGAGACAAAATACGGAGTATTTTTATCTAAGACGATAAAAAAACAAATCAATAATGTCGTGCTTTTAGTGGACAGCTACCCAACCCAACTGTTGGTCAACAGTTCTCTCACATTCAAATTAAGGGTTTCAATTGTTTGAATTTTGATCCGAAATTCGATATTATTTATAAGATATTGTTGTAGTTTTTAAATTCGATTATTCGTGAAAGATCGCGAGTAGCTAGGATTCTCAAAGATTTAATGTAGCTTGTGAAAAAGCTACAATTAAAAAGTCACAAAAGACAAAAAAATAACGAAAACAGCGGAAGACTTAATACTAAAGCACGAAATTAATCACAAAAATTTACCAAACAATCTACAAGTCTATACTTGTAGATCTAGCCTTATGGCCAAAACGATTTCACTAAAAAGGATGAATCGTTTTACAAAAAACTATGTGAAATCACACAAAAAATATTCTCACAAGATAATGAATCTTGGAGAACAAAAACCCCACATAAACAATTAAACCAAACGTGGGAAGAAACAAAATCAGCTTCCTTTAAACAAAACAGGAAGCACAAAAAGCAGCACTTCGATGTTCTTGCCGATGTTGCAACAATGGATAACACATTCGGACTGCTGAACTTCGGCACTTCAAAACTGCTGCAGAAACTCCTCGGATCAGCTCACACCCTCTACGGTTTTTGTTCACTTTCTGGAGCTCTGTAAGAACCCCGAATCCCAGCTCCTGAATATATAGTATGCGCCTCCTACACACACCCAAAAACAGTCCGTCTACTACAAGGAAAATGATTAGTTTTTAAGGAAAAAATCAACCACTTACCAAACTAATGGGATTTTGTTACCATAAATGACTCATAGACTTTAGGACCAAGAAAATCAAAAATCTTTAGGAAAATTATGTTTCCAAAAATGATAAAACCTTAAGGACCAAGGAAAAACAAAATCTAATTAAATATTTTGTTACCAAAAATAACTAAACTAAATCTAATAAAATATACTAAATCCTAAATTAACATTAACTAATTTAAAAACCTACTTTGACCAAGAAAGGTGAAAACAAGACTAAAATAGGTCATGCCTATTTTGCCCTTACAATCCGATTTTGATCTGATCCTAAAAATTAAATTATATATAGATTAAGATGTTCTGATCCGTTAATAATTCGATCAGATCCGATATAAAAAATATATTAATATCATACATATAAAAATTACTAATAATGAATTTTTAATCATTAATCATTATTAATTCAACTAAATATAAATTTTTTGACGAACTCTAAGATCTTACTAATATTATTATTTATTTTTATGTAAGTTAAAAACATGAATTTTTAATTTTACTCAACCTTTGATTAAGTAAAAACGCATCAATATTAATTTTATTCGGTATTTTAATTAGGGGCTAATAAAATATGAATCCAAAAATTTAGGAAATTGATCGAGCTTTCAAATATCTAAAAGATAATCCGATCTGATCCAAGTCCGATAATTTCTTAATAAATCGGATAATGAATTAAACTGATCCAATTCGAATCCGATCCATTAACAGACCTACATTCAATGCTCCAAATTGGCCTATGTTATGTACAATGAGGGAGCAACATTTGCTCCCCCAAACTACTTATATCATTAAAAATAAATAAACAATATCTTTATGCTACTCTAATCTACCCACAAAAAAACGTCTTTCAGCGGTGACACAAATTCCAATAATTTTACATACTCTATCATTTTTATATAAATTATATTATATCTATATATATTATATATTAATAAGTAATTTTGTTTATGCAATTTTTTTTTATATTGCATAAATTACAAAATTCAAAATTTAATTAATTTGTAATAATAATATTTTTCAAATATTAATAATCATTATAAAAAATGGAACAAGCATAATGCAAAATAGATAAAGGAAAATTCAAAATATTGTAGAAAATTGATTTATCCAAATGGAGCAAACCAAGTTTCTATTTATAGATAAAAATGTGTAGATATTTTAAAAAAATTAAAATAGTAATAATAAATTTTGAGGTGAAAAAAAGGGTAAAACGGGATAAAAATAAAAATCACCAAACCACTCACATTGCACACATGGAAAGTAGGGGTAGCAAAATGAGTGTTACGGATAAATGGATAATAGACCATTATCCATGGATCCATGGTTCCATGGATAATGGCCTATTATACATTTATCCATAACACCCATTTTGCCACCCCTAATGGAAAGCTTGTTGGAAGGGATGTCAACCACATTTTCCCAATTAGTGTGTGCGATGCCGTTTTCTCTTCTATGGATGTTGTTTTTAAAGATCTTACTAACATTATTATTCATATTTGTGTAAGTTAAAAACATGAATTTTTAATTTTATTCATCCTTTGATTAAGCAAAAATGCATCGATATTAATTTTATTAAGTACTTTAATTAGGGGCTAATAAAATCTAAATCCGAAAATTTAGGATATTGATCGAGCTTTCAAATATCTAAAAGATAATCAGATCGATCCAAGTCCAATAATTTCTTAATAAATTGGATAATGAATTTGATGATCCGATCCATTGACATACCTACATTCAATGCTCCAAATTGGCCTATGTTATAGGCAAATGATAGTATAATTTTAGAATAAGTCTCATGTAAGACTATGCCTTATGGATCTTAAGTTATAAGGCGAAGCCACATTCTTTCACAATTCAACCCATCGATACATGATGGATCGAGTAAATAGGATCAATCTTACAAAAAATATTTGTAAAACCGTCTTACAAAAGTTTCTGCCATAATTTTAAAACTTTTAAATTTGGTATTCTCCACCAATAGTATCCCTTAAGAAATTTGGTACCAATTTCATCGGAAAACGTTTATATTTTTATGCGGTCAATCTTTTTGTTAGGTACCGTTAGAGAAATTTAGTTAAATGCAAATGTGCCTCCTACGTAGACTAAAATAAAAATTTGGTCAAATTACTTTTTACCCCCCAAAATTTCTACCAAATCCCAGATTACCACCTAAACTAAGGTTTGTCCCACTTTAGCATTCAAGGTTGTCATTTGTCCCATTTAACCTCCTCCCGTCAGTTGCCGTTAGAAACTCGGCATTAAATCGCACGTGGTCTTCACGTGCGAGGTTCTTTTCGTCTTTTAATATAACTCTCTCTCTCTCTCTCTCACACACTTTCTGTCTCTTAATCGAAAGCATTTTCGATCAAAGGAGTTTTGCCGGAGATTGTACGAAGAGCGGAACTGCGATAGAGGAATTAGGCCATTCTGGCGGCGGGATGGATCAGGGAAAATTATTTAGCGGCGGCCACGGTGGAAACAACGACTTTGGTACAGGTAACTTCGCAGGCAGAAACGCGGATCAGAGCAATCTTGGCGTGTATTTTCAAGAGAAGTTGAAGTCAGACCCTACGAATTCTCTCCTCCTTAGAAACTACGCAAAGTATTTGCACGAGGTAACTCACCTTCAAATTTCTTGCATTACATCCGAATTCGCGAATTAAAATCTACATTCATGTGAATGATTTGATTAATTTATGTATTTTTTATGTTCGAAAAAGGTTGAGGGAGACGCGGTGAAAGCAGATGAGTATTACGGAAGAGCAATACTAGTGAATCCGGGAGATAGCGAAGTGTTGTCTTTGTACGGAAAATTGATTTGGGAGGCTGACATAGATGAAGTGAGAGCCAAATCGTATTTTGATCGGGCCGTTTCGCTTCGCCGGACGACTGGTATACAAACATCCCATTCTCAAATTTTACATTTATTTTTTTCCTACCAAATGCTCCTTGTCTATTTATGTTACTCTTAATGATTCGCAACCGAATTCTCTTTCAAACGGACCTGAACAGTCCAATTGGTATGAATACTGGGAATGTAGAGGTGAGATTGTTGTCGGAGGCGGCTGTGGTGTCTGAAAGCCGGGAGTTATGAGACTTGTGATATTGTTTAGAAGATTAAAGCCCCGAAAGCTCCGACAAAGGCGAACGTCGAGCTCCGATCGATTTGATCACGGTGATGGATGTCGGAGGAGGTATGACAAATGAGAAGCTGCAGATGATGAAACGCGCTATGAGATTAGTCGTTTCATCTCTTACATCGTCTAACTGTCTCTCAATTGGGATTCAAGGTTTTAGGTCTGATCGTCTTTCACTCTGAGAGGGACAACAAGGAAAATGACGAAAATAACCCCGCACGTGAAGACCACGTGCAATTTAACGCCGAGTTTCTAACGACAACTGACGGGAGGAGGTTAAATGGGACAAATGGCAATCTTGAATGCTAAAGTGGGACAAACCTTAGTTTAGGTGGTAAACTGGGATTTGGTGGAAATTTTGGGGGGCAAAAAGTAATTTGGCGTAAAAATTTACACCCCAAAACTATATCAAAATTACAATTGAAACCCCAAAGATTTGGAAAAAGACTATAATGAATTCATTTCCATCCCATTGAAAAAAAACCTTAACCTTATTCATGAGATCCATGCATAACTTTCAAGAATTATTTGATGATTTCAATTTAAGTCACCACTTTTCCAATCAATTAGTGAATATTCTACTTTTCCAATCATAACTTTCAAGAATTCATTTTGTCATGAGACATATTGGTCCATATTCTACTTTTCACTACTAGTTGATCTTATAAACAAGGCATCTATAAAAATTTCTTAGATACGAGGAAACGTAAGGGCCACGAAGAGAAATTTATATCAACAAATCTATAATTATAGTTAAAAAAAAATCATATATCTATGCAAGTAATATCTTTTCAAATTTGACCATAAAAAATTATAAGTATATTAGAAAGATCACCTCAAAATCTAAAGGTTGATTATCATTATTATTTACTCTCACGATTGTTGTAATTAAAAAAAAAATTATTTATCTTTTCGCAATATCTCAAGCTTCTCTCTCTCTGCTATTTCTTGTCTTTGAGTTTTAAAAGGCTCGATTGACATTCACCTTTGGGTAATCTATTATGTTTCTATGGAAACATTAATTAATAATTTGATCCCTCAACTTTTGCTTAACTTTAACTTGAGTTCCACTTTTTTTTATTCATTTAATCTCTTATTTCAAATTTTGGTCGGATACCCTTACTAAGTTGAGGGAGCAAAAATAATCGTATTTAGTAAGAGATAGTGGTATGTTGTAAACCCTTATATATTCTTTTGTTTTCTCTCTTGTCCGATCAATTTCATTTCATATATGAGTTCGAACAACACTATATCTCATATGTGAACTCTATTATATAAAACCACAAACTAATGAATCTCAAATTTGCTTTTACAAATTTCACGTAATAGACAAAATCATGTGCATCGAACTCCTCTAAGAAATCTTTCACAACCTCCCACCCTATTCTTCCGTTGCCATCTCTCTTATCACTAAACGGTGGCTCTACCTCATCCGCTCCTCCCTAGCCTCCCTCATATTTCACACTATCACGCTCTCCAGACCACTTTGCTCTATCGGCTTCTCCATTATTAATTTATTAGAAACTATTCATTCAATTATAAACAGAAATATTTAAAAATGTAAAACATATTTTTTTCATTCATATATATTTTTAGTTTCTCAACTTAACAAGGGTATTTTTGTGATACATTTATGTACAAGCTAATGGACCAAAATGTTATTTAATTCTTCATGAATTGATTAACTCATGACAAAATTACTTATATGACCTTAATTCATGGTGAGTAGTTTATTAAATATATGAATTTTATGCGCCATTTTTTACCCATGACAAATTTATGTGTTTGACCTTAATTAAAAGTTAGTGGTTTATTACATGCATGTACAACTTATTTTTTTCCTAAACCATAGTTTGTAAAAAAACAACTCACACTATTATAAGTGTGTGTGTGTGTATATATATATATATATATATATATATATATATATATAAGATCCTAACAAAAATTACTCATATATTTGTTAGTAAGATCTATAACTTATTACCAATATGATAGTCTTTAAGACTGATTGTAGTATGTAATCAAAAAAATTAAGGGAGCAAATTGTAGAATGTAGCTTTATTCTTAAACAGAACACACATATTCATCAACTTGGTTCTCCAATTTTTCTTCATCATCTTGAAATTAAAACACATTTTTTGAACTCATTTTTCTTAGTTTGTTCACTGTTAATTAGGCTTAGTAATTACAACCTAAAACCCATTAACCCACCCAAACCGACTTGAAAATTACCCAATCCGTCAATTTTTTTCCAAAAAATATTTGACCCGTTAATTTGTTTCTATATAAATTTATGTTGTTTTGGCAGAAAATGTGATTTAAAATGGATCGACCTGTTTTGACTCGTTACACATTCTGACCCATTTAGTATTTGAGGTTATAATGGATACGACTCGTCTCAACCCGTTACCCTTTTCGACCCAACACACCAAATCGCCAGCCCTACTGGTAATAACTAAACACGCTACTGAGTTTCTAATATCTCAATACTCACCAGCGAACCTATTATTATATTAATTTAAAACCTTACATATATTTCTAACAATGTCTACCCAAATTTTTCTTAAACAAATCTTAGAGATATTAAGAAAGGTAAAATCATATTATTTTTTAGATTCAAATAAATTCTTTATCCCTCAACTTAGTAAGGGTATTTTCGTCATAAGCAAAAAATATTGGATGACATTTGTAATGGTAATGACAGGTGGGGGGAATCTGACAAAAAAATCAACATATGAGGGATAACGAATAAAATTCAAAAAGGTTGGACCTAACTTAATGCGACGACCCGACCCGAGTCCCAATACGAGACCCCGAGGTCGTGCCGTCAAAAACACACAAGATGACAAATAACGGGTAAGGCCATAACGACGGTACGCCAAAAACTTTAACACATGCGGAAGCGTAATATAATTAAACGGTGGCGCCCGAGCTAACAAACTCAAACTATGACAACCTTAGAGATAATGAATCTCTTGGTCCAAAAATAAAATCATGTGATAACAATTTATAGCAGTTATATACCAAGTCATCGGTGACGTTACGGCCGGAACTCAACATTAAACTAAGTCTACAATTCTAGTCTAACATGCTTAACGGCTAAAAACATGCCGGATAACAAACATAATAAACTAACCAATACATGGTTAAAACAACTAAAGCATGATCATCAAATTACATAAGGCACGTACTAATAATCAAACACATAAATTCTTGCTACCCCTCATAAAGTTTATATAACTTTATGTTCCCATCGTCCTTGCCAAAAGAAAGGATTCTAAAATTACAAGGTAGCAACCTCGTCAAAAGCTTCTCCAACGCAAATCGATACTCACTTCAAACCGCTCGCTCGACTCGGATCTAGGGGAAAACAATCAAAACAAATAGGAGTAAGTCATAAAGAATTAGCAAGTTACTAACATAACTTCCTGTCATGGCATCATGCTCAACAATAATAATTCATGATATTGGCATAATATACATTTAATAAATAATCATGTTAAGATATCCATACTTAACAATTTCGAGTATCATGTTATCAACAAGTATAACATTTCATTAATTCGTTCAACCATCATTCCATATCATATCATATTCACGTAGCACATTATTCACATATAAGCACTCGTGAGTCAATTCATATAAAAAGGGATATGATACCGTTACCATTTTTCCGCCATGTCGCTCCTGCAAAAACACGTGCAAGACCTTTATGTGTCCTCGATATCCCTTTCGTGGATATCGGCGTCCACTGAACATTTCCCGCTTGAGTTCGATAGTTATCAAAGTCATGTTTCCATACTACAAGCGAGATCAACTACTTCCCTACCGTGGCCATCGATAGAGGATGTGTGCAATCCGGCGCGGCGATCCATCAAAATCACGAATCTCACAATTGAAGATGATCATCGTGAAGATGATCATCGCCCCAAAGACTCAACAAACCGACTCAAGCCGACTCAACTCAAACTTCAAGCACCGTAATATATTATCATATCATATGCTCAAATAAGTAGGCATGTACTCTACAATCATCTAGTCATGCTTTTACTTCACAACTAGCACATAATCACATTAGAGATAAAAATCAAGGCTTTAATCATCAAGTGTTCTTCATACACTTTAAAATTCTTGGAGGCTTAACCTCCATTAATACTACCCCAAAATTCATAGGACTTAGGCATATTACTCCTTAATGTCATACTAACCCAATGGTCAACTCCGTTGAGTCATAATCAATCTTTCAAAAATTAGGGTATAGAAGCCGTTGGCCTCAATACTCTCCTATGTCCATACTAACATGAATCAATAGGTTACTAAGGTCATTAAACCCATAAGACCCCAAATCAAACATTTAAGTAGGCAACATAGAATCACGGTCACAAGTGAGGCATATATACTCATTCACAAGTCATCAAACATGCTTCCAACACTTAAACAAACAAGATAAAATGATTTATCATATATCTCTACCCTTGAATATCCTCATAAACATAATTTACAACATGTTCATCCAACCAAAATTTCATCATCTAGCATATAGTGAAACATGACATCTCTACAAGCCTAACCATTTCATCAAACATGCTCCCAACACTTAAACAACAAGATAGGGTTATTTATCATACATCAATACACATAAATAACATCATAATCATGGTTTATAATCTGATTATAATATGTTCATCCAACAAAAAATGCATCATTTAGTATATACGAGAACATGACATCTCTACAAGCCTAACTATTTCATCAAACATGCTCCCAACACTTGAACAACAAGATGGGGTGATTTATCATACATCAATACACATAAATAACATCATAATCATGGTTTATAATCTTATTATAATATGTTCATCCAACCAAAAATGAATCATTTAGCATATACGAGAACATGGCATCTCTACAAGCCTAACTATGTCATCAAACATGCTCCTAACACTTGAACAACAAGATAGGATGATTTATCATACATCAATACCCATAAATAACATCATAATCATGGTTTATAATCTGATTATAATCTGTTCATCCAACCAAAAATGCATCATTTAGCATATACGAGAACATGACATCTCTACAAGCCTAACTATTTCATCAAACATGCTCCCAACACTTGAACAACAAGATAGGGTGATTTATCATACATTATCACACCTAAATAACATCATAAACATGGTTATTAATCTGATCATAATCTGTTTATGCAACCAAAAATTCATCATATAGCATATACGAGAACATGACATCTCTACAAGCCTAACTATTTTATCAAATATGCTCCCAACACTTAAACAACAAGATAGGATGATTTATCATACATTATCACACCTAAATAACATCATAAACATGGTTTATAATCTGATCATAATCTGTTTATGCAACCAAAAATTCATCATATAGCATATACGAGAACATGGCATCTCTACAAGCCTAACCATTTCATCAAACATGCTCCCAACACTTAAACAACAAGGTAGAATGATTTGTCATACATTACTACACATAAATGACATCATAATAAGGGTTTATAATCTGTTCATAATCTGTTCATACAACCGAAAATGCAACATTTAGCATATACGAGAACATAGCATCTCTACAAGCCTAACCATTTCATCAAACATGCTCCCAACACTTAAACAACAAGATAGGATGATTTATCATACATTATCACACCTAAATAACATCATAAACATGGTTTATAATCTGATCATAATCTGTTTATGCAACCAAAAATTCATCATATAGCATATACGAGAACATGACATCTCTACAAGCCTAACTATTTCATCAAACATGCTCCCAACACTTAAACAACAAGGTAGAATGATTTATCATACATTACTACACATAAATGACATCGTAATAAGGGTTTATAATCTGTTCATACAACCGAAAAATGCAACATTTAGCATATACGAGAACATAACATCTCTACAAGCCTAACCATTTCATCAAACATGCTCCCAACACTTAAACAACAAGATAGGATGATTTATCATACATTATCACACCTAAATAACATCATAAACATGGTTTATAATCTGATCATAATCTGTTTATGCAACCAAAAATTCATCATATAGCATATACGAGAACATGACATCTCTACAAGCCTAACTATTTCATCAAACATGCTCCCAACACTTAAACAACAAGGTAGAATGATTTATCATACATTACTACACATAAATGACATCGTAATAAGGGTTTATAATCTGATCATAATCTGTTTATGCAACCAAAAATTCATCATATAGCATATACGAGAACATGACATCTCTACAAGCCTAACCATTTCATCAAACATGCTCCCAACACTTAAACAACAAGGTAGAATGATTTATCATACATTACTACACATAAATGACATCATAATAAGGGTTTATAATCTGTTCATAATCTGTTCATACAACCAAAAATGCAACATTTAGCATATACGAGAACATATCATCTCTACAAGCCTAACCATTTCATCAAACATGCTCCCAACACTTAAACAACAAGATAGGATGATTTATCATACATTATCACACCTAAATAACATCATAAACATGGTTTATAATCTGATCATAATCTGTTTATGCAACTAAAAATTCATCATATAGCATATACGAGAACATGACATCTCTACAAGCCTAACTATTTCATCAAACATGCTCCCAACACTTAAACAACAAGGTAGAATGATTTATCATACATTACTACACATAAATGACATCGTAATAAGGGTTTATAATCTGTTCATAATCTGTTCATACAACCGAAAATGCAACATTTAGCATATACGAGAACATAGCATCTCTACAAGCCTAACCATTTCATCAAACATGCTCCCAACACTTAAACAACAAGATAGGATGATTTATCATACATTATCATACCTAAATAACATCATAAACATGGTTTATAATCTGATCATAATCTGTTTATGCAACCAAAAAGTCATCATATAGCATATACGAGAACATGACATCTCTACAAAGTCCTAAGTGCTCTCATTGACTTCATATAGCAAGATTGTTTTCCCTAGGGTCAATGAGGCTAAAATAAATAGAAAGAGATGTTGTAACTCACCTTAAATAAGCCCTACAAGATGCACAAAACGTCCATGCAAAGGTGGGTATGTGTTCTCCTTGCCCTCCTCTTTCTCTTCTATGGTTAAGTTTTGGAAATGGCTTCCTCAA
>CM028378.1:86669517-86727611 GCA_013146195.2 Codonopsis lanceolata | reverse complement strand
TTCTCATATTCACGAATCGCATCATACATGCTATTGAATCGATTGTCCATATCCAGTCAAACCGAAACTTCAACATTCTCGTGAGTAGGTAACATATCTAATTTCCTCCAAATGAATCAACCTGATCAAGGGGAATTTGTATGTTATTTCACTTATACTCAGTAATCTCATGACGACAAGGCATCCCGCATGTCTTTCGAAGTACACAACCACACAACAATAGGTCTATATAACCATCTTCGTATATTGGTCATCTCATTGTATATCATACTCAATGCATGAATAGACACCGAAGGTGTTTAAATATAACCGATCTGTACTTCTGAAGAACCACCAAGGCTCTTCGTGAATGACACTGATTACAATGTGAGATGTCTCAATGAGGGTATGGAACTGTTTCCAACATGTCTCAAAGTCACCTTGACTTGATTTCAGTTGTCTTTTCAAAGCTGCATGTTGAATCTCCACCCTGAAATAAGATACAACTAATATTTGTATTTCATGACAAAATTTACTATTAAACAATGAAATGTTGTCAAAATTAAAATACCTGTTTGTTGTGTTGTTGTCAAGTGCATTACATTATTCATCCAAACCGACACAAATCTTTCCTTTGTACGGCCGCTTTCCATTGCTTCATGACCTGAAACCAAGCAATGGGCTAATCACTAAAATCATGTTCAAATCTCTTCAGGTATTCTTCATATGTTGTCTCATTTTTTGTATCCACCAAAAAATTCCAACAGATGTCAAATGTATCCCATTGCACTTTCGAGTGAAAGTATTTCTTACAATTCGGAAGGATGTTTTTGTTGATATGCCACCGACAAAGGAAGTGTTGTAAGGTAGGAAAAGTTACCTCGATTGCATTCATTAACGCAAGATCTCTGCCAGCTACTATCACAGTTGGCAAGAAGGATTGATTCATCAAAGCTTTCCAGATACCAAGGGCCCAAATGTAGTTATCTTGCACCTCCGACCCCATATAGGCAACTGCAACAAAAAATATCATATTTGTCGACGTGACACCAATAATCTCCAACAAGGGTAACTTATATATGTTAGTCTTGTAAGTGCAATCAATGAAGAGAACCTTGGGAAAAGAACGCAATAGCTCAACGCTTATTGGATGAGCAAAGAACAAATCTAAAACAATGTTAGTTTTCTCACATCTCCTATAATGGTAGTAATATCCATGCTCCATCAATTTTGCCACAAGCTGCTGCATTTGCGATCGACCATCACGCTCGATAATTTTATTCTTCATAGTCTATATTGAAGACTTATTACTTTGAAACTTCTTGTGTAAACCTTACAAAATGTCTTTGGGTCTCGAATTGGCATGTGACATATCAAGAACATCAGTCTTCTTCTGGTCTGATAATCGACCACCAATGAGCGGCCATGCATGTGAGGGGCCTCGGTCTGGTTATACAACCCACATTCCACCTGAAGTTCCCATACTCCCTCACATAATTGTATGCCCTTCAAACGAAATGGACAACCACATTTCTTCAATCCACGTTCTCTATTGCTCTTTGTTACTTTACTCGAATCATCACCCTTTTTTTAACGAGCTTGTCCACCAAGTTCACAATCCAAAGTCAACCGAGGTCCTCTATTTGTCGCATCACCATCGACCTAGTAATTACTATCACAAGCCCATTCTCCCTCCCGCCGCACGCACCAATTAAACAAATCATCACGAGATGAAAAATATGAGTCATTTACGAATACATTACTGTAATCTATAACAATATGTTGTTGAAGAGGAATGATCATATCATTTAATCATTTACAGGACCAACGACACTGTACCTAGTAGGAAACATGTTTTTTTTAGAGAAACAGGGGCAGCACCATGCTAGATTTTATTAATATGAAATAAAGAAAAACAAACTTGAGGGGGACAACCAGCCTTGCCCTTATAAATGGGAGGACAGAGGAGCTTGACCTCGAAACAGGAAATAAAATGATTTTCCAAATAAAACATCTAGACATTAAGAAAGCCTAACATAAGCAGTACCAATCGAGTCCAAATGAAGGAGACCACAAATTTTCCTAGGAAGGTCGGAAGTTGAAGAGAAAAGATGATCCCATGATGACATGTACCATGTTAGCAAGCGATCGCCAACACTATTAACTTCCCGAAGGCAATGAGAGAAAACAAGCTGCATAGAGTCCCGAATAGCTTTGATGGCTCGAACAAAATAAAGAGAATTCCAGGGAGGGCTGGCTTTGTTCATGATACAATCAAAAAGGACTTTAGAACCAATCTCAACATGCACCCCCTTGTACTGGTGCGAACATATCCAATCAACCCCTTGAAGAAGGGCACGACATTCGGTCAAGAAGTTAGAAGAGGTACCAAAATGAGAAGCAAAAGCATGGATCAGCTCACCATTAGAATCGCGAACAATACCCCGGGCACTATCACCCGGGTTGCCTCGACAAGCACCGTCCGTATTGAGTTTGACCAAGCCTACCATAGGTTTCAACCAATAGACAACGCGAATCTCTTTATGAACAAAACGACCGGGAAAATGGGATAATCAAAGAAATGTCAGCTTATCAGCGGGAAGGAAGGCAAACCCGCCACTATCAAAATGCTAGAGATCTCCTGTTTAATATGATCAGCCAGGTGAAGAGCTAAAGGCCGTTTACCGTCATGAAGGGCCTTATTTCGAAACTTCCACAGTTCCAACAGGATAATAGAAGGGGTGATCGAGAAAATCAATGAGTCTTTTTTATGCCACCAAGCAAAACAATTGTTCTCTATGGAATACATAGCAGGAGAAACAACCCCTAATCTGTGAAAAACAGTCCAAACATGTCTAGCAATCGGGCTGAGAAGAAACACATGCAGGTAGGTTTTTCTCTGACCCGAACTACAACAAGAACACCGAGAAGCCAAAGAGATACCTTTCCTGATAATGCTCTCATCAAGGGGAAGCTTACGTTGCCAAAGCCTCCACATGAAGATACTGACCTGACGAGGTAAAGATTTATGCCAAATGAATTTAGAAGAACCAAGCTGAGTCTGAGGAGCACGAATCAAATCCCAGGCCGAAAGCAAGGAGAAACGACCATTAGTTTGAGGGCTCCATCAAGCGATATCAGGCTGGTCCGAAATGCAAATGCGAAAAGAGCGAATAGCAGCACCAACAACATTGCCAATAGAAGACTCGGCCAAAGAGGAAAGCTGGCTTGGAGACTCAAATAAATCTGAAACTTGAACCAAAGAACTAGAATCAGGCTTGACAAGGTTGACGTCGGGCAACCATCTATCCATCTAGATCGAGCAATTTCCCTTACCGATCATCCACCGAATACGAGGCTTAGCCAAATCACGGACATCACACATGCGACGCCAAATATGAGATCCAGACCATGAAGAAATAATGGGGTGGGAAGAAGAACAATATTTAGCTGTCATAAAGTGAGACCAAAGGCTATCAGTTGTCCGAAATTGCCACCAAATCTGAATGGCGAATGATTTCATAATGACAGAGAGAGATCGAATCCCAATTCCTCTTTCTTGCACCGGACGGCAACATTTATCCCAAGCAACCCAGTGCGCTTTATGTTTGCCTTCAATGGAGCCCTAAAAGAAATTAGCCAGAAGGCGATTAATCAGATTGAGAACAGCCATCGGAGGATCAAGGGAAGCTAACTGACATCACAATGGAATTCAAAACAAAATTGATTAAAGTGACTTTATCTACATGATTAAGGAAAGCACCAACCCAGGAACTAACTTTCTTTTGCAATTTTTCAATCAAAGGATCGAATAAAGCCTTTTTCTTTCTCCCCTCAAATAAAGGACAACCCAAATAAGTGACAGGGAGGGCACGAAAGGGGAAACCAAGATGGAGACGAATGAAATCAATTCTAGAGCTAGCCGTATGAGAGGAGAGCATGAAGCATCTTTTGTGAGCATTAATGAGCTGACCCGAACATTTTTCGTATTTGTCAAGCAATCGATGATGCTGAGATAAGGAGTGGCGATTTCTGTTACAAAAAATTACAACGTCATCAGCAAAAGCGAGATGAGAAATAATCGGACACCCACTGGATGAAGAAAAAACATAATGAGGGTGCAAAATCTGAAGCTCATTTAAACTGCGACTGAGCACTTTAGCTGCAATGATAAACAAACTAGGTGACAAGGGATCGCCCTGACGAAGACCACGGGACGAGGGGGAAAATCCAGCGGAGTGCCCATTAGCCAGGACCGAAAACCAATTATCTGAGATAACTCGCCAAATCAAATCGATAAAGGTTTCACTGAATCCAAATTTCCTCAACACCTTGATCAGAAACAACCACGAGACTCTATCAAAAGCTTTAGCCATGTCCAACTTGAGAGCCATTAACTCTCTTCTTTAGATACTGAGTCAATTCATGAGCCAAAAGAAGCTTATCCTGGATAATTCTCCCTTTAGTGAAGGCACTTTGATTGTCGGAAATAATCAAGGGCAGAACAGAAGCCAGACGAGTCGACAACAACTTGGATATGATCTTATTACATAAGTTACAAAGGCTGATCGGGCGAAGATCCTTAAAAGAAGTAACATGGTCCGACTTTGGAATAGTAATAAGAAGGGTGCTAGTCCAAGCTCGTGGCATAGAAAAGCCAGCGAAAAAATCCAAAACCGCATGATGAAGATCTTCTGCAATAATATCCCAACACACCATAAAGAATTTACCCGTAAAGCCGTCCGGACCAGCCGCGCTATCCCCACTCAGCGAGAAAACCACCTCCTTAAGTTCTTCCAGAACAAGCGGGGCAGACAAGAAAGTATTCTGGGCAGAGGTGATACACTAAGGAATAACGTTAAGAAGATCATTATTCTCCAAGGCCGTGGCTTGAAGTTGATCCTGATAGAATTCAACATCAGTAGCTTTGATATCTTTTTCATTGGAGATAATATTCCCATGCAAATCAACAATAGAATGAAGGTGTAATTTACGGCGAGACTGTTGAACCGAAGAATGGAACAAATTGGTATTCCCGTCACCTTCCTTAAGCCATCGCAGATGAGATTTCTGCCTCCAATAATCTTCTTCGGTTTTCAGCTTTAGCTTAAGCGTAGCCTGGGCCAAATGGAGTGCTTCGCGATTAGCCATTGAATTGTCAAGCTCATAGCCCAACTCTTTTTCCAACACAACATCTTCAGCCTCCTTTATCGCTTGGAAAATGTTACCAAACTTTTGCTTGTTCCATAACTTCAAGGCTAACTTAACGGATTTAAGCTTGGAAGAAAATTTCACCATAGGACGACCCAAAGCCGTCCTTCCCCAAGCTTCTTTAACAACCTCCAAAAAAGTGGGATGCTCAACCCAAATGTTTAAAAAACGGAACTGATAAGGCAACAATTAGGATAGACGAATGATCAGAACAGGTACGATTTAAATGCTCAACCCGAGTTACAGCAAAATAAGAAGACCAAACGGAGTTAGAAAGAGCTTTATCAATTCTTTGGAAGATAACAGTCTGCCCATCCTTTTGATTGCACCAAGTAAATTTACTGCCTTGAAAACCAAGATCAACCAAACCTGCAGCAGTCAAGCTATTTTGAAAATCCAGAGCTCCTTGTCTATCCCTTCCTACACCACCAAATTTTTCATAAGGACCAAGGATGATATTGACATCACCTCCAACCAGCCAAGGAGAGTCACGGAAGTCAAACCCCATGTCAATCAACTCATTCCAGAGGCTTCTACGCTCAAAGAAGTAACATTTAGCATAAACAGAAGTAATATGGGCCGGTTGAGACCAAGAGAAGTGTTGGATACGAAGAGATAAATGCTTAACAGAATCAAAAAACACCTGACACTTGAGAGAAGATTTAGCAAAGATCCAAATAGAATTAATTGAATTGCAAAAGAAAAAAACAAAATTTAAGACGAAGAGCAAGAAATTGAATGCTAGACTTATCTATCATGGGTTCACAAATGGAAAGAAAGGAAATGTGATGAAGCTTGACCAGTTTTTTAAGGCGTAATGCTTAGTGAACCTCATTACCCACTCCCCGTAAATTCCAGAAGAGACTATTTTTTGATACGGGGAACATCTGGACTTCGAGCAGCATGGGGCTTTGCATGCACTTGAGATCGAGTAGTTCTATTCGAGGGGGGAATAACTTGGGGCTTACGAGCTGATTTTGGAAGAGCAGGCACTTCTATATTCAAAGCATTCAACTGAGAGACATTCGGGTCCTCCTCCTCCCCAAGAGACTGCAGGATTTCAAATCGATTAGGGGACGCAACAGGTTCATTATGAAGTTGCTCATACCCTTCCTCCATATTTTCCACTTGCTGCAGCTCGATATGATCAACGGGATCGATGCCATCAGACCTAACATTAGGCTCCAAATTAATGGGATCAATAGGGTGAATGTCATTCACCATAACATTAGGTAAGATCTCCACACCTTCTTTAGCAAGAACAGCTTCCAGAATATTGCCACTAGGATCAGATAGACCAGAACCCTCAACCGAAATAGGGTTAGTCCCCGGCGCAACGGGATTATGAACTGAATCGTCTTATCCACTATTGCTTTCCCCAATAAGGTCTTTTTGAGGGAGGGAATGCATGGGAGGAGCAGCTTTAGGTTTCCACGTAAAAGTAGTATTTTCTTTTTCAGGCCCTTGTCTTGCTTTTTCCTTCACGGGGACGTTAAGATTATCTGTTTCCTTACCTTTCATCTATTGTTTGACGTACAGTTTGCAGGAATCCCCATCATGACCTTGTCTATGACAAAAAGTGCAATACAATGGAAGTCTCTCAGCCTCTATAGATGCCAAAAGCCTGGAGAGGAAGAAGAGCCACTGTCGATCCAAATACGAGTCGGAATGGGAGATGTGAGATTGACTTCAATACAAATCCGCGCTACACTAGGTCTGCATAGGTTTGCCGTTGGAGAATCGATTAGCAAGGGTTTGCCGATCATGTTTCCAATAGAGAAAAGTGCATGTTTGTTGAACAGAAAAATAGGGAGATTAGGAAGGGAAAACCACACTGGAACGATGGGGCTTTCAACCTCGGGACGAAATTCTGGTGTCCATTTAAACACACGCATTGGAAAGGCACCAACAAACCATTGGTCTTTGATCCAAAGACGCTGGAAATCGGCTTCATGATGGGCTTGAATGAGGACGTGCTTAGAGTCGAGGTGGCCTACGGTAACCGCAGCCTTGAGACCAAAGGTTAGGAATTCTTTACGCATAACCTCCATGGATGGACGACCATGTGAAAATTTACCAACAAGAATGAATTGGAAAGGCTTAGAAAGAGCAGAAATAAGGGTTGGGGTTAGGCGAAGGGCAGGATCTCCCTTATAAGTTGATGGCGGAATAATGGGAAGGGAGGTTTGGGAAGTTGAGGCAGAAGCAGCAGAAACAATGTCAGCGAAAGATTTCTTAGAAGAAGGAGAAGATGGCACCAGGAGAGGAGGGGCCTTAGCCGGGGTCGGAGCTACGGCCGTAGCCGCAGCCATGCAAACGCCAAAACCTTATAGCATAAACCCTAGAGAGAAAAATCACTATCTTTAAAATTAAAACTTGTTTACTTCCTGAAAAATAAGCAAAAAAACATGTTTAAAATTCCTGATTATGTGTTGTTCATGCACTGTCTGACCAGTGTGTGGATGTGGGTTCATTCGGCCAGGATGAGATGAACAAAATTGAGAGTGTTCGGTCAGGCTGAGATGAACAGAGGTGAGCAAGTTCGGCCAGGCTGAGATGAACATCAATGAGAGTGTTCGGCAAGCCTGAGATAAACATAATTGCTGGTGTTCGGCCAGAGTGTCCTGAACACCTTTAAGGTTGTTCGTCCAGCACTGGCTGAACAGCCTTAAGGGTGTTCATCACACCAGAGCTGAACAACCGTAATACCCAGTACGATCTTTTTTTGCAAAAAATCAAATTTTAATCGAAGAAAGTGAAAGGAATACTTACATTACCCGACCTCATGACTTCTTTAAGCTCCTTGTAATGTTTTTTTTTCACAATGTGATTATATTTAGGGTTGCTTTTGAGAGAGAGTTTTGAAAAAAAAAATTGGGAGAAGAAAGAACAATGAAGGTCCCGTAATGCTCTCAGCGTGTATTTGTGTTTTGGGAGTTGGGGTGTAAATATAATACAATGGGGTGTAGGGAGTATTATTTGTCTGTTAGTATAAGGGTATTATAGTGATTTGAATGGGGTGTAAAGATAAATTTATGGGGTGTAATGCCTAGAAGGGTTCATTAGGTCATTTCACTTAATGACATTTTTGTAATTAATTCAAGTGGGGTGTAAAAATAGGATTTCGGGGTGTGGTTATCCCCTCCCTTATTATTTTGATTGTATAAATATAGAAATTAAGTGTGACATGTGAGGGTCATGTGACACACTTTCGTTAGCCATTTTGGATAGTTGTTAGAAGAGTTACTCAATTGCCAAAGGTAAAGGGGTATTTTGGTCTTTTGATAGATTTCCATCCAACATAACTAATGGAAATAACTTGAGTGACCTTATTAAATATTCTAACCAAGTACGGTGATTAAAGTGTGAAAAAAATTGTAGAGTGGGCAAAACCTTGCTAAATGCATGTAGGGTGACCAAAATGAGAATTAAGTCTAAATAAACAAGGATGTATATTGTTTACCCTCACACAATCAAACTTATCTTGGCAATTCCAAATTCCAAATAAACACAAATAATGAAGAAAAAAAATGTCCTCCAACAAGCTTAGATTTGGTTCGGTTTAGTAACTGTTATTGTGTGTGTGTGTGTGTGTGTGTGTGTGTGTATATATATATATATATGTGGTTTGGTTCGATCTCAAAAATTGATTGATTTTTCAATTTGGAATCGAAACTGACTTGTTTGGTTTTGTTTGGTTTGGTAGTTTGGCGATTCGAGCTTACTCCCCTACATGACACATCCAATTTTAGACTGTTAAAGAAAAAAATTGATGTCCATATATAACTATATCCGAGTATATATCAACTCTATAATGTAACTAATTTGTTAGTCATGGTTTTATCACATGCTTTGCACGTGCATACAATTTAATACATTTGTGTAAGGGTTAACTTCACCATTAGTCCCTAAACTTTGACCAAACCCATCATCAGTTCCCCAACTTCAAAAGTCATCACCAGTGACCAAACATCGCCCTTTTTGTTCACTGCTAGTCCCTAGCCCTAGTGTCGTTTGTGTATTGTCGTTAAGTGAGCATGTGCTACTCACATGCACAAAAATTAAGGGCAAAACAGACTTTTTCATTTCAAATAAGGGATCAGTTTGTTATCATCATCAAAATAGGTTGTCATGGATAACATCATCAAAATAAGGGGGCCAATTGACAATTTTTATACCCAGTTCATCTTCTCAGTTTAACCTCCATTAAAATGTGAAGATCAAAAACCTTAAAATCACTGCAAACAACCGGCCGATGATCCGGATTCCCAAACACCACACACTTCTTCTTCATGGAAGCAGGAAAACATTCAGCACTTGAATTGAAAGCAACAAATATTTTATCGGCCAATAGGGAAAGAATCCAATTGGCCGTTCCAGGAACCGAATTATGTTCGTAAATCACTAACTTTATGCCATTCAGTATGGCAGCAAGGCGGATAAGGAAAGAAACATAGCCACATGTTCCAACTAAAATTTGGGGGATAAATTCATGCAACTAGTGCCAACTTTGAATTAGGGTTTTGATGAGATTGTAAGGCAATTGGAAAAGATTTGGAGGAGTGAGTGGCGAAAGAAATGGAGGCAAAAGGGGTGGCGAGGCAGGCAGTGTTTTCCATTCCAGTTGGGGTTTGGAGGAAGAGTATTTTAGTGTCTGGGTATATGGATTTGAGCTCATTTGCAATGGCAATCACATGGTATATGTGACCTCCGGTGCCGCTAGCGGCAAACACCACCTAGAGGGCTTCTGTGTTGTTGCTGATAGTAGTTTCAGGGTTGGCATTTCGGTTGTTTGTTTGGTTTAATGATAGACAAGTGATGAGCCTGAGGTACCTGCAATGAAATAATTAACAAGTTCCAATGAATTCAAATGTGATTATGTTGAGTGTGAGGGAGAAGATGAATTGGGTATTAAAATTTTCTCATTGCCCCTTATTTTTATGATGTAATCCATGGCCCCCTATTTTGATGATGGTAACAAATTGACCCTTTATTTGAAATGAAAAAGTCTGTTTTGTCCTTAATTTTTGTGCATGTGAGTGGCACATGCTCACTTAACGGTAATACACAAACGACTTTAGGTCTAGGGACTAGTGGTGAACAAAAAGAGCGATGTTTGGTCATTGGTGATCACTTTTGTAATTGGGGGACTGATGATGGGTTTGGCCAAAGTTCAGGGACTAATGGTGAAGTTAACCCTTTATGAAATTTAGACCCCTTTAGGGTTTTCTTCGTATGCCAGCTATCCTTTGTGTGTATAAAAGGCTATGAGAGGTTTTACTCTAAATGTCATCCTTTATCAGTTATGGTCAATTAGGGTTATAGCTACTCTCTACCACCGCACCTTTGAAATACCTTCGTCTAGAGTTCTTCGTCGGCCAACATATCAATGGTTGTCAACTCCTCTTTCTCACTCTCTCCTTCCTTCTCCCACGTGCTTGTTTTAGTTTCCATTAATTTCTATTTTCCTATAAAGAATTCATACTTAATAAGATGGATTTTAGGGATTGATCTTGAAATATGGAATTTAGGGTTTCATCTTGAAATCTTTTTATCAAGTAATTGTATTTTTACTTTTTGCATCAATAATAAACATAATTTAAATTGTTGTCTCGATAATCTTTCTTTATTTTATAATGGTTTCGATGACATCTGAGTTTATCAGCCATATGTATAAAGCTTTAGAAGATGTTCATACTGATCCAATTTTGCGATATTGTATACCTGAACTAGACTTATCCTACTAGATCTAGTGTAGATATAGCTAGATCAGTTCTTCGTATGGTTTATTTGTCTTGAGCTTCTCTCAGTTTGTAAATAAACTTTTCTTACATGAAATTGTTGCTGCTCCATTGTCGATAACGGTTTTAATTAATTTATTAGTTGTTTATTTGGGTATGGGTAGTGAGAGCTTACTATAAAGAACTAGTACTCTTGCATGTGTCGATGACACGACGCCAGTTTGAGAATTTATCAATAAATGAAGCAGATAATGTGGAAATGAATTAATATTTACTTATAATTTGTAGGAGTTGGATATATGTACACTACACAACGAAAAGAGGAGAAAACTCAAATATCTAACAAAATAAAATATTTTACTTCGATATTTATTTCATAAGAAAACCAAGAAATAAATATTTTAATTGTAACTACTGTTAAAATACGAAAATAAAATTGTATTGTTTTGTCAATAACGAAAACATAATCTTCTTCTTCTGGGGGTTCTTACTTAATAACAGTGGTTAGTTTGGAAATATGAGATACAATAACTTTGTCCATTATTTCCACCTACCCATCAGACAAAGAAAATTCAAACACATTCAGTTAACCAAATTTTCTGCTTCATCTACAAAACTCGAATCCTCCCACATATTATCATACAAAATCTAACAGGCGAACGAAAATTAAATTAAAAAGAATCATTAATGAAGTACTAAAAGAAAAAAATTAAAATACAAATATTTAATTACAAAAATTAATTACAAAACTTACGAACAATTTTTTTTATAAAAAAAATAAATCGAAGTCAGACATAAATTAAATTGGGATTCAGTTGATTACGATAGCAATCAATTAAAAAACTACCACTAAATATTTGTAAAACCATAAAGGTCATTTTCTTATTAATGAACTACTAAAAGTATTATTTTCTTAAAAAAATTGACTTTCAAACGGGGCCTCTTTGCCCTAAACGGAGGGATTAATTAATAATTTGTATAAGAAATTGCGGGCTGAACAAAAAAATGGGTCGGACAAAAATTAAATTGATTAAGTTAATTACGATAACATTTAAAAATTAAAAAAAATCAAATTACAAAACTTACGATTTTTTTATATTTTTTTATTTGTATACGAAATTACGGGTCGAAAAAAATTTAAATTGATTAAGTTAATTATGATAACAATTAAAAAGAAAAAAATTAAAATACAAATATTCAAAACTTATCGCTTCACTAAAATTAACTGAATAATTATGACCATAATATATCAGTAAAACAATAACTGTAAAACAATAAATATCAGTAAAACAATAACTGTAAAATTGTAAAATCGTAAAATAATAACTGTAAAACCGTAATATCTCAGTAAAAGAGTAACTAACTAATACTGATATACTGGCCGGTAATTAGCTTTTTGTAACCGAGTGTTTTATATTATAGATAGGTTCACGTGTGAAATTTCTGTAGAGGAATCCTAACCAACGAAGAAGTTGGTTACTCTCTAGTTTCCAATCTCTTTCTCTCTCTATATATATACTACTTTCACTCTCTAGAATCTCTTGTACGTATTTGGTCTCTCTTGAAATATTGTTAGCATGCTATTGCTCTAGCCAAACGTCCCGCGATCCAAACCCAATTTTTCTCCCCCGTTCGAATCAATTACAAACCCAACATTTTCTCCAAATCAATTAATTTACTCCAATCACTATTCAATTGGGGTGTAGACGATGTGGATTCGACGATTAGATTCGAAGGTCTATAAGAACAGACACCAAATGAAGAAGATCGAAGACCAATAGCTGCTTCCATCTATTAATCCAACATTTTCTCCAAATCAAATTAACAGACCCTAAAGTTCAATTCAAACCACCAACAATAAGAAAATCAAATTACATAATTAAGAACCTTAACCGGCGATGGAGGCGATGAGACTTGAAGGAAGACGATGAGACTATATATACAGATAGAGAAAGAGAGAGGCGTCGTCTTGACTAACTACTACTTTGACAGAAACTGGGTGGAGTAAATAGAGAGAAAGGGTTGGAGGAGAAAGTAGGTGGAGTCATAGGGGGGAGAGAGGGGGTTGGAGAGATAATAGTGACGTTGTGGATAAATTTAACCGTTCTCACCTGTTTTATGGATAAGTGAGTTAATTGTAAGAAAGAGAGAAAGAATACTCATTGAGAAAACCGTCATTCGCACATGCGAAAGCTGAGGGAAATATGGGCCGTTAGATCACCGTAAAACAGTAAATCCTGACCCCTTTTTATCTCAAGTGTAAGCGTGCCACACTGACCTCTATTGTATTATAGATTTTGGACAAAAAGTTAACTATTTTATTTTGAGATTTTCATTTAAAGAGTTCACTTTTAAAAATTAAGACATAAAAGTATCATTTTATTACCAATGACCTATTAAAAATATTATTTTTTAAAAAAATTGACTTTCAAATGAAGATTATTTACCCAGAACGAATGGTAAATATTTGTAGAATTCCAAAGGAAGTCGAGAGCAGATAACGAACATGGATCGGATAAAAAAAACATATTTCAAAATGAGAATAGTATTTTTGTTAAAACGTAAATTTTAGAAACAAAATACGGAGTATTTTTATTTAAGACGATAAAAAAACATATCAATAATGTCGTGCTTTTGGTGGACAACCTTAAAAGAAGAGTGGGTGCATTTAATACTTGAGAGAGACAGCTACCCAACCCAACTGTTGGTCAACAGTTCTCTCACATTCAAATTTTGATCACATTCAACCCTTGCCACCCCCTTTACCATTGTTTCGATTTCGATCAGAACCAGTGCCACCCCCTTTTCCTTTACCAGAAGTACGGTTGTTGTTGCGCTGATTGTTGTTGGACTGACCTGCAACAAATGACCCATCTCCCACTGAAACAGAGCGAGCAGCTTCCTTTGCTACCATTACCGAGGCCATGGATGCCTTTTTGTTCAGTCCGGCTTCTTCCAAAGAGAGCATGGAACGGGCCTGAGTAAACGTGGGCAATGGATCCTTCTGTCGCAATACGGTGGCAACACCATTGTAGGCCTCCGTAAGCCCTGCCACCATCTGCAATACTAAGCGGTCATTTGACACGGGTGCCCCAACATTCTTTAGTTGATCTGCAAGAAGTTTGAGGTGTTGACAATAGGCCGATGCTGTTGGAAAATCTTCCATGAGCGTGCGAGAAAAATCCTGCTCAAGCGCTACGGCGCGGGAATGTTTGTTATCCTGGAAGATGTCACTAAGGGCTGTCCAGGCTTCCATTGCCGTGCAGTCAGGGACCATGATAGTGTTGAGAAGGTCAGTCGAAATTGTGGAGTATATCCACCCTTTGACAGTGGAATCGAGATTATCCCACATCTCGATTTCATCATCCGTCTTTGGTACCTTCTCCTTACCCTTTGCCGGCGGTATAATATGGTGGATAACCCAATGCGACTTGGAATGAACCTTGAACAATTCCGCCCAAGTGGCGTATTGCACGTTTTCCAGTTCGAGGGTCATCGAGATGTGGTTTTTGATGTTTGAGACGACAAAGGCTGGGTGGTAGGAGAATTTTGAAGACGAAGACATTGATCAAGAAGGAAGATGGGTATGGAGTAATGGGCGCAGCGGAAGAAAGGTCTTGGTAGAGGAAAGAAAACCCAGGGACTCAAGATACCATGAAAGAATATCTTCCTTACCTTTCTCATTGATAAACATCCGTATATATACATCACTAAGTCAAACCAATCATTTGGCGGTAATCAAGGCTAATCACTAATCACTACCACTAATCTAGGAACTAAATAATTCAAATACTCCTAACAAATATATGGAAAGATAATGATACAAATATAAACAGGTAATCCGAATATTACTCAATATATTGAGAATATTGACTAATATTCTAACATATAGATGTAGTTTTTAAATTCGATTATCCGATTTTGATCTGATCTCCCGGAAATTTAATCATATATAGATTAAGGTGTTTCGATCCGTTAATAATTTGATCAGATTCGATATAAAAAATATATTAATATCATACATATAAAAATTACTAATAATGAATTTTTAATCATTAATAATTATTAATGCAACTAAATATAAATTTTTTGACGAACTCTTAAATCTTACTAATATTATTATTCATTTTTATGTAAGTTAAAAACATGAATTTTTAATTTTATTCAATCTTTGATTAAGTAAAAATGCATCAATATTAATTTTATTCTGTACTTTAATTAGGGGCTAATAAAATTTGAATACGAAAATTTAGGATATTGATTGAGCTTTCAAATATCTAAAAGATAATCCGATTCGATCCAAGTCCGATAATTTCTAAATAAATCGGATAATGAATTAATTAAACTGATCCAATCCAAATCCGATCCATTAACAGACCTACATTCAATGCTCCAAATTGGCCTATGTTATGTACAATGAGGGAGCAACATTTTCTCCCCCAAACTACTTATATCATTAAAAATAAATAAACAATATCTTTATGCTACTCTAATCTACCAAAAAAAAAAACGTATTTCAGTAGTGACACAAATTCCAATAATTTTACATACTCTATCATTTTTATACTCCCTCCGTTCCTAAATTATCGTCCTCCTTTCCTTTTTCGTCCGTCCCAAAATAATTGTCCACTTTGAAACTTACCTTTTTAGAACATCACTTTTACCACTTTATCCTTACTTTTTCACCCTACTTTAATTATGGGCCACATACACATGGGCTTTAAAGGAAACTACACATTAAACCAATATTAATAATCCAGTCAAATAAATTTTCTTAAACGATGCGCCGGGTCAACCAGGACAATAAATTAGGGACGGAGGGAGTATAAAGTATATTATATCTTTATATATTATATATTAATAAATAATTTTGTTTGTGTAATATTTTTTTTATATTGCATAAATTACAAAATTCAAATTTTAATTAATTTGTAATAATAATATTTTTCAAATATTAATAATCATTATAAAAAATAGAACAAGCATAATGCAAAATAGATAAAGGAAAATTCAAAATATTGTAGAAAATTGATTTATCCAAATGGAGCAAACTAAGTTTCTATTTATAGATAAAAATGTGTAGATATTTTAAAAAAATTAAAATAGTAATAATAAATTTTGAGGTGAAAAAAAGGGTAAAACGGGATAAAAATAAAAATCACCAAACCACTCACATTGCACACATGAAAAGTAGGGGTAGCAAAATGAGTGTTATGGATAAATGGATAATAGGCCATTATCCATGGATCCATGGTTCCATGGATAATGACCTATTATACATTTATCCATAACACCCATTTTGCCACCCCTAATGAAAAGCTTGTTGGAAGGGATGTCAACCACATTTTCCCAATTAGTGTGTGCGATGCCGTTTTCTCTTCTATGGACGTTGTTTTTTAAGATCTCACTAAAATTATTATTCATATTTATGTAAGTTAAAAACATGAATTTTTAATTTTATTCATTCTTTGATTAAGCAAAAATGCATCGATATTAATTTTATTAAGTACTTTAATTAGGAGCTAATAAAACCTAAATCCGAAAATTTAGGATATTGATCGAGCTTTCAAATATCTAAAAGATAATCAGATCCGATCCAAGTCCAATAATTTCTTAATAAATTGGATAATGAATTTGATGATCCGATCCGAATCCGATCTATTGACATACCTACATTCAATGCTCCAAATTGGCCTATGTTATAGGCAAATGATAGTATAATTTTAGAATAAGTCTCATGTAAGACTATGCCTTGTGGATCTTAAGTTATAAGGTGAAGCCACATTTTTTCACAATTCAACCCATCGATACATGATGGATCGAGTAAATAGGATCAGTGTTACAAAAAATATTTGTAAAACCGTCTTACAAACGTTTCTGCCATAATTTTAGAACTTTTAAATTTGGTATTCTCCACCAATAGTATCCCTTAAGAAATTTGGTACCAATTTCATTGGAAAACGTTTATATTTTTATGCGGTCAATCTTTTTGTTAGGTACCGTTAGAGAAATTTAGTTAAATGCAAATGTGCCTCCAACGTAGACTAAAATAAAAATTTGGCCAAATTGCTTTTTATCCTCCAAAATTTCTACCAAATCCCAATTTACCAACTAAACTAAGGTTTGTCTCACTTTAGCATTCAAGATTGTCATTTGTCTCATTTATCCTCCTCCCGTCAATTGCCGTTAAAAACTCGGCATTAAATCACACGTGGTCTTCACGTGCGGGATTCTTTTCGTCATTTTCCTTGTTTATAACTCAAGAGGAATATGATGATTCTTTGGTTTATTAATGAACTATGAAAAATGTCATCATTTCCTTAAAAAGTTTGACTTTCAAACGTGGATTATTTGTCCGGAATCAGAGGGAGTATAATATAATACTATCAGTAATTATATATTAATAAAGGAAAAGCTAACATTCATATTTTGATCTTGTCAAATATTTTAAAAGTGGATCCAAATCGTTTACATATAAAAATTAAATAGATCGAATATCGAGGTTTTACAATACTGACATGAAATTCTAATCATATAGTATTCAATTCAACAATAGAAACCCATAAAAAAACATCAAAAATTATATTTGAACGATAGAACATGCAGTCTGTATGGCAGTAAGGGCAAGCAATATAACAGCGGCAATAACAGAAATTGTAGACCATGGATTGCTGAAGTAGTCTTGTCTCAACATCCGTTTCCACTTCAACAATGTTGCTTTCCATTGGTGCCAATAGTCTCTGCTGTATTTATTCAGATCAGTACAAATATCAGTATAGAAGAAGTCATGGCTATCCACAGTCTCCTTGTAAAGATTGTTAAAGAGGTCGGCCACAAGCTGATTGTCACCGAGCAAATTCTGGATAATACCCGCCTTAACAAGTAAATCCACATCTTCACAAGTGTTTATAAGGCTGTCCATGAGGATTATAAAACTAGTTACCAGTTTACTCTTATACCGTCCACACTGCTCAAAAGCTATAAAATTTCCAAACAATGCATGGGTCAACTCGTTTGCATTGACTTGTGGAATTGTCAATATTCCTTCATCAGTATCAAGCGTTACCATGAATAGACGGGCATGTATCCCCCCGTTACTGAACTTAACCCCTACCTCCTGTAGCTCTGTTGCACTGCGTGTATGTACAATCCTTCCATAGCATCCGCGTCTGCCTGTGGCTTGAATTTGGGAAAGGTGACAATTTCTCAAAAAATCCAGTAGATGTCTTACATCAAGGTATATAGGCTTCTGAAGTGTATCCGTAATTCCCACCTTCTTGAAGTACTCATAGGCAACATCATGGATTTCAAATCCACAAAACTGAAGTTCGAATAAATTTTGCAGAACAAAGAAAGGAAGTTGATTTTCAAGTAACAACATGTCATGCAATATATCATTCTTCATAAATTTGAGGTCAAAAATTTCTGTATACCCACAGGTATGATTCTCTATGAAGAGCTCAACTATAAATATGCCATCCAACATTACCATTTCTGAAAAATCTTGGGTAGTAAGATGATCGAATGTATCATAGTAACATATGCGCACCAAGCTCTCCATATCCATTGCAATTTTGAAGAGGACATTTAGGTTGTTACCTGATCTTTTCAGAAATCTATCTAGGCATCTCCATTTATACCGTTCCATAGCCTGTAGGTGGGGTTTGCCATGGTGAAAAGGGCCGATGGATACTATTCGAGGAGTGTAGGCATCTTCATTTACTTTGCGGAGCCTCTCTGGAACTTTATAGATACACACTTGATAGGGATCAGGGACATCCTGCCCTGAGTATAACAACAGCTTCTCTTTCATGCAACTTACCCACTTGTTTTCAGCCTCTCTCCTCGCCACGAGCCGTGCAGGATCCCCACCTTCGGCTGAAAGTGGTTCTTTTCTTGTTTCTTGACTTGATGACTCTAAACTTCATTCATAGGTGGATTATCCATGTTGATTGAATGATATTCTGAATTATTTCTCTGAGTTGATGCCTCTACATTTGGACACGGGGTTGTCATTTTGCTCTGGAAAAAGCAGCAACATCAGATGATAGTCATTTTGCTATTGATAAGGTACACAGAGAAGGAGGACTTTAATGGGTCCAATATTTCTATTATTTTTCTATATCCAACCATTTCAGCTGGACATGTTAATAGACACAATGTAAAATGTAATTTTCTATTCTTTTTTTTTTCCTCCTAACATAATGATAATCGAGACACAATTCCATATCTACCATTTAAGGGGTAATTTTCTATTCATATTACTCATCATTTAATTACAATAATGGGTCCAATATTTCTTCCCAATAGAAAACTACTAGAGCATGCTTCAAAAATAGAGATTCATCACAATCTTACTTATACTAGTTTAGCTCATAATGCAAGAGAAATCACAAACGGAAATTCCAATAAAAGCTTTCATAATGATACTAAAGTTGAGAGTCAGAGCTTACAATACTTCTAAGGGAAAAGTTGAGTGAAGATCTGTAGCCTTCCTTGAACAAATGGATGAAGTGTGTGTAGATGAAGGTGTGTGAGTATGTGTGATTTTGCTGGAGAACAAGTGAAGATGGAGGAGATGAGTGGTGTGGGTGATAGATCTCTACAATAATTCAAAAAGAAGTTCCCTTTTTAAGCCAAAATCTCACTCCAAGAATATGAGTCGTCCAACAGCAAGTAGGGGCGAAATGGGAAGGAAAATTTCAGGTTCCTTGATTAAAAAAAAAAAAATTGGGTTAATCGCACATGAAATGATCCAAAGTCAACGGACTCATAAATTGCCATATCACTCTCGCACCATTTCGGATTTCTAGAAATCGATGAGTTTACTTATTATGTTAATCGCACATGGAATGATCAAAAGTCACATGGAATGATCCAAAGTCAACGGACTCATAAATTGCCATATCGCTCTCGCACCATTTCGGATTTCTAGAAATTGACGAGGTTACTTATTATAAAAGATAAAAAAATTAAGTAACACGGACTTACAGATATTTTTTATAAGACATATTCTCTTTACTCGGTCTATTGTGTATTGATGGATTGAGTTGCGAGAGAGTGAAATTCCATTTTATGAATTGATATCAATAAGACCGTGTTACAAATTAAGATATGTAAGATTATCTTACATGAGGCTTACTCGTTACAAAAAGTTGAATTGAAGTTTTGTCTAATTTATGATATTTCATTTTTGGAGGTTATTTTTATTAACCCTAAACGCAACACCAAATTCCCTAAATGCAACACCATTTAATGTATAAAATGACCTAAATGCCCCTTTTAACATTTAATAGATAATCACTTTTTATACAAACTAGCGGATGTTTTATAAAACAACCGCTACAAACTAGCGGATGTTTTATAAAACAACCGCTACACACTAGCGGATGTTTTATAAAACATCCGCTACGCCCTAGCGGATGTTTTATAAAACATCCGCTAGTGTGTAGCGGTTGTTTTATAAAACATCCGCTAGTTTGTAGCGGTTGTTTTGTCCGAAATCGAAAAAAAATACAAATCAACAGTTTTTTGTTCGTAATTGAAAAGAAAAAATAAATCGAATCAAAATCAATTTAATTCACATGTACTATCATGCGAATTAACAATGGAAATCGAATCAATAATGACACGTAATTAAAATTACGTGAAGGGGGGAGGAGGGAGGAGGTAGTATAGTTTAAATGTGAAGAGGGGTAGCAAAGTAATTTTACATTTTAAATGGTGTTGCGTTTAGGGATTTTGGTGTTGCGTTTAGGTGTTCTGTTTTACATTTTATTTGATTCTCACTCTAATTCATAGACTCTACTTTCACATTAATATATTTGAAAAATACACATTATTCTAATATTTATAATAGAATCAGTCATTTTTTTTAAATTTGTGTATCAAACTAGTAGTGGTAGCAAACGAGCTAGCTAGGTAAGAATAGATGGTAGGGGTGATCTTGATCCGATTCGGTCTAGTTTTTGTTTTTTTTTTTTTTAAAAGACTCAGAACCAGACCACTACTTGGGGTTTTAAAAAATTAACCAGAACCTACCCAACATGTATGATAACCAATACTTTGTTTCGATCCAAAACCAATTCAAAATTCGTGAGAACCAGAATCAGATCAATATTTTGTTTCTTAATTATTTAAGTCAAACAAATTAGTAATATTCGGGGTCTAATTATGAGCCTATCTTATCTTTATTATGAAATATATTATTGGATTTTTAAAATTTATATTGAAATAAAAAGTAAAAATGTAAGAATTATTTTTTATGAGATTAATGATGTTTCTTATTTATACATGTGAGAACCCCGTTTCAATCCCCCTCGTGTGAAAGACGATTAGTTTCAAAACATGAGGGTGTGTAATACACTTGGTTTCGTGTGGACTCTCAAATAAATGCAAAAAAGAGTCGCCACCTCCGTTTATAAAGAAAACAGAGGAAAACCTAAATATTTAGGATCAAGGGCTAAGTTACGAATCGGGAAAAGATTAGGCACCTGACTTGTCCATTCTATCTCAAATGATTGCCACGCATGCTTGAAATCCTAAAGTGTGATCAAAATTGGCATGCTTGGTCAACAAAACTAAGTCAAATGTCAACAAGTATAAAGTAAAATACTAACAAGCTTAACAAATTTAAACTAAACATTGTAAGCTAACATAATTTATCTAAACATTATAAAAATGGAACAAGTAAAATAGTGGATTAAAATACAAGATAATGAATTACAAACAATAAGCAAACTAAATTACATTTACTACACTAAATATTATGGAAAAATAAACTAACATGAGCATGCTGTAGTCAAGATATAAATGTATGCTCTTTTTCGCAGAAAATGCGGGTTAAAACGGGTCGATTCGTTTTGACTTGTTACCTATTCTGACCCATTTAATATTTGGGCTATAATGGGTCACAACTCATTGCGACTCATTGCCCGTTTTGACTCAACCCACCAAATCACCAGCCCTACTAGTAATAACTAAGCACGCTACTGAGTTTCATAATAGAAAAAATTACAAGCCGGTACATCTTTTAAAACATGTTTTCAAATGAATCCAACTATTTTTTAGACATATCTTTTAGATACAATTTTATGACAAAAGTACGTCACTGCCCTTTATTTCTTGTATTGGGGCAAAAGTACGTCGTCCTCTCCCAGCCCCCACCCCGTGTTCATAGCTCCATTTCCCTTAATCAAATCAAATTCCAACTCTCCAATCGCAAAATTGAGCTCAACAATTTGGTTTCATTTATTCGATTCTTAGTTTGTTCATCAAAAATCGAAAGGGATTAATTCATTCTACATCTTATTTTCAAATAAAGTTGATTTGAACTTGACGAAACATGTTTGTGTAAACAATCTTAATGGTTATGATTATCCAGAGATTAATTCATTCTTATATTTGTTATGTTAATGGTTTGTGAAAATGAAGATCGTTCACGTCCCATGTTTGGAAGACAACTACTCTTACTTGTACGAATTCATATCCACCTTGTTTGTTTTGGGGAATGTTGACCCAAGATTTAGGGATTTTGACTCAATTGAACATCCAAATTTACGCGTAAGAACAACGGGAATTAGAAAAGGGACTTGTGCAGTCTTGTATTTACATCAAGGTCGAGAATATATAGTTGTCTATGTTAACAATCACTTGCTATTACGAAATTTTCTAAAATTTACGGTGTTCTGTGAATTGCTCGAAATTGTTGTATTGTGTTACTTTCTTGCTTATGTATGACTTGACATAGGATGATTTTGAACACTTTATTTTTTATGCTTCTCAGTTTATTACTGGTTATGGTAAATTCTTTGAGGTTACTACAGAGCAGATGTATTAATTGTTGTGTGTGCCATTGGCTTCATTGCCCCAGACAACTCGAGTCTACTGTGGCCATGAGGTGAATAGGATGACACGATGTAAGACCCCGATTCCTTAGGTTTAACTTGGAATGGTTTTGGATTGAATTTTGTGTAGAATTGCACACGCTTGAGATCGGTTTTCAGTTTGGGCCGCGTATTCACGTATATCAGATACAACATGTAGTTTAACAGCCACAGTTTTGTGTAGACGACTTGGAATCAAGATCCGTTTGGTGCGTTTGAAGCTAGACTTCGAGATTTTTCTAACCATACCTAATTTGTAATTTTCGGACTTATAGATCATCTTAGGCTCGTCTTTGAAGTTGACTGAAATTATTAGATAGCATTTGGGCTTTGGTCGCTTTCGGTCCATTAGGCTTTGAGTCATTTTACCTCCCTTACTTGATATTCAGCCATAATCCACCATTTGTGAGTTCGAAGTTTTGACTTCCAAACCCGATTTGTTATCGAATATTTATCCGTTTTTAATTTCGACTCCGCAGGGGTGTTGTACGTGTTGCCGTGTTGGAGGCTTACTTTGTACCCGGAAATTATGAAGTAGTGTAACAGATTCATTTGAGGTTTGTAATTTATTTAGGGGATGATTACACCCTTATTTAAATTTGGATATTATAATAAGAAATTATTATTTGACGTCTAGGGGCAAATAAATAATTAGCGGTTGTGATCCCAGAGTGTTTTAGTATTTTAATTGATCTTACATGGTTAATTCGCATGACAGTTAAAATATTAATTGAGAGAATAATATAATTATCCATACGTGTTAAAAATATTTATGTGGTATTGTATTTCACTTTACGGAGTTGATTTATAATTAAGTCAACCGATAGTACATACTGATTTTGGTACGCAGCTGAGTTATTTTGATCGAGGAACCCTAGATAGATTTTTGTTTGGTTTAAGATTTTTAAGGCTTTTACTTTAGACATTTACAAAGTGTCAGGAGAATAAATCACGTCGTTTCGTTGAACGGTGATCAAACTGGAGCTGTTTGAAAAGTAAAACTCTTATCTCAATTCTCACATAATCTTATTCCTTCATACTTTCACCAAATAAGTGGCCCCTTTCTCTCTCTGTCTCTCTCTAGTCTCTCAACAGAATATCGTCAAACGTAAATTTCATCCATGCTCTCTTTATTCCAGTTTGACGACTTCAGCGTGTCCTTCCTCCATGCATCTCAATATCAGATTGATGAATAATTTGTGCAAAGATGGTTGTAAAGCAAAGATGCTTGTTAAATTGTCCTTCCAACTTCCAAGGTTCGAAATTCAGATCTGGGTTTTTACTGGTTAGAAATTAAAGAGGGAAAAAAAGAAAAGAAAAGTAAGGGAGAAGTAACGAGCACGAGAAATGTCTATTTTCGTCATTTCAACCTCTTCTTGTGTTTTCAAGCCAACGTTTTAAAAAAAAAGCTAGGATTGTTATTAACGCTGCTACGTTTAGTAAACCGAACGTTTCTTCACCTCGTATTGCAACAGCTTTCTTGGGAAAACGATGCGTTTGATGAACGTTGTCAAATGAAGTTGTTTAATTAAATCTGGGTCAAGGAAGTAATAAACATGAAAATGAACACAAGTGCAAGGATTATTTTTGGAGTGCCCTTTAATTGATTTATTCTTGTAACTCCATCAAATCAAACACCAAATCACGTATGGTTTATTAAAAACCAATAAATTAATTCATTTGATACTTATTTGATTCAAAATCTAAAAATTCATTCAATAGTGACATAAACTCCAACCATTTTAAATACCCGATTATCTTTATCTTGCAAATATTTGATATCTAAATAAAACAAAACAAGTCTCTATTTATATATAAATAAAAATATGTACCTTTTTATTTATAAAATAATAAAAATATTTTTTGAATTGTAAAAATACCAAAAAAAGATAAAAATAAAAAAAGTTATGGATAATTTTGATCTCATTTGTATCATAATTTAATACAAATTAAACCAAATCAAATAAGATAGTCATTTAATTTTAAGTAGTTTGGTTGTTGTAAGAGCATCACCATTGTGCTTAAATGCACAATTCTTATTTCTTAAAAAACATGTGAGTGGCCATTAGGAGAGAGAAAGAGGGGTATTAGGAGAGAGAAAGAGTGATTAGGTTCTTCACTAAGAACCCGCAACTTTGGAAGGTTATTTGGCAGGATGTCGGCTTGTGTGCGTGTGTGTGGGGGGGGGGAAGTGAGAAGAGATTTTTATTTTATTTGATTTTGTGTTAAATTTAAATTTTTTTTTTGTAAGAAGTTGTGTAAAAATAATATACAATAAGAAGATTTATTCTTAAGTGTGTAAGAAAAAAAAATATACAGATAACAGTGAGACCCAATTAAAAAATTATAATAAGAATTTGTACATTAAAGATGCTCTAAGTATTGTTTTTGATACCAATCATTCTTAACCATGCAAGAATCCTTTTTTTTTTTTTTTTACTAATATTTAAATCGCGTATTGATCGATGAATGACCATAATATTAATGGCATGTTTATTTTGTGCTTCATGCTGATGGATTGGTGGCCTCAGCTACTGACGAAGGCATGCTGATGCAACATCGCGGTTCAAACTCAATTATTTTATAGTTAGAAAATTATAAGTTATCTTATTTTTTACTCCTTCCGTTTCTAAATTATTGTCATGATTAATCTGACGCAAAGATTAAGGAAAAACAATTGACTTGATTATTTATATTGGTTTTATATATAGTTTCCTTTAAAACTCATGTGTATGTGACCTATAATTAAAATAAGGTGAAAAAGTAAGGGTAAAATGGTAAAAGTGATCTTCTAAAAATGTAAGTTTCAATGTGGACAATTATTTTGAGACGAACGAAAAAAAAAGTAAGACGATAATTTAGGGACGGAGAGAGTATTTTTCAATGTTACAGCTAATGTTGTTAAAGAATTTTGATGTACAAATGTTATTCTCCCTTCATTCTTAAATTATTGTCCTAATTGATTTGACAAACAGATTAAGAAAAAAACAATTAACTTGATTAATTATATTGGTTTAATATGTAATTTCTTTTAAAACTTATATGTATATGACCCATAATAAAATTAGGGTAAAAAAATAAGGCTAAAATGGTAAAAATGATATTCTAAAAATGTAAATTTCTAACTGGACAATTAATTTGGGAAGAACGAAAAAAGAAATAAGAACGATAATTTAAAGACGGGGAGAGTACTATTCTTTCGATATATATGTTTATCTAATATTATAATTATTGCACATCTTAAATAGAGAGTGAGTGTAATATGTACATAATTAATAAGAAAGTGTGTGTAATGAGTATTATTGTCATAATATATTTTACAATTCAACATTAATTATATTTATTAATTCTTATGTTATGTTTATTAAAAACATTTATCCGGAACAAAAATATAATAGAACTTACACCCTTTATCAAAGGTAATAAACTAATATTAATAGATTTCAAGAAGTTCATTTACTATAGAAACAAACTTTAATCTGGAACACTTTTCCTAAGTGCATTATTACTCTTGAAATAAAAATTAGTCATCCGTTATTAAGAAAATATTCTGTTTGACCTGGCAAAAAGATTAAAAAATATAATTAATTCTATTATAAATATTAAGAGCATGTTTGTTAACCTAATTAAGAGGTTAATCAGGAAACTTTTAAGTGAGTTTATAAGTAAAATTGTTTTTAAAAAACATAAATAAGTTTGTTTGATAAATCAATATTATATCACTTAAAAATTAACCATCCTTTAAAAATTACCAAAGTTTTAAGTAAAAGGTTGACTTAAAATTTTGAAGTGGCTAACTTTTTCTTTCTTCTTCGTTTTTTTATCCTTTCCTTTTTTGTATCCATAACTTTCCATCATCCATTCTGACACGGTTCTTCATTTCAATTAATCACCTCCATAATTTCTGCAAGCTCCACCAGGTACACCGCCATAATACCACTGAAGGCATCGAAGAAAGTAGCTCACTAGCTGTGGAACGAGTCCCGATAGTGCCGACACGGTATCATTATAGATGTGGCAGGTGGACTTCCTCCCTCTCCTGTTAAAAGAGATGATTTCCAGATTACACGGTTCTCCGTGCAGCCAAACATGCATGCTGTCAGTGGGGCATTCCAGTTAGGCCTGTCAATGGATCGGATTTTGGTCCGAATCCGAACCGAATCCGATCCAAAATTTCGGATATGGATTTGTATAATGGTCCAATAACCCGAATCTGAATCCGAATCCGATAATTTATTTATTAACGGATCGGATATGGATTTAGCTATATCCGATCCGTTAAGGATCCGATCCGATCCGAAAATAACATATTTCTTATTATACATATACATAATATACACAATTATATATGCATGTTATCTTTTGATCTTCCTCCCTTTCATATTTTAATTATTTTTTATTCATATATTTATATTTCGGATCGGATCGGATATTTAATCGGATATGTTAACGGGTAATGGATTCGGATATGGATTGATATATACTTGATCCGTCGGATTATCGGATCGGATCGGATCGGTGATATATGATTTCGGATCGGATTCGGATTTACCTATATCCGATACATATCCGATCCATTGACAGGCCTAATTCCAGTCCAGGATGTGATCGAAGGAGAGAAAAATCCTTGTTCTTTTCTATAAGCCAGAGTGAGTAATTGGGCTTGTGGCCCGATTATTTAGTCATATCCACATGAAAAATTAAAAAAAAATTACAAGTCGATACATTTTTTAAAATGTGTTTTCAAATTAATCTAATTATTTTTGAAAAATATCTTTTAGATACAATTTTGAGGTAAAAGTACATTACTACCCCATTTATATCGTACAGGAAAAAAAAAGGCGTAATTTTGAAACAGGAAGCATTCGATTAACTGCAATTCCTCTCTCTATCTCTCCATGATTTCCTCTTTTCTCTAGATTTTTGAGCCCGACGCAGAACTTCCTTCTTTAATCTCCTGCTTCGAGCTTTAATCAAAGATTGATATTGACAATGGAGTCGCAAAAGGCGTTCGATTCATGCCCAACGATGCAGAATGTATTCTTTACCTGCTTTACAAAGTCACCAGCGATCCACTCCCTTCCAATGCGGTGGTTCTCGTTGAATTCGATCCCTACAATGAAACCGAGCTCCGTCGTCTTTTCTTTTCCGCCACCGAAAACGGACTCGAACGTTTCTCGATACACCAAACCCTAATTTCACGCAATGCAGTCACAGAAGAACCCGCCAGAATACGACCTACCTGCACTAGTCGCCATCAAAGTCAAAGCATCCTCACCTCGCCTCCCACCACTCCTCGCCACCGAAACCCCTACCCTAGGTGCCCAACGAAATCGGATCGCCCGCCGACCTACCGACGAGCGCTGTAAGTGGGCCGTTCACCAGTACCTCCGCCTCGGAGATGCCGTGATCCTTCTCCACGTCCGTCCTAAAAGATAAGTTATAAAATTGATAATTATTTTAGAACAAACGAAAAAAGAAAGAAGGACGATAATTTAAGGACGGAGGAAGTACAATTTTGTTCTTGTATATTTACGTACAAGAAACACATTAATAAACAACACGATGATAGATATTAGATATGCAATTGCAAGCCGTCTTCAATTCACGTTGAGAATATTTATACAAGTGATATGATTGTAACTGTTGAGAATATTATATGTACTGTATAAACAAATGTCTAATAATTTTGTCATTTATTGTTCCTCGATGCATGATAAGTTTTTACTCCTTCCATTTAGGCATGTCAATGGATTGGATTTTGGTTCGAATTTGATCCGAATCTGATTCGAAATTTTTGATATAGATTTATATAATAGTTCAATAACCCGAATCTGAATCTGAATCCGATAATTTATTTATTAACGGATCGGATATGGATTTAGCTATATCCGATCCGTTTAGAATTCGAACCGATCCGAAAATAACATATTTCTTATTATACATATACATAATATACACAATTATATATGTATGTTGTCTTTTAATCTTCCTCATTTTCATATTCTAATTGTTTTTTATTTATATATTTATATTTCGGATCGGATCTGATATGTTAACAGGTAACGGATTCGGATATGGATTGACATACATTTGATCCGTCGAATTATCGAATCGATGATATAGGGTTTCGGATCGGATTCAGATTTACCTATATCTGATACATATCCGATCCATTAACATGCCTACTTCCATTCCTAATTAACCAAGTGTCTTGTTTTGACTTTTCAAAAGCTTAACTCTCTCTCTCTCTCTCTCTCTCCTATTTCTTGTCTTTTGAGTTTTAAAAGGCTCAATTAACATTCACCTTTGGGTAATCTATTAAGTTTCTATGGAAACATTAATTAATAATTTGATCTCTCAACTTGTACTTAACTTTAACTTGGGTTCCACTTTTTTTTTTAATTCATTTAGTCTCTTATTTCAAATTTTGGTCGGATACCCTTACTAAGTTGAGGGAACAAAAATAATTATATTTAGTAAGAGATAGTGGTATGTTGTAAACCCTTATATATTCTTTTGTTTTCTCTCTTGTCCGATCAATTTCATTTCATATATGAGTTCGAACAAACTATATCTAAGATGTATATCTAATATGTGAACTCTATTATATAAAACCATAAACTAATGAATCTTAAATTTACTCTTACAAATTTCACATAATAGATAGAATCATGTGCATCGAACTCCTCTAAGTAATCTTTCACAACCTCCCACTCTATTTTTCCATCGCCAACTCTCTTATCACTAAACGGTGGCTCTACCTCATCCGCTCCTTCCTAGCCTCCCTCATATTTCACACTATCACGCTTTCCGCTCTCCAGACCACTTTGCTCTATCAGCTTCTCCATTATTAATTTATTAGAAACTATTCATTCAATTATAAACATAAATATTTAAAAACGTAAAACATATTTTTTTTATTCATATATATTTTTAGTTTCTCAACTTAAAAAGGGTATTTTTGTGATACAGTTATGTGCAAGCTAATGGACCAAAATGCTATTTAATTCTTCATGAATTAATTAACTCATAACAAAATTACTTGTATGACCTTAATTCATGGTGAGTAGTTTATTAAATATATGACTTTTATGTGCCATTTTCTACCCATGACAAATTTATGTGTTTGACCTTAATTAAAAGTTAGTAGTTTATTACATGCATGTACAACTTATTTTTTCCTAAACCATAATTTGTAAAAAAAAACAACTCACACTATTATAAGTATATATATATATATATATAAGGTCCTAACAAAAATTCCTCAAATATTTGTTAGTAAGATCTACAACTTATTACCAATATGATAGTCTTTAAGACTGATTGTAGTATGTAATCAAAAAAATTAAGGGAGCAAGTTGTAGAATGTAGCTTTATTCTCAAACAAAACACACATATTCATCAACTTGGTTCTTCAATTTCTCTTATCTTGAAATTAAAACTCATTTTTCGAATTCATTTGTCTTAGTTTGTTCACTGGTAATTAGGCTTAGTAATTACAACCTAAAGCCCGTTAACCCACCCAAACTGACTTGAAAATTACCCAATCCGTCAATTTTTTCCCAAAAATATTTGACCTGTTAATTTGTTTCTATATAAATTTATGTTGTTTTGGCAGAAAATGTGATTTAAAACGGATCGACCTGTTTTGACTCGTTACACATTTTGACCCATTTAGTATTTGGGCTATAATGAGTCAAGACCCGTCTCAATCCGTTACCCGTTTCGACCCAACACACCAAATCCCTACTGGTAATAACTAAACACGCTATTGAGTTTCTAATATCTCAATACTCACCGGCGAACCTATTATGATATTTAAAACCTTACATATATTTCTAACAATGTCTACCCAAATTTTTCTGAAACAAATCTTAGAGATATTAAGAAAGGTAAAACTATATTATTTTTTAGATTCAAATAAATTTTTTATCCCTCAACTTAGTAAGGGTATTTTCATCATAAGCAAAAAATATTGGATGGCATTTGTAATGGTAATGACAGGAGGGGGGAATCTAAAACAAAAAAAAAATCAACATATGAGGGATAATGAATAAAATTCAAAAAGTTTGGACCTAACTTAAAGTTAGGTATAAGTTGATGGACCTAATTATTATTTCATTGTTTACGAAATTGATTATCACATGCAAATTACTTGTGTATCCTTTATTAATGGTGCGTGTTTATTAGGTTTATGGTTTTTTTTGTTCATCTATTAAATTAAAGAAACAACCTTCACTTTTATAGACAGAAAGAAGAGATTAGAAGAGCTTTCCATCTTGTGCAATGTGGGAAGTGGCTGCCATTGTTTATAGTCCTGGGAAGAATGAGCCTATTGTCTGGCCATCTGAAGAAGAGGTTGCAACGAATTTCTCAATGTTCAATGGCTCAAACAAGGACCAAGAAAGTTACCTTGCCGAAACATAGTGAAAGTTGATGCAGAGATATTAAAGGGAAAAATTGTGAGTTTTGTCATCGTACTTTCAGCTATCATCATATTTTGCCATTATATTATTTTTTGAGCAAGATTGTCATTGTATTTTGAAGTATACATACAGTTTTTCCATTTTACATAACTGTTATCCAAATTCTAACTGAGCTCATAATGCGGCGTTAAAGTTTGTCATCTGGCACGATGATGTGTAACATTAGGGCACAAAATCTAATTTTTCACTTTCTACTAAAAACTAGGGATAATACCAAAAAGTCCAACAACAAAAAATTCTTATATCCAAAATGTCTCAAAAATAATTTTTGTATCCAAAAAGTCCCAAAATCAAAATTTTAATACCAAAAAGTCCAAAACTTAACATATATACGAATGATTTTATGTTAAAAACTTTAATTTGGACCATAATTTATTTTTCTTTTCATTTATGATAATGATGATAAAAATTTATTGAATATTATTATTTTTATTATTACTACAATTATTATTATAACAATAATACAATTATTATAATAGTCATATTATTATCTTCATTAACATTATTAGTATTATATACCAAAGGTATATTTATGAAATTTATTTCACAATGATCTCAAACAGTTATTCAATTTATAAAATCTAAAATTAATCTTTCCATACTAAAATTTGAAAATTAACCTTTACACTTTTATGAAATTGTGGCAGTAATATTAGTAGTCATAGTAGTGATAATAATAATAATAATAATAATAATAATAATAATAATAATAATAATAATAATAATAATAATAATAATAATAATAATAATAATAATAATAATAGTAATAATAATAATATTATTTATTAATAATAATAACCCTATTAATAACCATAGCAGTATTAATAGAATTTATTTTAATGTTATTGTTATTATTAATAGTAAGTTATTTGTTAATGTTGTTGTTGTTGTCATTATTATTATTATTATTATTATTATTATTATTATTATTATTATTATTATTATTATTATTATTATTATTATTATTATTTTATCTAAAATATTGAATCATTAAAATCAATAAAGTTAAAAATAAGTTTTATTTCAAATAAAACCTCATACTCTAATGATGTTAGAAGAGATTTTAAGTTTTAGATTTTTTTGGTATTAAGAGTTTAACTTTGGGACTTTTTAGATAGAATAACAATTTTTGGGACTTTTTGTATATGAGATTTTTTTAGTGGGACTTTTTGGTATTTTTCCCAAAAAACTATTGCACTTTCTTCCCCTCTCCTCTCCCCCTTTCAGTGTTATCATAACAATTAAGTAAATTAGGGAGAAGAATACTTTAGAGCTATCAACACAAAATTGAAATCCAAAGAACAAGCAATTTTGATGTCATCGTGGTTAATGCAAATTTAGAAATTTTTCCGACACATGGTCTGACTTTGAATATAAAATTGTTTTCATTGAGAGAGAATATTACGTGGTGTGCTATATATGGTTGGAAATTCTCGTGAGTCTAGATTTTTACAAAAAAAAAACTCAAAAAATATTACCCGTGGAAAAAGTTAAGGCCATTTTACTAACCGACTCTCGAGATGCTCCAAAATCTATCAACATTTCATCTTCTTTGCTTGTTACGGTAGTACTAAAGGGGGGAGGGGAGGGGAAGAAAGTGTAATAGTTTTTTGGTAGAAAGTGAAAATTAGATTTTGTCCCCTAATGTTGCATGTTATCATGACAGGTGGCAAAATTTAACATCACCTTATGACCTTAGTTAGATTTTGGATGGAAGTTAGGTAAAATAGTAAAATTTCATGTATACTTCAAAGTACGATGACAATCTTTCTTAGAAGATAGTACAATGGCAAAAATATGATGATAGATGAAAGTACAGTGGCAAAATTGACCATTTTTCCGATATTAAAGAGAGATGTGATGAAAAACGTCGAGGGAGAAGCAAAGCTCATAACGTACCTCAAGGAAGCATATTACCTAATATCTACACTAGTAACACGGCGTGCCCACCTCGCATGCTCACGCCATATGTAACGCACCGTATTCTTGTATGTACATTGTGTGTTTGCCTTCATGTTTTTTTGTTGATTGTGAGCATGCTACTTAGTTTATAAATGTTTTAGAAACATTCATAAGTCATTCATGAAGCCCTTAGCATGTTTAGAATCATGTTTGCATGCTTGTTTAATCGCCGGTTGAATTGCTTGTTTGGTTCTTCTTCTTTCCCTCCTTCGTTTGGATTGTTCGGGTGTTGTTTGAGGGTGCTTGTGATGAGTTTTAAACTCATTTTTGTTGGGGTTTGAAACCCCCTTGATTTGGCTAAGTGTTTGGGGGTCTTTTAGGTTGAGTTTTGAGTCATTTTGGTTCTGCCGGGCTTGCCCTCGCAAGGTAGAATGACCTTGCCCCCGCAAGGTAGACAGAAAATGAGGTGTTGTGCATCCAGGAGGGATGTGGTCGCAAGGGTAGGGGGACCATGCGACCCCATGAGGTCCCCCCAGTGCTGTTTCGATGTTTCTTGAATTCTACCCTTAAACCCCTATCCAAAACCCTTTCTAAACCCCACCTAAACCTCCCTAACCCTTATTACTTGTGTCCTAACATCTCTAACTAGTTATAAGGATGGATTAAGAGAGCATTAGTGATCATTAAGCCCACAAAAATCAGATTTTAAGAGACCACATTGTCATGACACTTGTCCCACTCAGTTTTTGAACCAATATACACCACACTTCCAGATTTTGACTCTCATTTCTCTCCCTCACTCTCCAAAAACGGGATTTCTCTTCTCCAAGACCCTCCCATGGCTTCTTGAAGCTCTCATCTCCATCTTCCTTGATCCTTCACTTATTTGCTCAAGCCACCTTCATCAAAAGTGTAGAGCTCGAAGAGAAGATCATTCTCAACCGATTAGTTTCCTTCTTTGTTTTCTTTGGTGTAGAACAAGTAAGTTACTCTTCTTCTTCTTCTATTTAGTTCTCATTGACCCTAAGGAAACAAAGCCTATGGTGATTGAGGTCAATGAGGACACATATATGCTTCCTATGCTCTCTTCTTGTATTTTAAAAATATGAACTTACTAGGAGCATGTATAGGATGATTTCTTGCCTATGGAAGTTTATTAAACTCTTTCATCTTGCCTATCTAAGGTTTTGATCATGTTAGAAACATGTATTATATATGTTGCTTGAATAAGTGCAATAATGTGAATGCCCTAATTTGAGCCTACATTGTATGTGGTTTAGTTGTTATGTGTTCTATTCTATAAATTGAACTCTATGATGTATATGAATCACATTGTAATGCCTTGGTGAATTTACAACCTTGTTGAACCTAGAAATGACCTAGGTTGGGTTATGAAGCACATAGCTTCAATTTCTCCAAAATTGGGAATTTAGAGAAAAGACTCAACGGAGTCGACTCTAGGGAAGAATTGAACATGTTGAACTCTAATTTCAATCCCTACGAAGTTTGGACACCGTTTGATTTGGTTTACTCAAATATGAGCTTGGTTTAGTTGTTTACAACAAGTTGTTATGAAAGATTGGTTTTGAGCAATTAATTGCCTTGACATGCTTTATGGTAGAGATTAATACCCTACTTGGTTGGTCGAGTTCGCTCTTGTCGAATTCGGTCCTTGATTGGTTTAAGTCAAGTAAATATCTACTTGTGCATCACATTGAGTCCAGCTGGCATTATTTGGTTTGTTTATTAAGTCAGGGTGGGACGATGCATAAGCCTTCACGAATTATGGGATTCGTGCTCGTATGGATCGCCGCACCAGGACCTCACACACACCTCCTTGTGGGCGCGGTGGGGAAGTAGCCCTTTGCTGTAACAATACGTGCGCGTTGGCTTGCTAATGAAATCGAGTAGGTTCTCGGTATGAGTCGATGAATTCACAAAACATCGATGGCACGAACCGATGAGAATGTATTGCGGGGAGCTACTGGCGGCGTGACTATATCATATCCTACTTGTATGATTTACTTTACGCACTTACGTGAATAATATGTTAAGTGCTATATGATGATCATGTATCATAATTGAGATAAATGTCATGCTATAACATGAACATGCATTTTTAGTAACTTACTAAGTCTTTCGACTTACCCTATTTGTTTGTTTTGTTTCCTTAGATCAGAGGCGAGGAGACGGTCAGAGATAGACTCACTTATTTCACGCTTGGTGGTTTGTGAGCAAGGTTGCTCTTTTTGGACTTTGTTATTAGTCTTTTATTTTGGCAAGGGCGTTGGGAAGCAAGTCAAATAGACTTGACTTGGGGTTTTTGTTGTTGTAGTAAACTTAATGGTTTAACACTTGTAATCTTTTGTATGCCGACTTACATGTCGAGCCTGTTTATATGTTTATGGTTCACTACAGTTTCTTCCGCTAAAGCTCGTTTATTTATTATTGTTGTTGTTGTCTCCGGCATGTTGTGGCCGTTGAGGTTTTATAAACATGTGTTAATATTGTAGGAGCTTGTTGTTGGGTTCAGTATGCGTCGCCGATGACTTGTTTATATTAAGTTGTTTTTAGGCCAAGTGTAGCCGAGTTGTTATTCGTATGCGATGTTGCGCCACATGAATTTTGTTATCCTACTTGTGCATGCTTGTGTTATTGATTATTTGGACGGCACGACTCGTGATCTCGCATTGGGGTCCGGGTCGGGCTGTCACACCATATCTCGAACAGTGCTGAAGTTTAGTTCTATTTTAATTAGGTTTCCTATTTTAGTTAGTATTTACTTTATTTGTCTTTTGGTATTATTTTTATTCCTTGTTACATTAGAATTCCTTTTAATTAGTCATATTCCTAGTAGATTAAGGATTTGATATTTGGCCATATAAATAAAGGATTGTATTCTCGTTTAAAGACATGATTTATTTTATGAAAAACTTTGCTTCTGATTTGAATTTTTTCCAAGGTTAATTACAGTGCACTGTGATTGTTATCTATGTCCGTTCGAACGACAATCGAACAAACGTCCATTTGTACGTGTTTACAAGCTTAATTTTATTTCTTCCCCTTCCGTTCTGCTTCAATTTGGGTCCATGATGTTTTTGTTGCAATTGGGGGTCAAAAAGGATCTCTGCAAAGAACAATTGCAGGGTGAAGCAAGAAAAGCAGAGAAAAAAATAAACTAGACAAATCTAAACATGAAAACGGGAAATAACAACGATGTAAATGTAACGCCTCAAACTCGGTATCGACATTCGCTCCTACAATTTGGCCATGTCACCAACAATTATAACTTAAATTATCAATATTCTCAATTCATAATTAACATTAATATATCTATTCGTGGCTAAAGTTCAACCACCAATTATTCAAAATACAATCCAAAATAAACCAACTAAAGTAAATAGATTGTCGAAGTACTAAACATGAATGTCTAAAATTCTAGGACAATCTTCACTCGTCTACTCGAAATTTATCATCTAGTCAAAACTTATCGATAAGTTCATATACAACCCCTCCGATTACAAAGAGGAGTTGACCAGAAATAAGTCAAAGAAGAATAATTCAAGTATTCGAAAAATCATTGTTCAAAATCGATAAGCGGAAGCAGTTTTCAAATTTCAATAAAGGGGGTTTAGAATCCGAAAGAAAGATGTATTAAAAAATACACGAGTTGCCAATTGCCATCAACCGTCCCATACCGGCTGAAGACAACGGATCACTCACAGAATCCCATGATCACATAAGCAGTTCATAGTTTCATAATTGATAGAAATTGATATATCCAGATAACCACACCACTATTCACGTGGTATTCATAAACATCATAATTCATAATTCGATACTATCATATACTCGATTTAGTGATCATGGTAGAGATTCATATAATCCAATGCTAATACAAAATTGATATATCATAAAGATCATGTTATTCATATTTAAAAAGGCATCTCACATGAAACTCGATATTTATGTGAGAAACAGAGAATAAAATCACGAGTTCGAATAAAGTGTAAGCGACTGAATTCAAATTCAATTACCGACACAAAGTTGGTGTACGTTTCAAAAGGGTATACGTATCAAGGATTTTATGAAAACCTAACAAATGGTACTGTGGGCTCCCAGGACCAGACTGCGCCCGCGTCCCGCGCGCCCTTGGTTAGGGGTGCGCATACGTGCGGATGCGGGACACCACTTCTCTCGTTCCACCCTCCCTTGTTTAGGGGAAGGCGAAATCAAAAGTGCGAGAGGAGTGCTGTCTATGATAGCGCGTTGGAATGCGCCTCGGTTGCCTTTAGTGGATTTTATTTAAAAATAGTCTTATGACCCGTTTTGGATCACTATGGGAGCTTTGGGTTTGCCGCATCAAGTTATCCCTTTTTTAGGGAATACCATGATATGAGAATACATCACCCTTCCATTCCCATTTTCCCTTTTTTAAGGGGAGGACAGAAAAGTGCAAAGAAGGAGTGTTGCGAGGCCCCGCTGGATCCAAAAAGTTTTAGAGTCGCCATCTTTATTTTAAGGCAAAAATAAAGGAAAACCAAAAAAAGAAAACCAAAGATAAAAAACGGGTTCGGAGGCTAAGTTACGAGTTGGGAAGGTGCTAGGCACCCAACTCGCCCTTTCGGTCTCAAAATAGTTTTTGGCTAAAGTATGCTTATTGTTATATTTATTTAGCAAATAAATAAAACATTAAAAGACAGGAAAATAAAATAAATACATCCGTGGCTACATTATTTACGGACTTGCAACCATTTCCTTACAATAATTACAAATGTATTTAAAATTATTTGGCCATTATAACGGCTCTTTTACATAATATCTCCTAATCTAATCCGGGCATCACAACGACTTATATTGATTACATTGGGCCGGATTTAAATAACAAATTTATAATAAATGAATAAATAAATAAGTAAATAAATAAAAACGCCCTTAAAGACTATTATCTTTTAGAGCGGGGTGTGCTCGCTCTGTCCTTCTCGGGAGAGGGAGACTTTTATTGCTGTTGCTGATTGCTGATGTGATTTGGGCAGAGTGACGGCTTATATATGGTAGTTTTTGGCTCACTCACTCGGGCAGAATGACGGCTTAGTTTTGGTGATTTTGGCCTATTTGGTTGGGCGGAATAACGGCTTGTTTCGGGTGTTTTCAGCCTATTTACTCGGGCAGAGTAACGGCTTACTTTATGGTTTTTGGGTCGAGGAAATATGGTGGATACCTAACTAAAGAGCTAGGGATCACTTTAACCGGTTGGATTTGTGTTTTGGCGGAGTTTGGACAGGGTTTTGAGGCTTTATGAGATGGGAGGGATCACTCGCTCACTTGATCGCTCTCGGCGTCATAATTACGCAGAGTAACTCTTCGTCGAAAAATTGTGTCGAAATGGGGAGCTGGGCACCTCTATTTGTAGTTGGATCCGTGCTTCATCAGCTTGTATCGCGTGCTAAACATTTTGTACAATGCGTTAACGATGGGGCACTGTTGAAGACCCTTGGCGCGGCCAACATGACTTCTTGGCGCGGCGCCAGAGCAGTGGCGCAAGCGCCAAGCTCTGTTCAACTTTGATTTTTGACATTTTCCCCCTGCAGTTTACTATTCATGCATCCTACTTTCTCCTTTTACATTTTCAACCCACAGAACTTGACATTTTGTTAAGTTTAAGCAGATTCTTAATATCACATGCCGAGTTACACATCGAGAGTGCGAAATTGGGGTGTCTAGAGCCCTCAACGATGGAGTCTCACACGGGCAACCCAAGGCTTACTGAGTAGACGAACATCGTTGATAAACAATAGACTGTCCAATTTCGTTCAATTATAAAACAGGGAAGAGATGCAGCAGGTAGTAGTTATAATGCAATAGTATATATCACAAACCAAACTCCATAACCTAGACATATTTAGTCGGTTAAAGCAAGTTATCGTAATTTTTAAGCAGATATGAAATGAAGTGCTCTAATGGTCGGACCTACTAGTGTAGGCTGCCTACGTATCCCTTAATAAAGGAACTCAGACCAAACGTAATTAAGGCCAAAACCTAAACTATCATTCGTGCAACGGTCAGGCCTACCGAAATAGGCTGCCTACGTATCCTTATACAAGGAATCAGACCGAGACGTAGTTCACTCAACTGGGGACTAAATGCTGCGGTGCAAGTGCGGCAATACTAAATGAGCAAGTGCGGCAAAGCTTTATCAAATAAGTGCGGCAATGGTAAATAACGTGCTATGATGGTCGCGTCTACCGAGATATATAGACTGCCTACGTATCATTAAACAAGGAATCAGACCAATCGTAATTCGCCATGCGGCTGGGTGGAATGAATTGTCTCCTCAGGAACTCAGCCTTCACCAGAGAACAAGACCTTTCCCTCTTAATCCGGGGTTGCGTGCCCCTTAAAGGAAAGTTTCCAACACATCCAAAAATGCATAGAATGCATTGCCTCCTTAGGAACTCAACATTCACCAGAGAATAAGACCTTTCCCTATTAATCCGGGGCTGCGTACCCCTTAAAGGAAAGTTTCCAAACATTATACAAATGCACTGCAAAAAAGGAAAATACCTTCCTTTTCTTTACCTTTGCCGTGTCCATGCAACAAATTGCTGCTACTGTTGCTTTGCTGCTCTTGCTGCTTTACGTTGTTCTTCACTGCACTTTGCTGGGGATTTTTCTTTCATCACAGTTCCAGCCTTTACTGGAAAATCTGTTTTCCTCGTTCCGCTATATTTTCGACTTTAGCTAGAAATTTTTTCTTGATGTTGCTACATTTTTCTTTACCGCTCCTTCTAACTTTGGTTAGGAACCCCCCCCCCTTTTTTTCTTGCTGCAACATCTCTTGATACCAGCTGAAATCATCTTTTATTTGCTGCTGTTTTCTTTTCGCTCCATTTTCTAGCTTTAGCCGAAAGTTTCTTCTTCTGCCGCCGCATTCTTTCTTGTTGCATGCACTCATAAAATTTTTCTTTTCTTTTCTTGTACATGCATTTCCCCTCTCTCGATTTTTTTTCTTTTCCCCTTCTTTTTTTTTCCTTTATTATGCATGCTCGCCATTTTTCTTTATTTGCTTGCTTATTATCTGTTCATTCTCTTTTTTTTTTTTAGTTTTTTTTTAGTTTTTTTTTAGTTTTTCATATTCCTCTTTTTTTTTTGTTGCCTGGATATACTTCAGATCTGCTAGATTTTGGCACTGTTTGGCACTTTTGAAGCATTCCTGACTTTATTAATAATGCTTATGCATGTCCTATTTATGTCTAAATGATGCAATTAGGTGATGATGCATCAAATTTATGCAATTTATTCTTACGATGCATGATTAAACTAGTGGTCACTATTTGACCTCACTATACATGATTTATACTATAAATGCAAATGGAGCTATATGATGTATGTTCTAGGCTAAAACATATTTTGCATGCTATGTGTTCACGAAATGGACTTTTCGAAATACAATTCAATTTTTTTTCCGAACACATTTTCGGACATATTCTTGGATAAATACAAGACAAAACAGATATATTTCATGTCCTAAAATTTATTTTTCATGCATGCTTATGCTGCAGGGACATCGTCAATGCCATAAGAATGCATGTACTACTTTATTTGATGCAAATGTGATGCCTAAAAATTATAAGATGCTTATTAACATGATGCATGGGTATTCTTTATTCTAACATGCATGCAATAATGCAAAATGTAGTACGTATCTTTAAAATGCAAAACACATTTTTATGATGCCTAAAATGCAAAAATCTTTATTTAGATGCAAAACAATGCATAAATTTTTTTTGTTTTTGTTTTTGTTTTTTTTGTTTTTTGTTTTTGTTTTTGTTTTTTTTAAACATGTACAATGCAATATAATTTTATATAATGCAAAATAAATTTAAAAAAATGCAGACTCAAAACACACGCACAAAGCAAAGCTATACCGATATCTAATGGGTAATGGCACGCTGTATCTACAAAATGAATTTTAAAGTAATATACCTTCGGGCTTGAACAGGCTTTTCTTTCTCCTTTTTTTTTTTTTTTTTTTTTTGTGATATGTGGGGAGAGGAAAAGGCAGATACCTCCTCCTGTTCGTAGCCATATAATTGTTGCAGGGCTATACTTGGCATAAGGCTATTCTCATAACCCCTGCATTTTTCTTCGCAATCAGACAGGGCAGCAGTGAATGATCGGAATCCAAGTCGTCTGGCTGTTTCAGGACAATGGCAACGCAGATGATGAATAGGATGAGGACACTTCTGGTGCTTCTCGTTTTGATGAGGTTGAGCCTTTTCTGTACCTTGCAGAAGAAGTATATAGGCCCGGCCGGGTGGACTCTGCAGGCACTAATGGACTGCTCTGGGGCTTAAGTTGCAAATGAAGAATAATTTTGGGGAAACAAGGGGGTATAGGCAATAATAGATATGTACAGACAAATAATGTATAACCTAATTAAATTTCTTTAGCAATTATTCCTAAGTTGCACCTTAGTACCTGAAAACTTTATATTTTAGTGTTTTGTTGTGAGCTTTAAATAGTGGTTTTTTCTTTTTCTTCTGTCGGTCGAGCCCCTTGCATGTCAAAGGCGGAGGTAGGATTTGAGGTTTCAAAGAGTGCTCCCTCCCCACTTGTTCTCCTTATATATATATATATATATATATATATATATATATATATATATATATATATATATATATATATATATATATATATATATATATTTTTTTTTTTGCTCTAACTTTTGCCTCAGGCAGGTATGCTTTCGAGTTTTCAACCTACTTGAGCCCTTATTTCTCCTTTTATTTGTTTTTTTTCAAATATTTTTTTTATTTGCTCTAATTTTTTACTAGGCCGCCCTTTTGGGTTTTCAGCCTAGCGAGCCCTTATTTTTCATCTTTTTTTTCATTCTTTTATTATATATATATATATATATATATTTTTTTTTTATGCCCTAACTTTTGCCTAGGCCGCCCTTTCGGGTTTTCAGCCTAGCGAGCTGGAGAGGGAAGCACTTGCTAGATAGGGTGGCTCGGGCATAATACCTTTTAAGCTCGTTGAGATTGGAGGGCTGAACAAGGTCTTTTCTTTCCTGGCTTGTGAGGAGTACGACATTTCCTGACCGGATCTCTTTGATAATATACGGCACATCGTGGAAGGGAGTGGTAGCAGCCTTTTGATAAGTAGCCCCAACATTTTTTAGCCCAGACAGCATGACATGATAGCAGTAAGTTCCCCAAAGGGGTGGTGAACGAGGTATTTTCTTGGTTCTCTTGCCATTTTGATTTGATTATAGCTCGCTTGCTGACGATTGCAGAGGATCGACTTCATGAGCGAAGCTGCCTACCACAATATTGATATTGGGTAGAGGGAAGTCATCTTTGAGCGACGCCTTGCTGAGGTCGCGAAAGTCTACGCAGATCCGAACCTTCCTGTTGGGCTTGAGAATGGTCACTAAATTGGACAGCCAGATCGGGTATTTTTCTCTTCTTCTATTTTTTTTCTTTTTTTTTTTACACTTTTTTTACTCTTTTTTTTAACTCGTATCTCTCTTTTTTTTTACTACCCGAGTGAAGTTGACGTGCAGCTGTTTCATGATTTTATTTTATTTTTTAAACTTGTAGTGACCATTCTGGCTTGATTCGGTGGAGCTTTTACTAGATTGGCCGAGCATCCGGACATGTGGGGATCCGGTGCTTGACTATGGCTGGGTCTACCCCCGACACATCTTCATAGGACTAGGTAAACATGTCCACAAACTTTTTGAGGAGATCCATGAGTGTTATCCTTTTCAGAACTTTGCAGGTAGCTGCCGATTTTGATTTCTTTTGATTTCATTGTCCAGCCCCAGATTGATAGTGGGTAAGTCTTCAGTTGCTGTTGATGAATGATGTTGTCCCTGGTGCTCAACTGACTTTTCAAGCTCAAACAAATAATTTTTTTTTTCTTTTTGGGTCCTATTAAATGACTCATTATTATAATTATTTAATGCGTCTTTTAATGCAGGTGCAACTAAGAAATAAGCAAAGACATTTAGATTATTATTAAAAGCACACTGTACAGGGTTTATTACATTATTGAGGACATGGAGTTTGAGATCCTCAACTTTATGGAGCGGATTTGTATATGACCAATCCGTAAGGCTAGGGAAATGAATAGGGGTAATATATCCGAAGCGGTCCACCAGATCTGCGGGCCAGTCGTAGTATACTAGTTCTACAGAGGCTTATTAGAAATAGACTCAAACTCTTTTCTTTTTTTTCCTCCTAAAGGGGGCATGGGAAGGGATCGAACATGTGACCACACAGTTTGTGAAGCCACATGTCTACCACTGGGCCACCCCCTTAGGGGCAAAATAGACTCAAACTCAGCAGGGGGTTCTTTTATAATAAGTGCCTTCATCCATCATACCCAGGGAGTTTTCATCAACCTCAATCATGTTGATTTGAGGTAGAGGGTTATTGACTATATTTGGTCTGGGAGTAGGCTTTTCAATTACCTTATCATCTATAAGATCTTGGATAGCATCTCTGAGTATATTACATTTATCGGTGAGGTGACCACTGCAGCGATGATATTCACAGTACTGGGCATGATTCACTACAAGAAAACAGGGCAACTGAAACAGAATTTTGCAACCGAATTGAAATCAGTTTCAATATAAAAAGTGCTCAAGGGAAATTGACGTGCACAATTAATTTTGCAACTTATTTTGTTGCATCATGTTTCGGGGGAAAAGTTGGAGGGAAGAATGCCGCTTAATTTTGCAATGGTTTTTGAAACAGATGAACTTCAGTTTCAATTTTATGTTTCAATTTCAGTTGTATTTATTAATATCAGATTTTTATATTTAGAACTTATAAAAATTGGGATTATGTTTTGGGCAAAAATTTTGGAGGGAAGAAACCCGCCTAATTTTGCAAGGGATTTTGAAACAGATAAATTTTCGTTTCAAATTCTCCATTCAATTTCAGTTGCAATTAATCATAAGTAATTTTTATTTTATTAAATTGTAAAATCGGTTGCAACTCAAATAAGGGTTCAACAAAATTTGTCATGGATATACGGCATAATTAGCTTGCAACTGATATTACAACTATTTTTTTTTTCAGTCACATATTTTTTTGGGAATAATTGGAGGAAAGGATCGCACATAAATTTGAAACTATTTTCGAGACTGAGAGGTTTCGGTTTGAATATTTTCAATTTCGCTTTCAGTTGCAGTACATTAATAAATAGTTTTTTGATTAGTAGGATTGAAAAAAATATCAGAATGACGTCATTTTTGTAAATTGTTTTGCAACTGGTTTTTAATTAGTTAAAAAGCATGACCTAAGCTAAAGTAAAATCCCCAATTGCAAAATAGACAACCCTCTTCCTAACCTTCCCTCGTTGTAATTCCTCTCCTCCAATCCAGCCTCTCTTCTCAAAATCCGGCCAGTTGAAGCCTTGTGGTGGATCTATCCACCACTGGTAGCTCCTTCCGACGGAAAAGGTCGTCTAAGTCATTCTCCCGCAGGTCTGAATCCTCCGTCGCTCCAGCCAAAGTTTTGGTCCATTTGTGTTTGCAGAAAGTATACGCAGTATATATCATAAAAACATTCTCTCTTGCCTCCCCTCGCACACAATGACGCCGACTTGTCTCACTCTCTCCCTCTCAAACAATTGGTCAGGTAACGGTCTTTTTATCTTGCTATCTTTTTCTCTATTGATTGTACTTTTTCCTCTTGATATGAATCCCAGTTGAGAGAGGGATTAGATTTCAGACCTAAGTTTTCATTGTAAGGTATGTGAAATACAAAGGCATTACATGAAATTATGCTCAATTTGTCTCTAATCATTCAACATTTATATTAGGGTTCAATTCTTTTTTGATCGATTAAGGATGATTTAGGGCATGAAATATTGTGCTATAATTTTTTCGATCCCCCTCCTTTTGTTTTTGCCATTTTAAAGTTTTTCTTGTTCATCTGTAAAATGTCCCTTGTCCTACATTTTTAGTAATTCTCTGGTTTATCTTAGAGGTGGCAATTTTGTGCGTTAAGCCTAACTTTGGATAGGTACTGAGGGTCACAGGACATTACTTCATCCATAGTCGTCAACTTCTTAGAAAGTGTCATCATTCTGGAACAACAAAAAACAGGGAAGAATCCATAAAACTGGAATTAGATTATTGAGGCGAATGCTTTAAACATTATTAGCTTGGTGGAGAAGCAATAGCAAAGCCCCTTGACAGCTATAGCACCAAATGACCAGCAAATTAGAAGAAGTAATTTTTGCAAGCCAGTTGATGAATGACTCATAGCAAGTGACAAAACCATCTTCATCAACAAAAAACTATAAAGATGATGTGTACATGAGATGTACACATACAAAACAAAAGCAACAAAAGAACAATACAGTAAACAAAAGCACCGAAAATCCCTAGTTCCTGTAGAGCTCATAAATGTTTGTGAAAGTAAATACATGTTTAGTTGCCATTATGACATTGTTTAAAAAGAGAGAGTGGTCAAAACAACCAAGAAATTCCTTTATTTCAAGGGCAAATTAGCTTTGTGAGAAACAATATCCAACATATTACTGTGGATTCTAGTAGATAATATACAAAAGTCATGTCAAATTAAACCAAAAAAGGCCAATTTTGTCCTCATCATTTTTTCTCTTCAACCAGGATGGGTGAAAATGAAACATCTCTGAAAAAAGAACAGCATATGATACCATAAAGGTATCAATTTCATCATATAGGCTCATTATGAATTCTGACATGAAGATTTGACAAGCTATCAATCATAGAACTAAAGCACTAAACCAGGTTTGGTCCAGTGCTATCTGATCTTTCTGAGGTGAACAAAATATTTAAGGGATGGCAATTGGTACTGTATGTCAGGAAACTAAAAGGTAACATGTTTAAGATATAAAGTAGCCACAGGAAATGTTAGAATGTGCACTACATATATATATATATTTGCAAGACACATTAGATAATATCATGTTCTCTAAAAGAAAGATATAAATTGAAAAAAGAGAAAGATTTGTAACTTCAATTTTAGAATTGCAACTCCTTGTTTGGAACAAACGTAAATGTGGTGCGACTTTAATTTGGGACAGAGGGAGTATATAAGTGTGGGAGGGAGCTTGATGTAGATGCAGCTCTTGTGGTTAATAAGTCTGTTGAGGACTTACCAAGGAGGGAATGAAAAAAGAGGTCTTATCTTGAGCTTGATTTTGAGAAGACCCATGACCCAGTGAATTATAGGTTTCTTTATCTGGTTATTGAGCGGAAAAGGTTTTTGGATAGATGGCATCAGCGGATTTGAGACTATCTATTGTGTTCATTCTTCACTTTCTCTTTGATTCTTACTGGTCAGCAAAAATTGTGGTGTTCCTTCTCGAGGGGCCTCAAGCAGGGGATCCCGTCCCTTCTTGTTTTCTTATGTGGCCATTGTATTTAGCAGGATGCTTCTAGAGTTGATGAAGGATGTCTGATTGAGGGGTATCCCTTGGCAAGAGGAGGTGCATGTTTCCTGCTTTCACTAGTGATACATTCTAATTCTCTGGGGTTTTACGAATATACTAACTTTGCTCCATAATTTTGAGTCTATTTCTAGTTTCTAGATTAATCTCTCCCAAGTTTGGGATTGCTGGGACTAATTTGAGCGATCAAGACCTTTGTGGGTATGCATCTCTAATTAGTTGTGGGATTATGTCTTGGCTGCTCTCCTATCTAGAAGGTAATCCAAAAACTGTTTCCTTTTAGGATCTAAGTCGGGAAGGGTTGTTAAGCTTCTTGATAGGTGGGAACACTTCTTTTCTCTCTCTCTCTCTCTCTCTTGGTGATAGTATTACCCAATTCATTCATGTTTGGCAAGCATTTCTCTTTATAATCTGAAATTATTGTCTGAAGTGTATTACCAGAAATTCTTTGCATGACAGGTTAGATTACTGGTAATGATCACCATTAACCATTTGGTGGCTCGGGATGTAGTTGTAAGTCTTGGATTGGAATGGGTTGCACTAGGAATAGTCTCATGTCTTTTAACCATTCTTATTAAAATGACTCGGCAGAAGCAGGTGCATGCATAATAGGTTTTGCATTAATAGTCTCATAGGTTTCTTTTCAATATCTACGGCCAATTATAAAATTTTGGCTTTTCTTTGGGCTCTAGGCATGACAGGTTTTGCACTTATTAATGACTTATTATGGGATTCCAAACCTTGAAGAATTTCTCTCCCAATTTTTTGTTCATTTTAAGTAACAACTGAATCAGACAATCGGATAATTCTTCACCCAGAAGGTTTGCTGTGGGTTGTTTAAAGTTTTGCGGGTGTCCTGGATTTCACTCTTGTTGATTCTAGATGCACTTAGTGTCTTCTGTTAAAGCTTTGGTGCCAAGATAATATAGGAAGGCGTTTGGATGTTTACAGCATTATTGGCATGCTTGGAGTACTGAAAAGATAATCTTCTTTGTTTATTCTTCGTATGAAGGTGCATCCTTTGAAGTTACAGATAGAGTTAAGGCATCCCATAAATTGGCTAGAAATGTCAATGTAGTTTATTTTTTAAGGATTGAATTTTTATTTCTATAAAAAAATATAGATCAAATTATAAAATGTTCTGTATGATTTGTATTCCCTGCCAAGCCAAGTGTTTTATGAATATTTACATATTTTTACCCAGGCATGTGTATAGTATTCACTGTAGGTACTAGTCTGATGATTTCTTCTCCTCTTCCCTCTAATGCTTGCTATTCTACTTCTCAGTAATGCCAATCGTTGCAACCTAGTCTTTGGTAGTATATATGTTCTTATTCGTGGTAACCTCTCATGAAAAAACCTTGTTACATTATAGTAGTGGATTAATCCAACCACAAGTGAATGTGTTTTGTTGTTTCATTTTTTATTCTTATTTTTGGTTCATCCGCCAAGTGGTTTTTCATTTACCTATTTTTACCCTAACATGTGTATACACAGTAATTAGTATTTGTTGGATGGTATTGATTTGGTGATTTCTTCTCTTTCTCTAATTCTTGATATTCTACTTCTCAGTGATGCCAAGTTTATAACCAACCTACTCTTACCTAACTAAAGTTGCGCACTTTACAAATGTTTTATTTTGAATACATTTTAAATTGGAACCTAAAGGGGCAGCATAAGTTCTTAAGTTCCGGCGTGTCCAGCACTTTGCAAATGTTTTATCTTGTAGCACATGCTTTACTTGTTTTGGAACAACAATTTAGTTAGGGGAAGAAAAGTAACAACCTGATTAGAAATCACTATTAGCTAGTATTTCCTTAACACCAGATTTTGTATTAGTGTTTCGTTCCCACTTCATCGTAGTTGTCGAACTCCATCATCTCCCTTGATTTTCCTTCACTTTCCTGCCATTCTTGGCAATGAGCAGGTATCGAAGTTCACAATACAATAGGCTTATTTCTCAGGATGTGCAGGGATCTCTATTAAAGATTTATGCATGTTTGAATTTTGAAATAATCAAAGAGGTTTTGAAATAATTAAAGAGGTGTAGTGTATCAAGATTTCATTAAAAATATTGAATATAATTTAACTACAGTGAGTGAATGGTGCCCCCATTTTCTTTACCAAAAAAAAAAGAATTTAAAATTTAAAAAAATATAATTTGCTTTGAGAAATTGAAATTAAACCCTATTCTAACACTTGTATCCTGTTCTTCTTGGATTTTAGTATTCATTATTCAAATGCTTACATTTACTCAATGTACTAGCTTAAGCACCCTTGACCATTGCAAGCACTACCAGATTTGACCTCCTGTTATTTCTAGAAGTACAAAACATTATTTGTATCTATTGACTCTCTATAAAGTTGGATGATTATTTAGAAGAGACAGTGATAGTAAAGGTTTGCTTTAGTTATGTGTTATGAGCTATAGCTAAGCTCTATGGACAAAGCTTCCCCCGGTGATCCAATGATCTTTGCGTAGCAGGGAAATTGTGATTCTAGCTATGTTGAGACTTCCTTCTTCTTCTGGATGGAGTGAGTGGAACAAAAGTTTGTTCAGATTGAGCAAGGGGAAGAGTTTCTTCTTGATCGAGTAGCAGAGGTTACTCCTCCTCAGCTGCTGCTATGGGAGATTTATGGGAACAGCATCTCTAACAGCTCTCCTAGGCCTTTTCATGGCTTCAATTGCAGAAAGAATTTTCCTTTTCACGGGTTTGTGCAACTGGTCTTGGTGATTGCTGTCTTAATTGCGGATTGGTGTTGTAACTGGTATTGGTAGTAGAAATACTTGGTGCCACCTTACATCAGTGGGTCCGAAACTGTTCTTTGTATGGCATGTGTGTCAAGAGCTGGAAGAGTACAAAGTAGGATATTATGATGAAACCCAAGCTTCAATGCCTAAAAAACTCTCCTCACTAATCACCATGCCATACCGACCGTCTTCTCCATACCCCTTCACCCCTAACAATTCTTACCTCACCTAACCAACTAGACGTCACTCTTTGTCTTTTTATTTAACCATTTCTATCCTATTCAATTCTAAACTACTAATCACATGTTGAACCACTTCCTTTCTTATTATCTATTTCTTTTACCAATTTCACTCTCCAAGCCAGAGCATCTTAAAATGTCTGCAGCAGCCTTCACTTCTTCGGTTGCTGGATCAAGCTTTGTTGGCTTAAAGTCAAATGACCCTAAACTGTTTCAGTCGAAAAACTTGGCTTCATGGAGCAAAAAGTCTGCCTCAAATAGTTTTAAAATTAACTGCATGAAGGTAATATATATGTTTCAAACATAGGAATTTTTATGTGCTTAATATATTATTACTATGAAGCACTGGAATATGTTTTTCTTTTAGATGTCTGAGCTGGTCTAATTTTCTTTCAGGGATGAAGTCAAATGAAAAATGATTTCCAGTTGCAATTCCAAGAGATGCTCAATTCAAGAACTTAGAGGCTCCGGGAATCGTCCACGAGCTCTTATATGTAGTTTAAAGTAGGCAAAACACACAAATGGGCCACCCAACTTTGGACCTTATTGCAATTCGGCCACCGAAACTTTGGTTCATCTATTTTGGCCACCCTACTTTTGTTATGTTGCAAGCGTGCCCATTTTTTGGATGACATTAGTTCAGGACGTTAATTTTTTGTTAATTTCCTATTTTACCCCTGAAAATGCTAAAAGTTTGTGTGATTTTAGAAACCCAAAGGGGTCCAATAGAAAAAAAAAATAGGGTACAGATCTGGGTTATCTTCAAATCCGGCCAAACTCAACAACAAATACTACCCAAACCCACCATCACCAAACGGCAAAGTTTTCTCTCTCACGCTCAGTCGGCCTCACTCATCTCCTCCCTCAGCTCTGGCCGAATCTTCTCAATACAAGCTCTAGCAAAGTTGTGACGGCCGGGACCCAATGCGAGATCCCGAGTCGCGCCGTCCAAATAGTCAAGTTAAACACAAGCATGCGCAAGTAGGTTTACGAAATTCATGTGGCGCAACATTGCATACGACTAACAACTCGGCTACACTTGGCCGGAAAAACAACTTAAATTAAACAAGTCATCGGCGACGTTACAGCCGGAACCCAACAACTACTCCTACAATTAACACATGCTTATAAAACCTCAACGGCCACAACATGCCGGAGACAACAACAACAATAATACTTTAAACAAGCTTTAGCGGAAGAAACTGTGATGAACCAACAACATATAAACAGGCTCGACATATAGTCGGCATACCAAAAGATTACAAGTATCAAATATTTAAGTTACTACAACAACCAATCCCAAGCCAAGTCTACATGACTTGCTTCCCAACGTCCTTTCCAAAATAAAAGATTAACTAATGAAAGTCCAAAAGAGCAACCTTGCTCACAAATGACCAAGCGGATAAGCGAGTCTAGCGTGGGACGTCTCCTCGGCTTTGATCTAAGGAAAACAAAGCAAACAAATAGGGTAAGTCGAAAGACTTAGTAAGTTACTAAAATATGCATGTTCATGTTATGGCATGACATTTATCACAATTATGGCATGTTATCATCATTTAACACTTAGCACATTATCATCATATGGCACTTAGCATATTGTTCACATAAGTGCGTAAAGTAAATCATACAAGTAGGATATGATAGTCACGGCGCTTAGTAGCTCTGCAAAACATTACATTCTTGGTTCGTGCCATCGATGTTATGTGAATTCATCGACTTTCATCGAGTTCTACTCGATCTCATTAACAAGCCAATGCGGCACTTATTGATACGGCAAAGGGGCTACTTCCCCACTGCGGCCCACAGTGAAGGTGTGTGTGGAGTCCCGGGTGCGGCGATCCATAGCGAGCACGAATCCCATAATTCGTGAAGGCGATGCATCGTCCCACCCTGACTTGATAAACAAACCAATTAATGCCACCGGTGGACTCAATGCAATGCACAAGTAGATATTTACTTGACTAAAACCAATTAAGGACCGAATTCGACAAGAGCGAACTCGACCAACCAAGTAGGGTGTTAATCTCTACCATAATCATGTGAAGGCAATTAAGCTCAAACCCAATGCTTTATAACAACTTTGCAAATAATTATATCAAGCTCATATTTGAGTAAACTCAATCAAAGCGGTATCCAAACTTCGTAGGGATTGAAATTAGAGTTTAACATGTTCAATTCTTCCCTAGAGTCGACTCGTTGAGTCTTTTCTCTAAATTCCCAATTTCGGGAAATTGAAGCTATATGCTTCATAACCCAACCTAGGTCACTTCTAAGTTCAACAAGGATATAAATTCACCCAAAACATTTCAATGTAATTCATGTTCCTTATATAGTCCAATATGAAGGATACAACACATAACAATTTTTACACATAACACATAGGCATAATTTAGGGCATTCCCAAATAATATCACTTTCATCAACAAACATACTACATATTTCTAACATGTTTAAGACCTCAATTAACATGATGAAAGAGTAATTTCGACTTTCAAAGGCAAGAAATCAACCTAGACATGCTCCTAGCAAATTCATACATTTAAAATTCAAATGGAAAGCATAGGAAGCAATTATGTGTCCCCATTGACCTCATACATCATAGACTTTGTTTCCTTAGGGTCAATGAGAGCTAAGAAGAAGAAGAGTAACTTACCTAGCTTGAGTGAAAACTCAAGAGAATCAAAATCTAAACGGTGAAGTCGTTCCTTTCGTCGCACCCGTCAAGAATCCAAGGTTTGGCGGCAATCGAGCGGTTGAGTCTTTGTAGATCGGAGGAAGAAGATGAACTAGGGCTCAAACTCAAGCTGACCCCACTCACTCTCTCTCTCTAACTTGTAAGAAGAGGATGAACAAATGAGAGATTTCTTGAAAATTTGGCCAAGGCTTGGTATTTATACTTCCCAAATGAGAAGGGTACAAGAGGAATTTCTCAAGTGCAATTAGTGGAAATTAGGGAGTGATCAAACACTAAACCAACCTAAATTAACTTCTAATTAGTGTTAGGACATGATTAGGACTAAGTATGGGTGGTTAGGAAGGGTTTAGAGGGGGTTTAATGAGGGTAGGATAGGCATTTCACGTCACAACTCAAAACAGGGGAAAATCCCGTAATTGCATATCCAGGGGTTGAGGCGGGCGCCTCATGCAAGCCCAGGCGGGCGCCTCATTCACTGAGGCCTTCTCCATGTTCAGCTCATTTGAAATTGCTCTCTGCAGTTGAGGCGGGCGCCTCGCAAGGTCCCAGGCGGGCGCCTCGGCTCCAGAACCTCTAAAACTTGGTCTAAACTTGTCCTAAATGATCTCAAACTTATGGGCAACCATTCTAAGGTCTAACCCTACTCAAGCGAGTCGGAAAACACACCGAACAACTCAGGAACAAGATAGAACAAGGCGCGAACCACGCGACGAATGATCAACGAATCAAACTACAATCAAACACCATTCAAACGAGGATATCTTGGACATGAAAAAGACTTGTTTCAACATGGTTAAGACCTAGATACAAGGCCAAGAACTCAACGAACACTTCGTACGACGAAATAGAGGCAATACGAGCAACGAGGGGAATCGCTAAGGCTAAAATCAAAACGATCGAACTGGCGATTCAACAAACAAGTCTACGCGATTCTAAACATGTTAAGAACTTCAAGAATGATTCTAAAACATTTATAACTAAGTAAACATGCTCACAATCAACAAGAAATCAAGAAGACAAGCATACGATGCACATGCAAGAATACGGGGCGTTACAGCCGTCCTCCTCTGATCTCCTTCAGATCCGGCCAAACATAGCAGCGTCCTTCTCCGTTGATGAAGACCTCCCTTCCCTGCCGCCATATACATCGTCATCATCGGGTTTCACCAAGAGAGCTCGCTTCAGATCTTCATCGTCATCGCCCTTCACAGTCTACCTCGCTCCCTCCTTAAAAAAACGCCCTCTCTTTCCACTTGGCTGAAATCACCACAGACATCTCTCTCTCTCTAAAATATTTTGGGTTTTCTCCCTCTTCGCTTCACAGGTCTCTCAGATTTCCTTGAACGACGACATGATTCTACCACAATCCAACTAGAATGTCAGAGAACCGCCACTATTCGTCTAACAGGGAATTCCTCCCGTGGTGAAAGTCAAAGACCTCCGGTACTCACGGCGCCGAAGACCCGCCAGAGAGCTGTGCGATTTGCCTGTACGAGTTTGAGAATGAGGAGGAGATCAGGTGTTTGACGAATTGTAAGCTGGACCGTTGGATGGATCATGATGATCAGACTACTTGCCCCCTTTATAGGACCCCTTTTGTGCCTCGAGATCTGCAAGATGAGTTTAATAAACGGTTGTGGGCTTCTTCTGGGATTACCGATTTTTACGGCGAGTACAACCCAATTCCGAGATTATAATTTAACTTCTTGAGGGTTAAGTGATTTTTTTAATATTTTTTCCCCTCCTTTATATTTGGGATGAGACTGAGCAAATGAGTGCTTTAATGGATGGTGTTCATGACAAATGTTGTGGGAAGATGAAGATGAATCCAGATCTCTAACCAAAGTTTAATTTTTTACATTTGGACCCCTTTTTATTATAATTATTCATCCATTTTATTTGTGTTTTCTATTTAGACCCCTTTGGGTTTTTAAAACCACACAAAGTTTTAGTATTTACAGGGGTAAAATAGGAAATTGACAAAAAATTAACGTCCTGAACTAACGCCATCCAAAAAATGGGCACGCTTGCAACATAACAAAAGTAGGGTGGCCAAAATAGACGAACCAAAGTTTCGGTGGCCCATTTGTGTGTTTTGCCTTTAAAGTATGACAATTTGACAATTCTATATAGTTTAACAGTACAATAGTTTAGTATGACATTTTGTCAATTCATTTTAAATGTAATGTTTGAAACTTTGTTGACTTTAATTGTTTGATTTAAGATATTTTAAGTGAAATGTTCAATCAGGTACTATTGAGAAATATTTATAGACATAATATTAGTAATATTTTATTTTCAGAAAATAATTTTCTGTAACAAAATTTTTTGTTACAAGTTTTTACTTTTTTTCTTTTAAATTTAGTTACAAACCAACAACGGACTTTTGCAACCGAAACATTAGGTTGCATGCTTGAAACTGAAAAATTCAGTTGCTAGTTTAGTTCTATGTCTAACAAATTTGAAACAAAAAAACCAGTTGCAAATTAGGTTGCATACTTGAAACTGAAAAATTCAGTTGCTAGTTTAGTTCTATGTGTAACAAATTTGAAACAGAAAAATCAGTTGCAAATTAGGTTGCCTACTTGAAACTGAAAAATTCAGTTGCTAGTTTAGTTGATTAGTTCTATGTATGACAAATTTGAAACAGAAAAACCAGTTGCAAAGTAGGTTGCCTTGAAACTGAAAAATTCAGTTGCTAGTTTAGTTCTATGTGTATTAAATTTGAAACAAAAAAATCAGTTACAAATTAGAAACATAAATAAATCAGTTGTTATTTGCAACAGACGTAAAAAATGTTCTAGGAAACACATCGCAACCGAAACTACAACTACTTTTTTCCGCTGTAAGATTTTTGCAACCACAAGAAAGTGGTTGCATAGTTTTGCGACGAGGCTTATTGCTATGGACTTTGTTACGGACATTTTCCGTTGCAAATATCAATTTAAAACTGATTTTCTTGAATTGCAACCGAAAAATCTGTTACAGTTGCCCTGTTTTCTTGTAGTGATTCCAGGTCCTGGGCAGGGGGTTTGGCGGCTTATAATTTTCCATAGGCTTTAACACTCCTTGTGCCATTAACCCCTACAGGATCACAGACTGGGAGGCTTGCAGTTCATCATAATGTCGGTTCTGATTTCTGAAATTTCTGTTCGGGCCATTATTCCCTCCGACTGTGTTGACAGACCTGTCCGCTCCATAAGACCATGAAATAGTGCCATAATTTTGGGTAGGAAAAGTGGCTGATGCATTTCCTACCACATTGACGGTTGGTGCGGGTGTGGCTGCGGCTGTCTTCCCTTTAGAGTAACGGAAAGAGCTAGGAGGCGTATTGACTTGTAATTGCCCCGTTCGTATATCGTCATCAATACGGGCGCCTATCTCTACTATTTCTTTAAAATTAGTGTAGTGGAGATACCGCATGTGTTCCAGGTAAATGGGTTGGAGGTTTTTGATGAACATTTTGCATGACTTCGGCCGATCGGTGCATCAAAGTCCCAGGCCAACTTTCTTTTCCACATCAAGCGAACTTCGGCACATGTTTCTTTTCCGTTGGGTGCACGACTCGAGTGTCTCTTCTATTTTCGGGGACCGGTGTTGTCGCTTTGTACCTTCTGTGAGAGGCGCTTGAGCTATCTCTGGTCCCACGTGTTCATGGTGCCTTTATATCGACAACATTAGCCATTGTTTGGCGTCCCTATTAGGGTGAGGTGAAAATTGGAAGCCATAGCCTCGCCAAAGCTAGCTCCCCGACAGTTGCATGCCGATTGGAATGTTCAACTGACTAGAAAGCAAAGTGCCTCAAATGACGGAATTCTTAGTTTATCGAAATTTTCGTCATCGCGATTAGCTTACTTTAATTTTAGCATTAGCTTAATTTTAATTTTGCATCGGCGGCGGAATTTTAATTGAGCATGTTTACTTAACAGCGGCAGAATTCCCGCCGGCCACCTTTAGATTTTACGTAATTAACGGCGACGGAATTGAAGGCCTATCGAATTTTATCTTTATCGCTGAGCGAAAATTCCGCGGAAAATAAATGTGGCTCATAATTGAACATGGCGGAATTTGAAAATCAGTGGCGCTGAAAATTAAGTCGCTGGCGTAATTATTTCGAATTTTGTTTATTTTTCATTCGGCGGCGGAAAAATTCCGTCGCTGAATATTGAATAATTAAAGTTATTAAATTGGCAATTTTAAATAAATTAGCTTACGGCGAAAATTCGCCACTAAAATAAAATAAACCAAAATTAAATTCTAATTAATATAAAATATTTGAAATTAAATTGAAATTAAATTAAAATAATATTTGAAATGTTAATTTAATAATATAATATCAATAATTAAAATGATTAGCATCAATATAATTACAAAAAAATATAAAACATTCACATTACAACTTAACTTAACTTAACTTAACTATAATTGAAATTAAATTAAAATAATATTTGAAATGTTAATTTAATAATATAATATCAATAATTAAAATGATTAGCATCAATATAATTACAAAAATTAAAACATTCACATTACAACAACAACTTAACGTAACATAATGTTAACTTAAATTGAAATTAAATTAAAATAATATTTGAAATGTTAATTAAATAATATAATATCAATAATTAAAATGATTAGCATCAATATAATTAAAAAATTAAAACATTCACATTACAACTTAACGTAACGCAACGCTAACGTAACTTAACAACAACGAACATAACTTAAGCTTAGCTTAACGCAACGTATGGCTTAACTTGGCTTAGCGTGGCGGCGCTTAAGCGTGTGCAACTTCTAACTTAACTTAGCTTAACTTAAGCGCAAGCATCCTAAGCGTGGCGTGGCAGCTTAAAGCAAGCTTAACGTAGCAACTTAACTTAACTTTAAGCTTAAAGCGTGGCGTGGCAACTTAACTTTAACTTGGCTTAACATAGCGATGAACCATTATAACATGAAACACGATCGTCTATTAGCGAAATGGTATAATGGAGCGATGAACCATTATAACATGAAAACACACTCGCCAATTGGTGAAATGTTATAATGGATACGATGGACCATTATAACATGAAAACACGCTTCGCCTATTGGCGAAATGGTATAATGGAGTACGATTAACCGTTATAACATGAAAACATGCTACGCCTATTGGGGAAATGTTATAATGGAGTACAATGAACCATTATAACATGAAAACACGCTATGCCTATTGGCAAAATGTTACAACTTAACGTAACGTAACGTAACTTAACGTAATGTAACTTAAATTAAACTTAACTTAACTTAACTTAACTTAACGTGAGCGCAACTCTCTAACTTGACTTAAGCGTAACGCAAGGTAACTTAACGTAACGTAACTTAACTTTAGCTTAGCGCAATGTAACTTAACTTAACTTAACGTAACATAACTTAACTTACCTTAAACGTAATGTAACTTAACTTAACTTAACTTAACGTAACTTAACGTAACATAACATAACTTAACTGAACTTAAGTTAACATAACTTAACTTAACGTAACTTAACGTAACTTAACATAACTTAACTGAACTTAAGTTAACATAACTTAACTTAACTTAACTTAACTTAACTTAACTTAACTTAACTTTAACTTAACTTTAGCTCTTTAACTTAACTTAACCTCTAACTTTAATCCTTATTACATAACTTAACTTAACTTAACTTCTTAACTTTGCTTCTAACTTAACTTAACTTAACTTAACTTAACTTAACATAACTTTAAC